>CM067346.1:31074858-31196813 GCA_034190875.2 Urechis unicinctus
CTACATAGTGACTCCTCTAACTACACTCTTTATTACACGCACCTCCACGTCTATTACCTTACTCATCTCGTAACAATATAGTTGTGTTATCGCGCTTGCAGTTGTCAAATATACACGCGCATCTTTTAAAATTCAGTATCACAATTTCAGTTCTGGATGAAGCTGAAAAATAATCAACAATATTTGACCTGAAATCCATTAATTGCACCCCACCCCAACCTTCCTTGGAAATCGGAGGGGACAAAGGTGGGTGAATGTCATCTTCATTTCATGTCAAGTTGGGGACATCTGGACATCTTTGGGGAAAAGATGGTTCGACATCCAATGACGTGAGCGATGAAGGATCCTTTATGCTGATGAAAAACCTGCAGTTGGTCAGGTGGTTGATTGACTGGAAGACCACTGGTCTAGAAATCTATACATATTGATATTATTATGATAATTATTAGTGTTATTGAAAAAGTCATGAAGGATGAGTTTTGAATGTGCATCGCCCATAAGTGTTCATTCATTTGAACAACATCGTTTTCTTTTCTATTCTTTTAAGTGCATACAATTATCTGTAATCTAACTAGGCAAAGAAACTCCGCCTCTGACAGCTCCGCGCTATTTACGACTTTCGATCTCTCACAATCACATCCGCGCTGTAGGTGGCATCAGATCATAAAAACACCAGGGGCGAGTGCCTTGCCTATAATCTAACCTTCTTATCTTCTTTTTTCAAAATAATTGACGTCATTAGCACAATTATTGTTTTTAATCATAACAATAGAAAGATGCTTGCTGCTCGTGTCGTGAAAATAAGTGACCCAGAAATGTTTTGGGTGGTGCATAGGCATGACCCGGAGAGTTTGAGATTGGTTCTCTCAAAGAAAATGTGTTAAAATGAACCGCCATGGGGCAATATCTGACCCATATCTCGCCCAACCCAAAGTGAGAAAAAGGGACCCATCGATATACCAAATCTTTAAAAAAAAAGAACCCATTGATATACTGTAATAGGGAAAAGTTACCCACTCATATACCGAAAGAAAACATATGACCTTGCATAACTTTCAGACAAGAGGAAAGCGAAGTCGCTATGGTGTAGCAATAGCTCCCAGATGCTTACATGTAATGAAAACGGGCTCTGTGGTGTGGTGGGGATGGGGATTACATACCCCAAATATTATGATAAAAGAGCCTCACCATTTAATGACATTGCAGACAGCAACGGACATTTTACACACCTGCATATTACGAAATGAATATCTAACGAAATGAATATTAATCACCATCCCTCCACCACACATGCACTCGAAATTAAAACAGAATGACTTGTTTCAAACAGGTGGCCCTCTCGCTAGCGACAAACCCATTGTCTTAGAGGTGGTCTCCTGGCCTTACAAATTCATTTGTATATATTCTTTTCAACTGTTTAATGTGTATTTCTTTATAATTTGATTAATTAGTAATATACATGTATACAAATGGTTTCGATTTTTGTTTGGCATATAAATTAATCTGAATCCGAACCTGTCACCCAAGAACAAATATATATGGGTGAACCATGAATTTGAGAGCCTTGAGAAAAATGATACCTATAAGAATATATATCTCACATGGCCACTATCTAACATGTAAGTCCGGATACACAACGGTGCCACACTTTCATTGCATTTGTGTTGGTGCGGGAGAAAATCATTATAAACATCTCATATAATTGCATTGAGATTTAAATGATATAAGAAACTTCTCTGTTAATTGGAGAGATAAATGTGCAAGTCTTCCCCAAGCTGCAGATATTCCTTTCTGACATGATACCCCGCATATAATATAAGATCACGTTGCGGGTAATGTGTATCATTACCCGCAACGTGATCTTATATTAGGTTACTAAATTTAAGGGTGGCCACATGATATGGGACGCGTGGTAACATCCGTGGTGATGGGTCGCGGGTCACTGGTCGGCTGGCCAGCAGTTGCTAGTGTGACGTTACAAGATCCATAGAAAACATGCCTTGTGACATTCACAGAGTAAGCGCCCCCACCCCGCGCCCCCGGGACGCGTGGTTACATCCGTGGGCGTGGTGATGGGTCGCGGGTCACTGGTCGGCTGGCCAGCTGTTGCTAGTGTTGACGTTACAAATTAGCTCTTTTGAACCAAGTGGAGTAACCCGAAGATGGGGTCGGAAGGCGCCTCATTTTAATTAGGTTCTCACTTTTTCACACTGGAACTTCATCGCAGACATATATGGTCTCCTTTTTTTGAAAATTATGGATTAATTTCCTGCAAGTTTTCATTCATTGCGACTGGAAGACTTAGCAATGAGCGATAATAAGAACTATCAGCGTTGACTACCTGTGGACTAGCCCAATAGACCAACGTCAGGTTTTATCACCTTGTCGAGGGAGCGCATGCTATCATGGCTCGTAGGGCTATGCAACTCGTTTCGCTGGTATTGCTGTTGATGTCAGTACTTTCCTATATTTACTACAGGATTTCCAATCTGACTTCGGACGAGAGATCAACAACAGGTAAGATAACCTGATTACATAGAGTTTTAGGAGTTGAGGCAACCGAAATTTCTTCTGATAGTTTTGGGATGTACAATCAGTTCAAAGGTTGTTTGATTATTTTTCGTTTGTTTTATTCATACACTTATCAGCAAAATACTAAAACTCAAAGTCAACTTCTAAAAGTTAAGATGTCATTCAATCCCCCCCCCTCATAAGACTCCATAATATTAGCTCATACTCCCTCCATAATACACTGTAGTGCTAACCCACATACTGCCTCAACTCCAAGCTCATTCCCCCGGGGGGGGGGGGGGGGGGGGGGGCACTTGTCCTTATCCCGGATAGGGGTGTGCCAAGGACCTTGAAAATCTGTACCCGTCGTACAAGGTAAAAATGGCAAAAAAGCGTACCCCGTTGTACAAGGTGTTATGCAAATGTATAACCTGTCGTACATCGCAGGCAGGATAAAAGTGTCGGTAAAATCTCAAAATCTGATCAGCTGATTTTTGATTACATGTAGTAACAACTTGCAAGGTAAAATGGTGATTCTTGGCGCATCACACAGGGACCATTCATTGCATTTGTATTGTCAACAAAATATATATTAAACTCGCTGTACATATAGGAAAAGAAAAAAATATCCCGTCGTACAAAACAAAGCCCAAAAACCTGTTGTAAAGATTGCAGCTGAAAAACATACCCCATCGTATAAGTACGAGGCCCAACAAAACCTTTCGTACAAGTCGAGAGACCGAAGAAACAGATCCCGTCGCGCGGCACATTTTTACTTCTCTATACACTTAAGTGCCCCCACCCCCCCTAGCTCACTCCCAATGCGAATTTTTTTAATCGACCCTGACAGTGGTTCTTTTATATGATGTATCTGGTCTGACTTAATGTACAGCTCAGCCTTTGGAGTTTGGCAGCTTTGGCAATGAGGATGAGCCCATGAGGATCCTGGTGACAGGTGGAGCAGGATTCATTGGCTTCCACCTGGCCAAAACACTTGCATCTCACCCTGGAAATCTAGTCATTGCATTGGACAACTTCAATGATTATTATGATGTAACACTGAAAATAGTAAGTTTTTTAGGGTTTTCTGAACCAGCTGTGAAGCTACCGGTAGTTAGTATTCAATAGTACTTCTTTCAATTTCTAATGTAAATAAGGTAGATTCGCAAATCATTTCAGGGGTAGCATCTGGCTGTTGCATATTCATCAGTGGATGCCAGCTTCTATCCCCTTATAGTGTTCAATGATACCTAGAAGAGAATTCAGAAATTTTATGATGCATTGAATGAAACGGATGTTTATATATCTGTCCCCCCTCCCATTCTGTTTTAGGACCGTGCATTTGAGCTCTACAACCTTGGGGTGATTGTGATAAATGATGATGTTTGCAACACAGCATTATTACGGGAGATTTTTTCTCAGTATAATCTGACCCATGTAGCTCATATGGCAGCGCAGGCTGGCGTTCGCTACTCTTTACAAAACCCCCTGGCTTACATCCGTGCTAACGTAGAATGTCAAGTGGCTCTACTCGATGTACTGCAGGATTTCTCAGTAGGTTCATTTGTGTTCATTTGAATTAACTGCATCTTAATGTTTGGTTTTGAAAAAACAAATTTTCAATTTTTGTTCATATGGCTTACTTAGTAATTGTTAGAGATAACTTATGTATGGCAATTTTATATGGTTGAGAATCATGATATCAATTTTCCTCTTTAATTCCTAAGTAGATTATGACCAGGGAATACAATATTGGTTATCCATCACATCACATTACAATAAGCCCAGCTATTGTCATAGACCAAATCATTGGTATTTAATAGGACCTGCAGAAACTTGGTTAAGATTATGAATGAATATCCCCAAATTTATATCTTATGTCATCAAACTTGGTCCATTTTCCTGTGGCTCTATGAAAGAATGGAGCATCTTTACCTTAACCTTTGGTATGTATCTGTGTGTTTGTTACTCAGTATCTAAAGTTAGTGTATGCATCAAGCTCAAGCGTTTACGGGAAGAAGTCTCAGATCCCTTTCTCCCTTTCAGCCAACACGTTCCAACCGGGTAACATGTACGCTGCCACCAAGAAAACAGATGAGCTGCTAGCTTACCATTACTGTCTGGCTTACAACATCAGTGCAGTGGGTCTGCGCTTCTTCACTGTGTACGGCCCGTGGGGTAGACCGGACATGGCAGTGTTTAAGTTTGCAGAACATATTTTGGATGGTAAAGATGTCCCCATGTACCATGCTGGGTAAGAAGCCACTTATTCAGATCTTTAAATCATGACAAGATTCCCATCACATCTCATTTTCCGATAGCTGTATTGCGTTAATTAATGGCCCTGTTTGTGCATTGACTCTCTTGCCTGGTTATTGAACTAGGACCATGAATTTCTTGTTGCTTACAGCAATGATGCTGGGGATTTGGGTCGGGATTTCACCTATATTGATGATGTCATATCTGGTGTGATGTCAGCATTGCGATTCCGACCGTCTTCATGTGGGCAGCAGTACAATCTGGGCTTCGGGAACCCTGTTAGTCTGCCGTCCATGGTAGACTACCTCCAGGAGGAGCTAGGAACAGCTGCTCATGTTGTGAGTCACCCACTCCCACCAGCTACCAAAAAACAAGTCACTTAAACTAGATTGAAATGAAATGACTCTAACCCAAGTGGTAACGTTTTTTTGCCATGATTAAAATGCATGTATTTCTTTGAGATATTTTTTATGGGCATTATCTTTTCTGACTATTTTGTATGAATTGTCAGTAAGATATATGGGTTTTGTTATGCCTGAAGTTGATCTTTGTGGGTTTTGGGGTTTGTGTACAAATTTGATCTATCGTGTATCATTTGTTATGATATTGGTTCACATTATCTTGGGTGCAGTCAAGAAAAAGTTGTGTATCAAGTAAACACATGCAGTAACTTGTGTTTGCAGAACAAGCTTCCCCTGCCCCCCACAGAGATACTCAGAACATGGGCAGATATCTCGCTGTCCACACAAGTTCTTGGCTTTCAACCCACGACTGACATCAAGCAAGGTGGGCTTAATTTCCTTAAAACTTACACTGTACGCATGTACACTGTAGGAAGTTGTTTTATGCCCACATATCACACTTTGTAGTTTGTGTTTTCATTTAAGCTTTTTGTTTGGTTATGACAGGCCTGAAGAGGTTTGTAGTCTGGTATAGAGGATACAGAAAGCTACGAAAGGACCAGGATCTGCTGGGCTTGCCATCAAAGGCTGAGGACTGGTTTAATAAGTTAGTTATATTATAAATTGAGATTTTGGGTTAGCCATTGTTCATATATTGATACTGAATATTTTGATACATGTATAATATGAAACACAAACAAAGGGGGGCCAGATTATCTATGATTGGGAGTATTTGAGAAAGATTTTACCCAGCTGGTCAAGTTCTATGTCATTGCTGGTCTCGTACTATGTGACATTTAAATTTGGGTGAGCTGAGTGCATTACTCAGACCAGCCATATACTACATATGATTCTTTGATCTCACTTGAACATTGACTGATTGTGAACTTGCTGAAGGTTGGAGACGGAACGCCAAGCGAGATATGTACGCTACGAAAAGCAAGCTATTGAAGACCATAATCAGCGTTTACAGAACAGACTGGCTCACGAACGCCTCAAGTCAGTCCTTCACTTACTCAGGGCCTCAGTGGCGTGTCTGTTTATTCAGGAAGCATGTTTAGTATTTCTTGGCTACAATGATATGTTCTGAATTCTATATGGATTCAGTGAAGAGTATATGGTTGTTTGAGTAGCATGACTTATTGCATCGATTACACTCCGACTGACTTCTTGAATCATTGATGGCATTGACTACTCTTCCCATTGATTAAACAGAATTATTCCCATTTATTAAACTGACTTGTCTTATTGATCACACTGACTTGTCCCATTGATTACACTGACATGTCCCATTGATTACACTGACTTGTCCCATTGATTACACTGACTTGTCCCATTGATTACACTGACTTGTCCCATGGATAACACTGACTTGTCCCATTGATTATGCTGACTTGTCCCATTGATTACACTGAATTATCCCATTGATTTTACTGACTTGTCCCATTGATTACACTGACTTGTCCCATTGATTACACTGACTTGTCCCATTGATTATGCTGACTTGTCCCATTGATTACACTGACTTGTCCCATTGATTATGCTGACTTGTCCCATTGAATACACTGACTTGTCCCATTGATTACACTGACATTTCCCATTGATTATGCTGACTTGTCCCATTGATTACACTGACTTGTCCCATTGATTATGCTGACTTGTCCCATTGATTACGCTGGCTTGTCCAATTGATTACGCTGATTTGTCCCATTGATTACGCTGATTTGTCCCATTGTTTATACTAATTTGTTAAATCACCGATCACCTATCATTCACTTTATAAAGCAGGTGATCATGGCTCTCAATGCTAGATGTGCATGCAATGATGACCTAATTGTTGTTGGCTTGCTCAGATATCGGGAATGGGCCAAGACAAAAGGTATTTCATTACCTGAATTGAACAAAGGATCATTCACATTGCATCAAGGTATACTTTCACCTAGAGTATCTATTTGCATTTTTTGTTACCCACAAAGTATTGTTGACTTGATTTCCTGTTTCCATGTGTTTTTTGTTCATTCACATTTTATTTTAAAGCTATGTATTCTTATTGGTGTCACCCTGGCGGCTAATGTTTTATCCCATGTCATGTGACTTGTGTTGTCATAGGAATGGATTCACCTGGAGGAGATATTATGAGGATCAATTCATTGAAGAATAACATTGAAGTAACCTCCTTTGCTAGTTGCCTGCTATATTTTCACTAGAAATACTAATCCTTCTGTGTGGGTTTTTCCCCTCTTGCTGAATGAATGGGTTATTTTTTTTATTATTTTCCAGGGACTAAAATCCAAATGTCAGGATATAGATCATTGCATTGCCTTTAACAGTGAAGGGGTCCTCAAAAGTAAAGTTGGACTTAGTAAAAAGTGGGATAAAGTGCCATTCTTTACCGAGGCAAAACAAGGATTATATGTGGCCAGTATGTATGATCTTTGTCTTTAATTCTGTCTCACATCACATCAGTGTCCGTCATTCATCAATATTTATAAAAACATAAGTTTCATTTTTCATCAATTCAATTTGTATTATTCAACAGGGCATGTTATGTGTTATTTATTATATAATTTTATTCTTGTGATGCTGTTTTCTGTGTGATGCTGTTTACTAACTTTATTGATGAGTCTCATCTGCCTATGAACACTATTTCTATTTTCACCATTTTTGGAATATCTTGTATCACTTGGTGTTGTGTTATAAAGGTGTGGACTTGTGTGAAGCAGACCTACATGATTGCTCAAAATATGCAAACTGTATCCCAATGTGTAAGTTATGACTCGGGTGAATTTGACCAATTCAAACTAACACCGTGAAATTTTTGTTTATGTATGCGCCATGTCTGTTTTACAATTACTCTTGACTTCAGTGCCTGCACATTTCTCCTGTAAA
The DNA here is from genome assembly GCA_034190875.2 of Urechis unicinctus. Taxonomy (NCBI): domain Eukaryota; kingdom Metazoa; phylum Annelida; class Polychaeta; order Xenopneusta; family Urechidae; genus Urechis; species Urechis unicinctus. The sequence goes on from CM067346.1 coordinate 31,082,919, forward strand.
TGTAAATCGGGTTTCTATGGCAACGGGAAGCTGTGTTTGCCTCGCTATGGATCAGCGTCCCCTGAGGAGTTGGAGTGGGAGTACGCGGCAGACAGGTTCAGCATCTACAATGTTAAGGACATGAAGAATGGTGTGGAAATGGTTTTCTTCCAGGTACGATAATTGTCGTTTGTTCTCGCCATTGGCACTGTTACACTGAGTGAGTGAGTGAGTGAGTGAGTGAGTGAGTGAGTGAGTGAGTGAGTGAGTGAGTGAGTGAGTGAGTGAGTGAGTGAGTGAGTGAGTGAGTGAGTGAGTGAGTGAGTGAGTGAGTGAGTGAGTGAGTGAGTGAGTGAGTGAGTGAGTGAGTGAGTGAGTGAGTGAGTGAGTGAGTGAGTTAGCGAGTGAGCGAGTGAGTGAGCGAGCGAGCGAGTACAGGGTTTAATGGTACATCAACCTAATGTTTTATATGGTGCCGACAAAGGTACTGGTACACCGAGTGAGTGGGTATAGGGTATAATGGAACACCAATTTAATGTGCTATATGGTGCTGACAAAGGCACTGGTATGATACTGGTTGTTATTTTAGGTGCTTTGACGTTAAGTATGTCCTGAGAAGCTTTGAGGGGGTGGGATGATACATTAATTTATACTTGTTCATTTCTTTGTCAAATTTTCTGGTAAACCTATGTATATTTTGTAATCTTCTCTATCGTGCTGTGCGGGTTCTTGCACCATTGCTACTCATTTTTCACTATAAATGCACGCCCCTACACCAACAGAGAAGATATGCAGTATTAGTGATGATCATAACAAGATGACTTCTGTTGAATCTGCATTTGAATTTGGTAAAATGGTATTGCTTGTTTATAGGGATTAGACAGCTCTGGAGGTGATTACCTGGTGGCAGACCAGTTTGCTGGAGATGCTGACAAGTTGAAGAGTATCTGTAAACAGGATCCACTTTGTATTGGTCAGTTAGGCTTCGTCCTCTCATTATATATTGACCAGCCTAGTGCTTATTTGCAGTCTCTCTTACCTCAATTATTCCCACGGTCAGACAGTATCATTGATGAGAAGTTTGGGACCAGATACCTTAAACACAGGCACTCGAGTCATTAAACACCCCTCCTCTCTGGCTTCTGGTATATGTTGTTTGTCTGGTGACAGCTGTCAATACCAATGGCTTGATGAAGCGACGTCTCAATAGCAAAGACCAATGGGCCCGCTGGACCCAAGACAGCAAGCATGGCATGTATGTGTTTGGTAAGTAAACTACCGAATGTTTGTTAAAGTAAATGCGGTTTTTAAAGGTATTAATTATGTAAATGATTGTAGAACCTTTGATGAATTATGATGAGCTCTTGGCTGACTAACATTTTTTCTTAATTATGTTTATTTTATGTTGTTTGTAGATATAAACAATAATAAAATAATGTATCTGTAATTTAAAAATATATATATATTTTACACATTCAATTCATTTTGTTAACCTTTAGTTCACATACACTCACAGATATCAACTACTGCCTGTTGAGTGAAGAAGCCTGCCCCGATGATTCCCACTGTACTAGGGTCGCTCCAGCTGATTATCGCTGTCAATGCCATGCACCTCTTGTACTGGTGGCTGGAAAGTGTATTAACGCCCCAATCAGTCTGACAGCAACCCAAATACAACAGCCCAGTGAAAGACCTTCAAGTGTTCCAACCCCAGGAAAAATTAAGCCAGATGTTCAACAAGCTACAGATAAACCCCATGTTCAACAAACTAAAGACAAACCCTCTGGTGTTCAGCAAGCTGAAGACAAACCCTCTGATGTTCAACAAGCTAAAGGCAAACCTGATGTTCAACAAGCTAAAGGCAAACCTGATGTTCAACAAACTAAAGACAAACCCTCTGGTGTTCAGCAAGCTGAAGACAAACCCTCTGATGTTCAACAAGCTAAAGGCAAACCTGATGTTCAACAAGTTAAAGACAAACCTGATGTTCAACAAGCTAAAGACAAACCTGATGTTCAACAAACTAAAGACAAACCCTCTGGTGTTCAGCAAGCTAACGACAAACCCTCTGATGTTCAACATGCTAAAGGCAAACCTGATGTTCAACAAGCTAAAGAAAAACCTGATGTTCAACAAGCTAAAGACAAACCTGATGTTCAACAAACTAAAGACAAACTCTCTGGTGTTCAGCAAGCTAAAGACATACCCTCTGATGTTCAACAAGCTAAAGGCAAACCCTCTGATGTTCAACAAGCTACAGACAAATCTTCTGATGTTCAACAAGCTGAAGACAAACCTGATGTTCAACAAGCTGAAGACAAACCTGATGTTCAACAAGCTAAAGACAAATCTGATGTTCAACAAGCTAAATACAAACCTTCTGATGTTCAACAAGCTAAAGACAAACCTTCTGATGTTCAACAAGCTAAAGAAAAACCTGATGTTCAACAAGCTAAAGACAAACCTGATGTTCAACAAGCTCAAGACAAACCTGCTGACCAGAAAAGGGAATCAGTGAACAACCTTGACCCAGTTGAAAGTGAGGGCCACAAGGGTCCAGTAGGTACACACACACAGAATGATAGGAGAGACCTAGCACATATTATTGTGTCTGTGGATGCCAATGATTATGCTGGTAAGTTCAACCATTCACATTTTTTTAATTAATGGCTACATTTATGACTATGCTATCATACACTAAGACATACTATCATTGCCCAAGGTGAGTAGATTATACAGCATATAATTCCTCTCCTCATAGACATGTGATCTGTTAAGTATAACCGTGATCAAACTGGTTCAGTGAATCTATCAGACCCATATGGATAGATTGATATGTGTATATGAGTCTTTACTACTGAGGAATCTTTCAATACAAGCTTTTCTTTTATGATTTTGATTGGTTCCCATCCATATCTTAACCTGGTATTGTATCTGATGCATGGCAGGTTTACCCGCATTCCTGAACTCAGTGGGTACCCATAGTTCTGGCCATGTCATGGCTCATCTGGTGTCCTGTGAAGTTGAGACCCCAGAAATCCAGTCCTACTTGGCCTGCTTCAAGATCCATGCGGCGGTCACGGTAGGTATATAGATATGTTAAATAAGCACTTCCTTTTTTGTTATGCGATAATGGTTAATATGGTACCTTGCATCACAATAACAGGATCTGTTACACCTATCAGAATCATGTACATGGAAGGGATGGTTAACATTTGAGAAGCCATCAGTCTCAACTGTACACAAGTGCTGCTTGAGCACTTATTGTTGGTCAACATTTATCTCCTCACACGTTCTGTAGTTGGCGTAGAATGCGTCTTGCCAACTATCCCTGTATATATCCGATGCAGTCATGAAGTGTGTCTATGTGGTACCGATTGTAAACACTAGGTGGCACACCACCAGTTCCCCGTAGGATGGTTGGACCAGAGTTACCGTGCCTACATGGAAAAGCAGGCAGGCAAGACCTTTGGTTACTTGTCCAGTTGCGCCAACTACGCAAGGTTCTTCTTCCACAGGTACACTACCAGTGTGACATACAAAACAACTGCTTCTTACTGCTTGTCAATGCTCCAGATGAAAAAAATCTCATTCATTATCTGATGTTAATGCAAAGTTTTAAAGTGTATCCAGCTAACACTCCCTCTATTGGTTAAAACTAGCAGGATATTTGTGCATTGACATTGGTCATAAGAACGACATTCTGTATAATATTGATAATTACATGATCCTGTATTGTATGACACTCGTACATGTATTCTGTGGATCTGTAGGTTACTGGCCGATGTGGACAGAGCGGTGTACTTTGACTCTGACACCATCATACAGGGGGATATAATGGAGCTGTGGAACATGACCGCTCGCCACCACTCGGTCATCTCAGCTGTACCCCGGTCAGTTTCTCCTGTCAATATCGTTACACTTCTCAGGTATGCATGTGGTGACGATGAGGAATGTGATTATTGCCTGTGATCAATGGCGATTCAGAGACGTAGTCCATGTGTTGACACGTGTCCGTCACTGTAATCTCTCTGACATAAGTCCAGTGTTTCATTGCATTTACATCTGGCTTCTGTGATAGGTAATTAAAGTGCATGTCAGATCAAATCATGTGTTGTTCCCAGTGACACAAGCACCTATAGGACATTCTTTGGCCATCAAGTTGCCAACATTTATGAGAAAAGGTGAGCTTTGATTGTGTTGCCATGATTACGTTCATTTGACTTACTTTATGTAAAACATTCAAACATGATTAATTTCACTTCATTTCAGGTTGATAAGTTATAATATTGGTGTCTTCAAAGAATATCCACTCATAACAAATGACTCTTGTGTGATTTAAGACATGGGCGTCCTCTGAATCTTGACGATGGAACCTTCAACGCAGGTGTCTTTCACATTGACCTTACTGCCTGGAGGAATCGGTCAGCCTTGCTGGATACGGAGATTCAGTTCTGGATGGATCAGGTTTGTGTTTGGGGGTTGGCTAATGGCCAAGTCAGACTTGCATAAGTGGAGACATAGTTGAGTTAACTACTGTATAAATCATCATCCAATTCTAAAAACGAAAATTGCAAGTGGTTGAAATTGATTATGCTCATTGTTAACTGGTTATAAGTACCCAGTCTGTGCAGTTGTATATATTTGTTATTTCCGTTATTTTTTTAACTTCATTGCTGCTTACAAGAGCTTGTGTTGGTTCATCTGACTTGCATTGGTTGTGTTGTCATATCAGCAAGTGCAGCTGGGTGGACTATGGAGGATGGGCACACAGCCTCCTATGCTCCTGCTGTTCTATGCTGCATGGGAGGAGCTGCCAGGCAAGTGGAACGTTGAGGGACTGGGCTGGCGTACTGACATCCCACAACAGCTTATAGAGGGAGCTGCTCTACTCCACTGGAATGGCATCAGTAAGCCATGGTTGCTTATTGACATCATATTCCCTACATTGGGTGTACCGTGTTGACTTGTGTAAAGGTTCCATCCCCTTTCATGCCTTTGAATTTAGTTGCATATTTGTAAAGTGAAAATGACAAGGAAGATGGCCCTCTCATAAAGAAACCATTGTCACTGCATAAAATCAGTAAATTTTATATAGGTTTAAACTGGTCTTTCATCAAACAACAAGGCAGTCAAAATTGAAGCCAAACTTGAATGTGATATACCAGTGTAGCCATTACAGCAATGATAGTTGAACAGCTTGCAGTTATTTATTCAAGAAGGATGCACTTGTTATTCATCATAATATTCAGGTTATGGATTGTAACATTCGAATTCTGTAGCATAATTCTGTTTAAAGGTCTTACCTCTCCCCTTTATTGATTTTAATTTTGCTAAAAATATTCTGACTTATTCACCAGTCCATATGGTACATCCCATGTTACCAAAAGGGAGTATTTATCATATTCAGTCCTGGTGTTCTTTGTGAATTTTGTTGGCAGAAAGGGCATAATGGGGCTACTATGTAAGGATGTTGAGCAGGCAGGCCATACATGTACGAATGTGGTCTTGGATTAGAAGTCGGATGGGATGTCAGGGGTGAACAGTGACATTTGATATGAGTGAAAACATTAGGATCAGTACATGATCAGTGATAACAGTAATTACCTGGAGAGTTAAGGTACCCGAGACTGTTGTACACATTAAGTGGGATAAGGTCATATTAAGGTCAATGCCATGTAATAATATTTCTGCTTAGATATCAACAATGACCTTATTCAGCAAGTAGATATGTGATAATATGATAGAGATGAACAACTATTTACACCAATAAGGGCAATGCAGGGGTCCAGGGCTAGACATTAACGGTTGTCCGCTTGCCCGGGACAGGTGGTTCTGCTTGTGGGACAAGTGAAAAGTCCCAACTACTTGTCCGACCGGACATGTTAATTACTTCGCCGATCGCGAGTATAATCTCGAGCAAACACTGAGACTGAGGCTTCAGCATCTTTCGATGTGCAGCCGAGCGTGTAACACAGAATAATCAGTAACCGTACAGCACTGATCCATTCGCCAGTTTCGTGTGTGTGAAGTTCTTTCAATGCTAGTAATTAAGACTCACTCAGTCGTGTACGGTTTAACCGCAAGTTGCTTTATTCTACCAGTACCCGATGAATCGAAAACAGAGGCACTTTGTACCACAGGGATTTACATTGAGCTGCCGGCCGCTATCTTTATGTATACATAGAAAATGGCGGCCAGCAGGCCAATACAAATCCCTGTGCTTGTTAGTGTCGTAGTATGCATTGCCTCGATAACTAGCTAGCGTCATGACAGTGATGTAAGGTCGAACTTGTTGCAGGAGTTTCGTGACACGTTTTTAACGCACTTTAACACTACATGTGCGCGCTGTGACGACTAGTTGTGACGTTGGCGCGTTACGCACCGCGCTACGATGACGGAGCGCGCGAGCCAGCACGTTGTGTTATGGCCGACTGTTGTTCAACCAATGTTTCAATCTGCGAGTCTGATGGCGCAACAGACACAAAATATATATTAAAGGGCCAATATGACCTCAGCTGATAAATTCAACTGCTATGACCATAAAAGGAATGAAGCCACGAATATCTTGCATTTACAAGGGGTGGATTTGTACCATTTAATATTTTCGAAAACTTGTTTTCATTAAGCTGTAAAGAAATTGTTAAGGTACATAACATTTACTGATTGGGGTATAAATAATTTTAATGCAATAATCTTTTTACATAAGATTTTGTTACTTATATCAATAAAAACAACCGTACCATGTGAACTTCCATGTCTTATGGGACAAGTAGGTTTCACATGGGACAAGTGAATGCTGGAAGTTAGTGTCTACCCCTGGGGTCATGCAAACATCAGTGACTTGTAACCTAGAGAAATCTATGCCGTACACAAGGAGTGTGTCTGTTGCAGGTAAACCATGGAGGGACAGAAAGAATCCATATCACAAGTACTGGGCACGATTGCTGCCCCCAGAGTGCACAGAAGGACATGTGTGTGTTCCAAGGGAACAAATGACAAAGAAAGAAGGTTATAAGCATTGGGAGTGTGTGTCGAAACGAACAAGTCAGCAGACAATGTGATGACATGACGTTTGAGCCTGGATCAAGGTTAAGAGAAGGTTGTGTCAATAACGAATGCATTTTATCACAGAATAACTGCTTTTTTCAGATATTGATTATAATGTTGTTCGCCAACCATATCATTCCACATGGTGGATAATGGACGCAGCTATATATTGTGGATATTTATGAGAAGAATCTCACCATTGGTTGGGAATATCACCTCCATGTCTTTCAAACAGCTTGTAAGGTAGTTATTTCACATTCCATTTTGAAGATGTTTTATCTCAAGTTAGTTGATTCGCACAGAGTAAAACAAATCATTGGGCTATATACTCTCTTTATTGAATGGTGGTTTTGTTGTTGTCGTACTTTTTGTAAAGAAAATGGAAGAATTATTCAACTTGATGGATGAAACTGGTCCTCTGATGTTGATTTCTAAAATCACATCTGGGGTGAAGGTGACTTAATTATACCCTATGGTTAGAAATAACACCAGAGATGCTAATTTTACCTTCTACATTGTTATTGTTTGTGGTAAATAACACATATTTGGACATATTAGTATTATTACATAATGTTCCAGATTACTGCATATCACGTAGTATTGATAAGTACATTTCCATATGTATTTTAACAGTACTGTTTTCATGATGAAAGGGAGTCATACTTTTCACCCACCTTTATCATTTATTTGTGCAATATGAGTGGTGCTATTAATAACTATTGTTTGATAACTGCCCAGGATACTTAGTTGTTGAGTCTATGTGAGTGCCCATTGTGATAGTTAATGTACAGAATCTGTGGTATTCATATTCAAAGGTATACTATCAATTTGTGATATTTGTATATATTTGGTAAAGCCAGAAAGTAGGTTGAAGAGGCTGAGTGTGGTTTACATTGTATTTGTGTATCTTACCACCAGGATTAGGGGTAGCAGGTCAGTCAGTTGAACTGCAAGATTGCATGGTTTAGGATTACAGTTAAAGATGGCAGATTATAAGATGGCAGATTTCAGGTACGTCAACCATTTTTGACAAGCTCTTGTTCCGAGCTTGGTGGGGGGGGGGGGGGGTGTGGGGCTTTTCCTTTTTCAGGTTGGCATCCCTGTATATTGTGAACAGGTTTTAATGGCCTGTTGTTAAGACAGAGGTGTAGATTATTGAAGGTTCAAGAAGTTTCAATTCTGTCATTATTATTTTTGTTATTATCAATTATGTTTAACAGACTGAATGTTAAATCTACTGTATTGTGATTTGATCATTACTGTTTCTGAACTGCTCCAAGGGAAATGACAATAAATCCAAATATCAGAAATATGAGTGTTTACAATAATGATTCCATAGCTACAGAGTACATATTTCATAAATTTAGTGAAGTGTTACAACTGTAAAATATTCAAATGACAGATGTTTTAGCACAAATCTTTCTGAAAGAATTTCATGAGACAGATTTTATTGTATAATTAAAACAAGTATATATATGTCTATATATCTAAAAATATATATATGTTGTATATATATATATATATATATATATATATATATATATATATATTTCATAATTTTTCCGGCTTTTAAACAAAATGCCATTCTTTGAATGATATTATAGTGTTTCTAAGCTTGCTTACCTTGGTGTTGTGGTGTACGGTCTGTATGTCTCTCAAGCTTTCTTCTGGTTTTGAGCCTATGATCTTCCTCGTTAGTCGCTAGTCACCTCATCGTCACCTAAAAGACCAGGGTGGTTAGGGGGTACGTGATCTACTCGCATTGACACGTGAAGGCCCGAATCCTCAGAGGTGTCAGACGCGGTCAGATGGCATTTGGGACCACAGCGATGACGTACATCACCTCACTCCCCACCCCACCCCCAATTATGATGAAGGAGCTGGACCGCACCCTGGACTTTATCAACCCCCATAGAACGTTATGCCCCTATCACCTGTTGTTGATCTGGCAAGTTGCCAGTGGAGGAGGGCCGTGATCTTCATCAGCTCCTCTGCGTCCTTGCCGACTCGTAGTGTCACCAAAGCAGCCACTTCCCCCTATATGGCTGGGTGATGGGCAACCGAGATAGGGGCCATATGTTTCTGGCAATAGTCGGTCCAGGGGGATGGAGTGCAGGGCCTCAAGCTGGGAGGTACTGAAACCTCGTACCAGCCAAGTGAACCCAAAATGGACATTCGGAAACTTGACGGCCACCTGCTTACCACATCCCCAGTTCCCAAAAAACAGTGGAGGTGAATTTGATGTTCTTAGGGGCACCAAACCAACCAGCTGGTACAGGGCACAGCAATATGCATCCACGTTTTCCTCACCCTTCATTCCCGGGATGTGCAAAACCAGTCATGCCGGGGCTGCAGAAGTGGCAGTGCGTGGTAAAGGGCATATTGCTGCACTCCCCATTCAGCATTCTTGAATTGGGGGAATGAATGGTCAAAAACAACCTCCCCAAGACCGATAACTTCGGACCTTTTGAAAAGGTTGGCCATCATTGGCATTTGGTTAGATGTGCACTTTGTTGCGTGTTTGGGGTGGAGGCTAAACGTGGCCCTCACTTTCTACCATGACCCTCACAATTATTTCATCGAAACTGGGGCAAGTTGCAGGGTCGCAGGGAAGCCACGGTCTTGTCCATGTGGGAGTCGAAGGCCACTGGTAGCTAAGGGTCCATTTCAACAGACTTCTGCCCCTCCCCTCTCCCCACGTTCCCACTACAATGTGCAGCCCGAAGTCCGTCCCATGTCCCAGACGAGCTTCCTCTCACGGGGTCCGAGCTGAGACAGCAGAGCTTTAGAAGCTGCCAGTGGAGGAGGACTGTGGGCAAATTTTGGGGCTTCAGACAGATGCTCTGGGGAACTGGATCCTCAAGGACCACACTAAACTCCCACATAGCCTCTGCAATTGTCCTGTGGGTTCCCTCAGGCTTTGACATCCTAAACCGCCTATACCCCTCCGCGATACGAGCCAAGGTTTTTAAGTCCTGGACTGGTCCCCAGCAGGTAGTTGGCGATTACATGGAGAACAGACAATCGCTGCCTTGTCACATCCATAGGATCCAGGCTTTCATAGAAAATCTCCAGGACATGCTTGTCAAAGGCATGCGACTTGGGAGTCCCGTATGGATCCCCAAACCCAGGAATGGGGCATCTAGGTGTGCACTCAATTAGGTCTGTAAGGCGTTGGGCGCGGTTTATGGATGTGGAGTTCCTCTTTTGGTCAGAGAAAACTTGCTAAGCATATCCAAACCAGGAAAATAATTCATTTACAGCCGCTCTTGCTGTTACCTCTGCAGTTTGGCAGGGGAGAGAGGTATGTTATGTCTGACATGTATCTACGGGTACATGGAGGTGCGACACTTTAGAAAGAAATATACGTATTGGTTGAAAAAATGTCATAGAAAAATGGCTATGCTTATGATATGAATAAAGGCATCCTGCTTTGAGTAAATAATACATAGCCAATAAAAAAATAACATTGGTGGGAATACTTTCTGAAAAGGGAAATATGTACGAAGAATACCATGAAAATGAATTAATGAGGCAAGGTTTAAAATTGTACTATTCACATCCAAATCTTTGGGGGGGTTTACATTTGCGTTTCGTTCAACCATCTCTACTTGTATGCCAGTATCAGCATTAATGAAAGTACTTTCTCGTTCTTGCCCAACATCACAACCGTAGATGTTCCATTGAGGAATCATGTTGACCATTCTGTATTGCATTATCAGAATTTGGAACGTTAGTTTGGTTTATTTGTCCCTGGCAGCAAGGTTTAACTTGGTTATCCCCTAGCCAAGAAATCTGCATGCGACGTCCATGGAACTTCTTTAACATCGTTTACATGGACCGTTGTAGTTTTGCGCCCCAGGAGCCTGATAAAGCGTGAAAGTCACAGCGTTGGACTGTCCAATCACCAAATATGGGCCTTTGTATGGTGAGGCTAACTTGTTCCCTACCAGAGACGCAGAGTGATACCAAAGGACCCGTCACCAATCTCTATCGCTCTCCTGCTCGTTTGAATATTCCACTTTGCAGTCCTTTCATGATTGATTTGATGAGCTTTCCTCACCCACTCTACATATTCGACTGGACAGAATGGTTTGTCGAGCTCATCGGGAGGGGTGAACATTAGATCAATTGGCAAGTTTGGGCTACAATTGCTACTTTCGTGAGCAGTTGCCCGGAAGGCACTCAGGACATATGGAAGATGATCATCCCAGTCCTCTGGGTCATCCTCACATAGTTTAGCTAACATAGCCAGCAGTGTCCGATTGAACCGTTCCACCTGCCCATCTAACTGTGGATGGTAAGGTGTCGTTCTTGTCTATGTGATGTCTTAAAGATTACAGACTTCACAGGTAAGAATTGACTAGAATTCCAACTAGAAATATCAAGCCAGGGTGCCATTTTGCCTTCTGGGCTACGGAAATTCATCAGCCATCACAATGCCCCATGGTCCGAGAGAACTTATGTATGTCGGCCATATACATAGTAGTGGAAGTGCTCAGGAGCATTCACGACAGCCAGCAATTCTCTGCGGCTGACAGAGTATCGTCTTTCCTTCTTTGTGAAGCAAAGACTGTAATAGGCGATAACTCGTTCAACACCATCTTGCCTCTGAGACAATACTGCACCCATAGCATTGTTACTAGTGTCAGCATCAAATATCAACTGACACTGTGAGGATGGATAGCCCAACACAGGAGAATCACACAATTTGGCCTTTAGTCATTCAAATGATTCAAGACGCTCAGTGGTCCAAACGGATGATCTGCCAATCTCTGTCAACTTATGAAGTGGTCTGGCAACGTCAGCAAAGCCTTTGACAAACTTGCGATAGTACAGAGACCAACGAAGCTTCTGACATCTGTCCCATTTTGAGGTTGAGACCACTTGGTAATTGCCTCGACTTCTCTTAAATCAGTCCCAATGCCTTGATTGGACACAATATGGCCTAAATACTTCTGGCTGGAAGAGTTGACATTTTGTTGGGGCAATCTTTAGTCCAGTCTGCTGTATTCGCCCCAGAACCTGACTAATGTGTTCTATATGGCTTTCAAGGGTATCAGAGAAGATGATTATGTCGTCAAGATAAACAAGACAAGTTTTCCAGTGGAGCCGTGTAAGGACCTACTCTATTAGCTTCTCAAAGTTGGCTGGTGCAGAAACTGGGCCAAATGGCATTACTTTGAACTGCCATTAGCCTACCTGAGTGCACAAAGCAGTTTTTCTCTTTGTCTCTTGGATCAATTTCAACCTGCCAATAGCCTGATGCAAGATCAAGTGTGGAGAACCATTTGGCACTATCCAACAAATCCTTATTATGGGATAACTATCCTTGGTAGTCACCGAGTTAAGCTTACGGAAATCCACACATAACCTTACAGTGTTGTCTTTCGTCCTTACTAGGACAACAGGAGAAGCCCATGGACTACAAGATGGTTCAATTACACCCTGATCCGACATCCTTTGTATCTCTTTCACGGCTTCTGGTCGCAGAGAAATGGGTATCCGACGTATATGTTGTTTGGACCTTTCAAACGCCCCATCAAATCTACACAAATATTCTCTGAACAGTCCTTGCCGCTCTATCAACAAGCAAGGTTTAATTGTCCTCCCAATTCTGTTTCAAATGCTCCGGGACCACTCCACCCTCTGCGTGACCATCAGCAAAAGAAGCATTGTAAACCGCATCCTGGGGAAAAGAGCTTTTTCACTTCTTTCAATGATTCACAAGTCCCCACTCAAGTCTCCCTGTACACTACATGGGGTTAATGTTATTTAGTCATAACCCTAATAGGAATCTCATACCTGCTGGGATCGACCATCATCCGTGCCACTAACAGTTTCCTTTGTAATAACTGTTTGGAGGGTTCTAATACAGCATCTGTCAGTCCAAGACATTCTACTAGCCCTGAGACTACCATCTCACTCTGGGGTGGACTGTGTCTCTTACAACAGCACAATAAATGCAAGGTTCCTCAACCTCTGGAAAACATTGGTGTCAACCTCTGGAAAACATTGGTGCCCAAAAGCCAATATGCCCTGTTTGGCATCCAAAATACCACCATGTTTTCTCCATCCCCTAAATACCCTCTGCTTCTACATCAGCAACAACAATTTCATTGTCCTTGACTTGTTTCCCAAAAGCTAATTCCACCACAATTACCCCATACGAGACAAGAGGCTCCCCATTTGCCAACTTAATATTCCAAAGGAGGGTGATCCTTGGCTGGTATTTGACTATAATTATCAGGATGGATCACTGTCAATGTAGATCCTGAATCCAGGAGAAAATCAACACTAACGCCAACAATTTTAGACAAGAGGAACCAACTATCTCTATCTCTGGAACCCAATAATTGGGGGCCTTAAACAAAGTTTATCTGCTGGGACATGGCTCTCAGTCTCAGCAACGCTTAGTTTTCCGACTGTGATTATTGGTCAGAGGATCTGGCAGTATCTAAGCTGGAGAACTCACATTTTGTCTCCTAAGCCTCTTCTCTCTGACGAGCAAAACACTTGGCCATGAAGTGACCTTCTTTACCACAGAAACGACATTTTCTGCCTCTGGTTGGGTATTGAGACCGCTTATTTTGGCCTTGACTGGATTTCCGCAAAGGTAACTCTTGTCAACAGGGAGAAATTCTTGATGAAGGAGCGGTAGTTATTGGCGAGCCCTATTGACCTTTCTAGGTACTTTGCCTTGGTGGTTTTTCTCCGCCGCTGTATCTGCATTGTCCCCATGGACGATTCTTGCTTAACCCTTTTTGGAAAAACAGGCATTTCTTCGGCTCCAGTTTCAGGTCGTAGTTAAGCATCGCCTTAAAACTTCATCTAGGACCAGTAAGTGTTGATAAAAGCTTGAGCCGAGAACAGGATGTCATCCAGTAAAGCCAGGACAGTGTTCCAATTGAGCCCTCGGAGTACCAAGTTGATCACCCTAGTGAATGTGGCCGCGGCATTACACACCCTGAACCCCATGTTTGCGCTTACAAACTTGCCGTATTTGATTATGAATGCGGTCTCTTTCTAGTTCTTCGGCTTGATCCCTATTTGCCAATATGCCGAATTGGCATTCAACTTAGAAAGCCATGTGTTGTTCACTGAGGTGGTAATACAGTCATCCACAAAAGAGAGAGGAAAACGTCTTTGGCGGTGACATTGTTTAATGCTCTGTAATCAATGCACCAACGTACCGTCTCATCCCTTTTCCATACACAGACAGGGCCTGAGGCCTATTCTGATGTGGACTATCTGGCTTTGATGTTCGTGGTATGGGACGTGCAGTGAATATTTAGCAGTTTTTGACTGCAGTGAGGGTTGATGCGTTTCTCTATCGCGGCATTTGTAGTCCTAAATCCAGCTGCTTACAAAGACACTAATATCTTAACAGAGTTTTGATGGCATGGAGATGTTACGATTGCGCCATATTCTCTTTAGCCTGGCTGGGAAAGCTGCAGCTTTGTAATTCTTGTTTTCACCTCCTTGAGGGATGTCCCATCTTCTGTTTGGGAAGAGCCTAGCTCTGTCACTTATTCTAGGAGGTAGTCCCTTATTCGCCCACTGATTTGCCCCCCACCGCCCGACACCATGGTTTTCGTTTTCTCAAGGCTGATTTCCATGTTATATCTGCCACTGGCTGCGTCAACTTTTTGCGAGTGATCAGTCTGGTCTTTTGGTGAGCCATGCAAGAGATCAATATCATCGGCGAACCTTAGGTTGCTTATCTCTCACCCACTCACTCTGCACAGGGTTGGTGATAGGAGGTAACCTTGTCTAACCCCTTCCGACGTGGGAAAGCAGTCGCTGACGTCTTTACCTACTCGAACTACTCTCCTCGATGCTTCATTCAGTGCCTCAATGCAATAAATGATATGGTAAAGTAAGTATAAGGTTAAACGGCACACCAACACTAATGAATATGAAGATGCCAGGACATACGTTGTACCTCCCCGGCCCCAGCCAAACAATTCCTGACAGATGCGATCAAAGTATATATTGTAGTCTACGTAGCCTGAGGTTGAAAATTTGCTCTGTTGTGGATCGCCTTTACAGAGCCAGACTTGCTCTTCAGATGGGATTGTCTCAACTTTATGTCGAGTTTGGTTCTGTCGACTTTGAATACGTGATGGATGGAAGACACAAACGACGTTGTAGGGCCGAAAGAGGAGAAATATACTTTATTCTTCTAAAGACAGGATAACTTGTGACCGAAAAAGTGTAATATTTAATGGGAGGAGAGATGTCTCTGAATTACGGTTGGTGATCTTGCCCCCCTGTGGGCGTGTGCCCACTCCCTTAAATTGCGTTTCTTTTTAGAGGCTGCCCCCGTAAGCGAATGCTATTGGCTGAGT
Organism: Urechis unicinctus; assembly: GCA_034190875.2. Taxonomy (NCBI): domain Eukaryota; kingdom Metazoa; phylum Annelida; class Polychaeta; order Xenopneusta; family Urechidae; genus Urechis; species Urechis unicinctus. The sequence goes on from CM067346.1 coordinate 31,098,299, forward strand.
GACTTCTAGCAGGTGCATGGTCACCAATGTGGTCGCCCCTTAATGAGGTAGTTAAATTGGGGTTAAGGAGTTACTGACGGGTCAGAAGCCTTAGGGTAGAGGGTGTAAAATAGAGTAAAAACTGTTTACGACATAAAGTTGCAGACGTTTGAGGGTCACCTTCAGCAGAATCCTGATTGTATGGCTTATAAAGCGTGATGGTCCTGTGGTTGATTGCATTCCGCGGTTCCCCTCTTGGTATGGGGACACTGTTTGGATGATGCTCACTCCTTGGGGCCCCTGTGGGTGCGGGGGTAGATGAGGCCCTCTCTGTCCTCCTGTATGTAGTAAGAGGCGACCTGTTTGCCATGGGTTGCGACTCGTGTTCGGTGGACAATATGATCCTGGTGGTTGAGTGGAGTGGTTCTTGAGAGGGCCATATCTGCATCACACCACTTCAGCTCGGATTTCGTCTAGACGAGAGGCTGGACTGGCCTGTTCCAGTCAATCGGCAGGTGGTGACATGCCCTTGGATAATATTTGCATTTTCATCCTTTTCTCAGTTTGGTTTTTCTTCTTCATCAATTCCGACCTCTTTCGTCCCAGAAGGCGGCTGCTCCACAAGGTAAAATCTTGTCTCTTCATATTCGTCTAGCCTTTCGATGCGCCATATAACACATTAGTGTTGATGTGACGCTAAACCCCTATACTCATTCACCAACCGGTCCAAGATCAGAACCAGAGAGGATCGCAATCGCGTCATACAACCCATTTGGACCTCACAAGACCATCCTGTCATCCAACATGCTTACAGACACAAGCTCCCCGGTTAACTCAACACTCACATTACATCACCCAGGATTGTGAACTGCATCATATAGGGTCAGTGACCTAGGAATCTAATTGCCATTCTGAAATCATCTGGACATTCAATTTCGAACGCAACGCCACATATGAGTTAAATTTGTTTCAAAGTCATGAGTTCACGATTTTTGTTAACCACCCACAAACAACCTTGGGCAGGTTTTTGATGCGAACTTATTACCTCATAATAATGAATTCCTCAAAAATATAAAGCGTGTATTATTATTGCAATTTTTTAACAACTTGTAAATATTTTATCATTCAATGCACTACGTCCAATGTCAAAATTGTCCTATCTATACTGCATTTTTTTCCTTGGGTAACTTATAGTAATTTACTATATACAGCACAAAAAAATGGGAGCTTAACCTTTTCAATCCCTTACCACACCATCCCGACCATAATTCACATACACACCACCAAATAATTGGTGTATATGCCATTCTGAACTAATTTCCAGACACACAAACACACGCGAATATTTGGTAAACATATATCACGAGAATAACTCATTATTGGTGCTTAATATCAGGCACGCCCTGCAAGTGCTGTAGCGAGGTTTTCTCAACAGTCATTTGCTTGCCAGTCGTTAATCTGGTTGCGTGTCGCTCAACGGTAAGTCACGGTATTATCCCATCTCTCCGTAATCTAGCAGAGGCGCGAAATTCTAACACCTGCAGAGCCGCTACAGTATTGCCAGGACCAAAGGAAGAAAAACTCGGCGGAGCTCTAATGGCCAGAGTTGGCACCATTCTGCAAGTCTCACACAGCAAATTATCGCAGCATGTTCTGCCTCACTTATTGTAGCATCTGCAAAGCCAGACAACACCGCTAGGTTGTCCGTTCTAGGGGGCGGCAAACTCGGCAAGGGTCAAGCACATAAACACTGACAAAACTATATCCTGGTTTATACTTAACAGAATTCCATATGAAACAGTCCATATACATAACCAAGAACGCAACCGGATATAAAATTGATGTAATCAAATATTGAAAGAAGCGCTACTCACTGCAATTGTATTTAAGAATTTGATCCACACAACTGATCTTTCGTAATCCTGAACTTTAAATTCATATGGATGCATATTCATATGATTCAGCATAAGAATGTACACAACAAATATAATGCATACCATTACCCAAGCAACGTCAATGCAAAACGACTAACCCAAGGATTGTAGTGGTTTAAGCAACCTTCTTGGATGGTTTTCTGTAGTGGCAGTGACGTTTTAATCTTTCTCTCATCCGGTACAGGTCCTTAATGCTGGTAGCTTTTTTTCGATTCAAACGCAACCCTTGTGTGATTTCCGTTAGGGAAGCTTAAATACATAGCAATCATTTCGGTGTGACGTTGCGCTTGAATATCGCATGGAGGTGCCATCGCGTTAAGTATGTTATCGCATGGTCACGCGGATGATATGGAGGAACACACTCGGACGCTCTGCATCCTCATGTTTTATCCCCATATCATCCACGTGACCATGCGGTCACTGACACTCATAATTTGCAAGGTCGTTGCCTTCAAAGCCAAAACTTGAATTCAATGATGATGGCTGAAAATGGCAGAATTCCCAAGGCTATGCTGAGTACATAACAAATAACATATACACTTCATATTGAACGCGTCATTGTTGCTCAGTATAGACTCAGACTGCTATAAACGATGTGGTAAACCATTCCATTTATGACTTGGCTATAAACGTGTGTCTGGTAAACCATCCACCCGCGGGACCCTTATAAGACTTGAAAATAAATTTTAATGTCTTTTATTTATTATAGCAAATATACCTTCATTAACAACCATTTATAGCCATTTTCCAAACTTGGACAATGCCGGGCAATCAGCTTGTATATAGGGATGCCACTCACAGGCTATGAGGGGCAACATATCCATGGACGATTAAATTCGTATTAGTTTGGTTGTGGTCAAGTGTTATTCTGGCTCATACGTTTTTAAAAAGCCTCCCCCTTTAATTATCAGCACGATTATCTTTGGGAGGGGTGTAACCCTGATAGTAGCAATCCTTACAGCCTTGGCTCGCAACGGGTTCACCCTCCAAGTGGACCCGTCCCGTCACTCGTGTCACGTGGGGATTGTTTTAGCCTGGCCTATCGTGTGGTCTGGTCAAGGGTCACGGGAAAGCTAGTCAGCTGACCCGCGGGACCCTTTATAATGACCACAGATGGTTCAGTCACGGAGACCATCTAGTCAGGGACAAGATGAATTCAGACTGAGATTTACAGGGAGCTTCATTGTTGAAAATGAAATAAATCGAATAAGCAACTCTACTCCAGGACTCGCGTTATTTTCCTCTGGCTAGTCCCCACTTCAGCAACTACAGGCAGTGAGTAACTTGACTATAACGAGGAGCGCATATCATGCGAAGAAAGGCTAGTTTAAGACAAGTAACTTATTTTGGCAATTACTAGGTGAAAATACGGACTACCAGTTACGTATTCAGCAAGTAGTGAAACTACTAATGAATTTACCTTTCCACACCCAACATGGTACCTCCCCACTACCCTTTAATGCATATCAAGTTTAAAAACAAATACACAACAGATATTAAGTCATACATTCATTACAAAAAAATCAATAGTCCATGTTAGAATTGGAAATCAGGCCCGATGTTGGCCAGACTGAACAAGGGGACTTTCCTTGATTGCTGGTTCCACAAGCCTAGTCATATTTAGTAAACAATAGTCTGTAAAGTTATATGGCATCTGCAATTTTACAATCACCACATTCCTTATGTTTCACGTAGGCAAGGCACTCGCCCCTGGCGTTTTGATGATCTGATCCCACCTGATGTGAGAGATCGAAAGTAGTAAATAGCGCGGACACTGTCATGGGCGAAGTTTCTTTGCCTGTGTGTTGCTCACATTGTGGCCGCCCTGGGCACTTAGCAATGTCACCTGCATAAGACATCCAGAATTAATCTATCAGCATATATTCGTAAAATAATTCGCATGAATACATACCTTGACATAAGGAGATTTTGGCAGTGATGGCTTCAGATTCAATAATTCACAAATCGGAACATATGAACAATGTCGGCTGGGCGCATTTCGCTTAAACGAACGCGGCTTCCGGCCAACTTTCGTAATTACAGAAAATTATCATCTACAATAAAGATTAGTTTTGTATCATCCAAATGTATTCCAAAATAGTCATAACATTTTTTTCGGTCATCCTATGCTGATTTAATCAAATCCATTTTTATCTATAACATGGAAATAAGAAACGAAAGTTACATTGCAGAAAGGCCTCACTACGTACCGGCGCTACGTGCATGTTACGCATATAATTACCTTTGTAATTAAGTTTGTTGGGGGGGGGGGGGATGTGCCGCGGGACCTCGAAAACCCGTACCCGTCGTACAAGGTGAAAATGGCCAAAAGCATATCCCATCGTACAAGATATTATGCAAATGTATAACCCGTTGTACGTCGTAGGAAGGATAAAAGTGTCGGAAAAATCTCAAAATCTGATCAGCTGATTTATTATTACATGCAGTAACAACTTCGCGGGCTGGCACGGTCGAGCGTGTGATTCTCGGCGCGTCACACAGGGACCATTTATTGCATAAGCATTGTCAACCATCGGTGAGAAATCCCGGTAGAAAATCTCGACATACTGAAACAAAATACAAATTAAACCCGCTGTACAGATGGGAAGAGAAAAACATACCCAGTAGTACAAAACGAAGTCCCTAAAAACCCGTCGATTGCAGCTGAAAAACATACCCGTCGTATAAGCTCGGGGCCCAACAAAACCCGTCATACAAGTCGAGAGGCCGAAAACACATACCCCGTCGCGCGGCACATGTATCCTTCCTCTATACACTCAGGTGCCCTCCCCCACTCCGGATTATATCATACAATTATATAAATCATATACATATGCATGGGCTTACGGCTTCTTACAATAAAATATTATCGCGTGTTAGCAACAAAAACCATTAATAACCAACTCGTAAGGCACAGCAATATCACACTAGTAAGTCTAATTACACTTTACTTCAACCCGTGTAAATTGATAGGCCTACGTCTGTTATTTACACGAGTTTTGTTTTATGTGTGCTGGCTCCTTTAAGTATACACAAAGAGCTTGTCCGTATCACACCTTCATCACAGAGAATATTGCAATAAAAATATTTTTGACGTTGGTATCACGTTCAGCCCGCTGTGATCAGGCGCTCGTCTGGACTTACCATATATTTGTATACAACAAATATGACTCCCAGCGACGTGATATGTGTGGGGGCTGTGATATCGTGAGTGTCTCGTCCAAATAGTCTTAACACAATTAATCGTATTTTTTAATTTCATAAAGTACTAGACACAGGACCAATTACATTGCATGAATGATTGAAAGACTACCATGTGACATGCTACAAAAAAACATTTAAGGTTTCAAGCGCGCTTATGAGCGCTTCCCAAATTTGTAATTCTTGGTCACGTGATGCCGAATACACATATACAATTATGCATGGAATCGTTTCTAGATAACAAAACCGTTTCATCGATGCTTTGCAATCACTTGCCGGTCAATTAATTAACCCATTGCTACCTGCATGAAAAATTAATTGTGCTTCTTAATTGAGATGGATATAAAACTCTGGACCAACTTGATTACACTCAGCGGAAGTCAACATTTCGTTCACATTACACAATCACAACACCCTGGTGTTTATTGTCAATCTCCTGGGGGCAGTCGCACTTTCACTCCATTCGGCTTTTATTCCCCTATGAGTGGTAAGTTGGCTTAATTATGCAGAGAGAAGACCAGTTAGACGATATTATTAAAGATGTGGCTGAAACTTTATTCGATAGAGGGGGATGTGGGCAGATTGTTTGTGAACCCGGTAGGTTTCGTTTGGCTGTCCAACTTTGCACTGTATCGTTCACCATCACGCACCTGCCGTTGAAGCGTTAGACGCGGTTGAAACAAAGCAATTCTTGTAAATATGGAGAATCACGGTCAAAAACGCACTGCTTCTGAACAACAAGATATCTTGGATGGAATCAAAGTTATTCTTCTTGATATCGAGGGGACTACAACACCTATCAGCTTTGTCAAGGTAGTGTACGTAGCATCAACCAATAAACATTTGCCGGTGAAAAGACCAACATGGCTTGCGCGGCATTTTCAATGGAGATGTTTCGGCGGTTAATGGTCCCCATGTGATTCTGTAGTATACATCAATAACTAACTTTTATTTACATAGTTACAATGATATGTAATGAAATACGACATGGTGACATGGCTCTTATCAGATCAATCTACTTGTAAATGATCCCTGTTATCGCTTGTGGCAATCTAGTAGCTGTCATCACTCTGTATCAACCCAACGGCAACGACCACATAGACGGTATTTACCATGTTGACCCAATGGCGAACCTCCGCAAAAGCCATAAGTTTGTTTTCTTTCTCAGAAAATGAGACAAGAATAACGTTACGGATTTAAAATTTATCTAAACAACGATAAATCACCAATTTTTTTATGGATGATAGTCATGAAATCCCAGAAAATTGCATACAGATGCAGGCGGAAGATGAAATCGGTCGCCCTAACAAGTATATTTGGGCAATTATGATGCGCAAATCTATATATACAGTCGCTCAAATCAAAAGTTTTATGAATACGGCTGAGACAACCAATTCAGCTTACCGTCCCAAAAGCCTGACTATGAATACTAGATTTTATGGTAGCGGGAACAAAACAGAGACAAACATTGATGTTTGATAATGAACCCAGAGAGAGAGTGCGAAAACTGTCTCACCACCCGGGCGATTGATAAGGCAGATATAACTCTCCCGAAATTGGTTTCAGTCGCCATTGGCCGTTGACCGCAATTTGCCACCCCTTTAACAACTTCAGCAAAAATGGCAAAGATATCATGGTTTCACATTTCCATAATGACTGTTTATATGTCATGAGCTTTCATGTTTCATGTTGATTTCCTTAGTCAGGATTCTTGACTGATTATTTTATGTGTGTGTTGTCACAGGATAAATTATTCCCGTTTATTCGGGATAACCTGGGGAAATACATAGAGGGCCATTATGAAGATGAAGAGTTCAAAGACGACTTGGTAGCTTTGAGGGAACAGGTGATTCATTGTATTGATGCTGATAAGACTACAGGCACTCAAATATGTTGAAAATTTTGCAAATAAGGCAGAGATACTTACTGTTATTGTGACCGTTGTAGGCATCCAAAGATGAGGAGGACTCCCTAGAGGGTTTAGTAGAAATACCCGAACCCTCAGACAGCAACAAAACAGAGGTGGTTGAAGCCTTAACGAAAAATGTCATAGCTCAAATGGATGCCGACCGCAAGACAACTGCCCTGAAACAGTTACAAGGGCATATGTGGCGGGAAGCTTACAAAACGGGTGCAGTTATGGGAGAGTGAGTATTTCTTAATGATTTGAATATTTCCTGAATGATTTTCAATTGCTTCTATATATTCTGGTGTATGTATTTATCAAGTCTTAAATGCTTCCATATTGATGGGGCTATAATATCTGGAAAGCATATCACCCCTGCGAGGGAATGTAATCCATTTGTTTGTATCTTACCCACTTGAAACATGTTCTATCTGCTGTTGGCACACTTTTCTGAATTCACTCCCTGACGTTCCAAAATTTGTGTTTTTGTGCAGGGTGTATGAAGATGTGATGCCCTGCATACAAGACTGGTTAGCCCAGGATATGCGTGTATGTATCTACTCCTCTGGCAGTGTCGAGGCCCAGAAACTTCTCTTCACATACTCAGACAAAGGGGACATGGCCAAAGTAAATATCCTTTTTTTACGATTACAGTTCTCCACTCATCCCAATCATATTTAAAGAGAATGAAACATTGATGTTGTTTTGTTTTATTTTTCAGCTGTTCACTGACTTCTTCGACACAACTATTGGAGCTAAGACTGACAAGTCTAGCTACACTGCCATAGCTGAAAAGGTGGGAGTCGAAGCCAACGAGATGCTCTTCCTTACAGATATGCCCAAAGGTATGCAATTCCGTCGACTCAGGAAACTTTATTGGTTGGTTGTGATATAACAGAAATATATCAAGAATAAAGCTCTCTGTTGTTAGATAATTGCTAACAAGGGTTTGTTGTATGAGTATCAGAGAAGTTTGTTGCTGGATCTGAGTGCGTATAGAATGTTATTTGGGTGGAGGGGGTGGGGTTGTTGTTTACCTGGAGTCAAAAGCACCTTGATGAATCCACATGGAAAGAGACGATATGAAAGTTATCAATGAGTAGTGGGAGCGATTTGAAGACACCATGCATATATTGTAGGATAAATGTGTGTCAATCTTTGCGACTGGTGAAGATGTGAATGATAAGTGAAGTTGTTGTGCGGTTACAGAGGCTAGTGCTGCCGTGGAGGCAAGGTCCCGAGCCAGCGTTGTCGTCCGTGAGGGTAATGCCCCTCTCTCAGAGGAAGACCTCCAGAGATTCAACGTGGTGGCCACATTTGACGTAATCTAGCAGAGGCGCAAATTTCTAACACATGCAAAGCGCTACAGTGTTGCCAGGACCAAAGGAATAAAAACTCGGCCGATGCTCTGATGGCCTGAGTTGGCACCATTCTGAAAATCTCACACAGTAAATTATCGCAGCATATTCTACCTCACTTATTGTAGCATTTGCAAAGCTAGACAACACCGCTAGGTTGCCCCTTCTAAGGGACGGCAAACTCGGCAAGGATCAAGCACATAAACACTGACAAAACTATATCCTGGGTAATACTTAACAGAGTTATATGAAACAGTCCATATACATAACCAAGAACGCAACCGGATATAAAAATGATGTAATCAAACATTGAAAGAAGCGCTACTCACTGCAATTGTATTTAATAACTTTATCCACTCAACTAAATTTTCGTGATCCTTAACCTTTAATTCATATGGATGAATGTGTTCCCTAACCACCCACGAACAACCTTGGGCTGATTTTTTATGCGAACCTATTACCTCATAATAATGAATTCCTCAAAAATATAAAACGTATTATTATTGCAATTTTTTATAAACTCGTAAATATTCTATCATTCAATGCACCACGTCCAATGTATATAAAAATTGTCCGATCTATACTGCATTTTTTCCTTGGATAACTTATAGTAATTTGCTCTTTACAGCGCTGAACAATGGGAGCTTAACCTTTTTAACCCCTTACCATACCACCCCCACCATAAGTCACATACACACCACCAAATAATTTGTGTATATGCCATAATGGAATAATTTCCAGACACACAAACACACGCGAATATTTGGTAAACATATATCACAAGAATTACTCAACACCCACTGAATTATTGGTGTTCATATCAAGATTATAAATTGCCAGACGCTGCCATGTCTAGAATAGTAGATGGCCCACACCCAGATACCCAAACAGCGCGTCTGACCGAGAGACACGGCTTGTGATTGGAGCATCCCAAATCTGGGATGCTCGTCCAGTTCAAGACGCTATCGTGCCCTAGACTGATGGCGAGACCATTGAATATCAGTAACTTCAGAGCATCATTTACCCACTTCGACTATTCTTTTCGGGGTCTAAGGTCTCAAGAGCTGACAAGAGCTGGAGTCTCCCTCTGGCGGACTAACAGGGGAGCCTATCGGAGGGCCACGAGTCACAGGGGGACCATGAGTCGCAGGGGGTACGGGAGCAATGAGTCGTAGGAGTAGGGGGAGGGGCAGCCATAAGTCGCAGGGGAGAGGGAGTCGCAGGGGTAGGGGCAGAGGGAAACGCTATTACCTATACTACCGACCTCCAGGGTCTTTATCCATAGAAGTCCTTAAGCGTAAACTTTCCGGGGCTGGGACCACCCATGTAAGTTCCATTTTTCATGCGGTCGAGGTAATACTTAACAAGGAAGCATTGTAAGTAAATTCCAAAGTTAAGAGTTATATGAAACAGTCCATATACATAACCAAGAACGCAACCGGTTATAAAGTTGATGTAATCAAACATCGAAAGAAGCGCTACTCGCTGCATAAACTTGGCAACCTTAGCGTCGTTCTTCTCGATAAGGTCGGGATTGGAACGAGCGGTTATCAATCTCATCGTAAGAGCTTCCAACAGTAGAACGCCCCCGTCGGCCTCTCCGGGGTCCTACTTTGTCTTCCCAGCCAAGGACCGTGATGTTCCTGTTCCACGTCCAGGCTACTATTAAACCTCCCGTTCGTCGCCGTATTCAAGGCCCTCAATAGACGCCCACCCCCAAGCCACCGTCTCCTTATTCTTCTTCCGATCCTTGTGATACGCCTGGTTATACGCCTCAGCCCTCCCTAGGTCCTCAAAGGAGCACAACCTGAAAACGCAGTAAACAAAACACACCGATGGTCGCCACCGGACTGTGGTGCAACCCCTACAGAACCTGAGGCTTATACATGTACGGAATCACCCTCGCAGGACTCCGAGTGTAGGGGCAATTTATCTCGAGCAGCACAACCTCCTCAGGATGCCCCCGACAGACAGCATCCACTCCACCCCCGGTCACCCCCTGTGCCCGCCGGATCGGGAGCTCACAAAAGCCATCAAGAGAGTAGACCGTTGCGCCGCCCTGAATATAGATATTTTTTCGTAGACCTATGTGTCGTACACCTTCTCCAATATCGCAATTGCAACCTCCTCAAAAGTCGTACCACAGAGGCAGGGCGCGCTAAAGCTAATGCCCTTGTTGCTAGTTTTTTTAAGCCAATGATGGCGAAGTGGTCACTTCCTCCAACGCAGCCCTTCCTCGTGGTCTCCCACTGGTCCGAATTTTGTTTGACTCTGGTATGATCGTTGCAGAAAGATTTTATCCCCGCCTCCATTATACCCAGCAACCCCCACTCTTTAAATGGACAGTGGTGGGTCATACTATAGCAGGTCTAGGGGACAATTCTGCCGCTTTCAAACATTTTGCCTTAATTTCGCCCTTCATTTGGCTATATTTTGTGAGCTCAGCCGAAACGAGCTTAAACTCATCATCTGAGATATACCTATCTTCAAGCCGATACAATGTCAGCAATGGTATTCAATTTGCTCTGAGCGAGAATACGGATCTGGTCATGCTTTTCAACTTAATGGCCAGCCGCCGACTGATGAATTTAAGTAGCCCATAAGCGGCCCCAGTAGCACCCAACACTGCGGCAATAGGAATGACAACTACTGTAGACATTACACCTGCACCGCTTACGCCAAGTCACATACCAACAGCAACTAAAGCAGTGTCTACTGCGTCCACTGAGTTTACTGCACGCATATATTTTTTGTACATAACACCATATTTTTCAATTTCTTTCTCAAGGGTGATCTCTTTCAACCGGATTCACATCAGGCGGTTCCGGAGGAATGGTTGGTTGTTGTTTCATACTGCCGTTGTATACACAAGTCTATATGTCTACTTTAATTAGGAGTGATACTACAGTATTGGAGTGGCTGTATAAAAGTTAATAACATTGACTTGTCTAAAGATAATACAACAGCCTGTTGGTCAGCAGGCTTACTTATTCCTGCCGTTTGAGTTGTCCCATTTATAACAGGAACGACTGCTATATCACCAGTATCAGCGCCCACACCAGACGACAACCCGATACGAATGATCTTACCATTAGATAACATGGTATATCCAGCTTAAGTCTAGTGAGTCTTGACCCCCATCACCAAACGACCACTTATATCATATGCGAAGGGCGCCACTTGCTTCTGCCCAAATAGTAATGAGGTGTTTCGTTTGCGAGTTTACGTGTTGTCTCAGGTCCCTGCGTTTCTTTTTCTGTTGTGCATCAACATACTTTTTATTAATATTGGGTCTCCCAACTGAACGATTTTATTCTTTCTCATTTTAAGGTCTCCAGTCATAGTATCACCAGAGTGTGCTGTTTTCTGCCTTGGTCCATAAATACTCGCTTTTATTGACATCTTGTAAATTGAAGAACAACTCCAATAGGAAAGTCGTGATATTTCAATAGACGTCCCTTATTATCCCTTATCTGAACCTTTAACTCATTCACAGCTCCGACAGTAACACGTTTAGACACAGGATTAGCCCTCTATGAAGCTTGTTTCTTCCACACTACCTTGCTCTGTCACGGCTTCAGGATCGCTCATTTCTAACTTCTTTAGAAGTGCAGCTTCCGCTTTAGCAGCAGCTTGGTTAACGCCTTGACGGGCTTTTGTTGCCTTTGTGTATAGTTGAAAGGTCACTCTAAGAGCCCAAGCAAGCTGTGTACCTACGGAATCTACGATACTCCTAGGAGAGAGGACTTTGTTGGGATTGGTCTCCCATGTCAGAAGCTTCCAGTCTCGGCCCCACTTAACACAAAGGTCACCTCCTTTAGACGATCTAAACTCCAGAGTGGCCTGCAGCCCATGCTTAGACACTGCATTCTCCCACCTCGTAAGTAAGACTTTGGTTTCTTCTGGGTATCCCACCTGGTCTTCTGTTAACCCAGCAGGCATTTCAGTATTAGCCCATGGTGGACTAGTCGTACTCGACATATCTAAAGTTTCGTCAATCAGGTTAGTCTCCTCATCATTAATGAAGCTAGACTCATTCCCCTCCCCTCCCATAGCCCCCTCCTGCTCTGCGGTTTCAAATGTGGGGTTATCAAACTCCATGTTACTATGTTAAAGATATAAGTGCAATTAAGAATTCAACATGTCGAGTACTTACGGACGCAAACTAAACCCACACCGCCGGATACAGAGTCGTTCTACAACCCAAAGATTATGAGGGTCAAGGTGACCATTGAGGGCATCCCCAATCAACTCTATGCCCAGGGCATGCGTGGCTACCAGCAGTGGGATGAAGTGAAGAAGGCTTTTGCAGCAACGAGTAAACGAGACCCCAGTGTAACTATAGGAGTAAAAGACGCTTCCCTAAGAGAGTACCTAACCAGTAAGTATGCTCTGTGGCTCGACTTAAGGATGAGTGATGACGACCGGCTGCATGGTAGTAGCCGGGCCGTGGAGAATGCGTCTGAGGGTATCACTATTCAGATCACAAAAAAATCACAGGCGGCCGGCGCATTGAACGTCTATATGTATATTGTTATGGATGCACAGCTTAACATTAAAGATGGCAGGTTCGTCATCGCAGTCTACTTAAAAGGTTTTAATGAAACCGAAAACTGAGTTTATATTTCCAGATGGTCCCTGTTCGGCAATTGTTTGTGGGCAGACAGGATGTGGGAAAACCACATTCATCCTCGACCTACTTGAAGGGCCCTTCTTTGGTGCCTTCGAGCATATTGTAATCCTCTGCCCTACCATACGTTTCAACGAGGCCTATCAGACGCGATCAAAGTGTCTGGGTCCTCAACCAGAAATTCAACTCTGTGCTGAAGGATCTACGCAAACAGACCTACTGGATGGCACTTTTCCACACCAAGTATCGTGACTCGTTTGAAGACGCCCTACGAGAGAATGATGTGATTCTAACGAGTGAGGAACGTGCCACAGTACGCCAGCAACAAGCAAAGACCAGGCACGCAAAACTGCTGCTGAAGACTGATCAACCTACTGCATATGCCGTCAATTGAAGTGATGTTGGCATTGGTTGCGGCCGCTGCCTCAGTAACCAATTTAGGTTTCTTTATCTGGGGGGCAGTACAATATATTAGACTTCGAAGGTGTATACGTATATTTATGGATCCTGATAGCATTATTGATCAACTTCTTGAACAGGATGCGGCTAGCCCGCCGGCCACAAAGTCTGAGCGAGCGGAAACCCGTTGCACCCCTTGTGTAGATATGTCTTCTAAGAGAGATAGGCTTGCTGCTGTCATAGCTGGGGGTCAGGCCCGTCGTACCTGAGCGATCAGCACCTGTCGACTGCAAAGATTGAATCAATGTCCGATGAAGAGATTACAAAGCTCTATGCGAAATATGAGGATCGGCTGGGCGCTAGCGGACTCTGAGAACATCAGCCAAATCTGAATACGGACCTCGAGACTGACCCGTTTGTCGGACGTGCGCTAAGAACTGCCACGTGTGAACTTTACCATCGCTATGGTATGATGTTGGCTCCGCTTACCGTGGCCCTAACAACCGCGAAGTACTGCCAATTTGGAGCGAGCAGCCCCGCCATTCGGGACTGGCCATCCGACACCCCTTCAGCAGAGGACCTGCCTGGGTGCTGTCAATTGGAGGAACAAAATTAGTAGGTAACATGGACTACACAAATCAAGAGTGACTAGTGATCAGCCAGCGCCTCAACCTCAACCTGCGCCAAAGGAGAAACCTACAAAGGACGCTAAAAAGGTTGACGCAGCCTGAAAGGGCGCTGTGGCTCGAAAAGCTAATCAAAATAGACTTCTGAGAGAGCTGCGGGGGGCTAAGTCTGCCGGGCCCCCCCCATTTGACTGTGGCGGTGAAGTGGGGTCAGCCGCAGGGCAGATGGGTTTGACTCAGTCCTGGCCAACGTGGACGACATCACCTTTGTTTGTAGGCGGAGTGGGGGGTTTGGACTAGCATTGTATTGCTACATGCAGAGAGTGGTAGCCTCACACCCTAAACAGGTTTTGCCAAGGGGAGAGCCAGCGAAGTCAGCACCTTCGGACGCTCATTTAAAGGATCCGTTTTATATGGAATAAGATGACAACATCCATTACTGATGGAAAAATGCTCGTCAACGCGCTGTACCACAGTGCAGTTGTTTCCGGCATATCAATAGGTTATGCCAAGCTTGCTAAGATGGCTCTGGGTGGTGGGGCACCACATTTTGATTTCATCCCACGCTATCTGGTTATGGCTGTTGCCGATGTATCACTAGCTATGGCCACAAAGGATATGCTTATTGAACAAGGAATCTTACCAGTTGATATACTGAAATAATGGCCACGATTGCGCTGCTTGTTGGAGGCGCTCTTGTTAACGCCCTAGCATTCTATGGGAGCAACTTTTTATTCTCTTAATTACAAATCAGCCAAGGGCGCGGAACGTAAACGCCATGATATGGCAATCGAGCAGCTTCAGTCTGCTCAGGCAGCATGGGCCAAGAAGCAAACTGAGCATTTAGACTTCATCAATGAGCAACTCCGCCGCCAGGGACATGCGGAGCATACTTTCCGGATGTGGACGAGGCTATGCGTGAGTACTGCATCTTGACGGGTAAATCCATCGACAAGCTAGACTCTGAGCCGCAGCTTTCAGACTTCTACGAGCCCTCAGATAGTCAAAAAGAGCGTGAGGGGGCGTTCATTATACTTGGTATAGCTGCGACTGGGCTGGTTGCATACAGGCTTGCTAAGTAGGTCATTTGGAGACTCAGGCGTTTACTTTGTATGGATCGTCGCATGCAAAAGATATACTATAGTTGTAAAGGATACTGGAAAGGCATTACAGCTATCAAGAAGCTTGCAATGGAGGCGAGGGTTTCTGAGGAGGTGGCCAGGTGGTGGCAAACAAAGCAAGCTATCTGGCAAATCTACTTGCCTGTGCCAAAACACATTCCCAGGCCAAAGTTTGATGTCCCTGTCCCTAATGAGGTTCACCAAGCCGATCTCTTATTTCTTCCTCATGACATTGTGAAGCACCGGACTTACAAGTATGCCCTAACGGTGGTGGATGTGGCCTCACGCTACAAAGCGGCTGAGCCATTGGCTACAAAGGAGGCTAAAGAGGTTGCAGGTACGGTCGAAAGGATATACAAGCGAGGGCTGTTGGGGTGACCTTAACTACTTCAGGTGGAAGTTTATGGGAGCAGTGAATCAGCTGCTCGAAAAACATTGAGTATCAGTTGTGTGAATATCCATCGAGACCAGGCTACAGTAGAGCGCTTTGACCCAACACTTGCTGAACGACTCTTAAGACACTAGTATACCGTAGGGTTAAGGAATACTGGAAAACGATCAACTGAGTGGGTTTCTCGACTGCAGGCTGTAGTCTGTGCGATAAATAATGACCCGCTTGACTGGAAAAAAACCTAAAGATGCTATAAAGGCAAAACGAGTTAAACAAGGCCCTCTTCAGTCGTACCAGGGCGCCCTCTGGGGGTCAAAGAGCAAAAGCTTCCCTGAGCAAGACCACCGGCGGCGGGCCACTGACCCTGAGTGGTCACTCAATGTTTACCGGATTGGACGCTCTTTCACTAAATCTGGTGAGCCTGTACTATACTATTTGTTGGATGGACTGCTCCGTGGCTTTGTAAAGGAGGAGCTGCTTGTGGTGCCGTCCGATACCCAGCTGCCACCAGACAGTATTACCAATTAGACAAAAGAGAGATAGGTAGTAATGGAAGCAACTGGAAAGTGTCCTTGGATATTACTCGGGAAGAGAGACCCTTGTGACAAGCCCTGTAAGTTTGAATTTTGTGCAATGCACAGGTTTAAGATTAAACAGGGGATCCTAAATCGGCCTTGTGCAAAGTGCTAGAAGGGCATCAAAAATAACCTAAAATTATGTACAGATTGTGGATACGAAAGGGTTGGCGACTAACGTTGAGACTGGTATGACTGAGGAAGGCGTGCTAGATAAACCTTCTCGAGCTAGGAAGACCAAGCCCCCACATCCACTGGCTGCCCCGGGAGGAGATGGTGGTGCCGCTCCCACACCCAAACCCCCTCAAGCTAGGAAGACCACTCCTTTACGCTCTGTACCCTCTCAGCCCCCCTGTGGGTCCAGGGGTAGAATAGGTCCACTGTATCCTTCTGCATGTCGTAAGAGGCGACTAATAGGGGCAACCTGTTGACCGTGGGTTGCGACTTGTGTCGGTGGACAATGGGATCCAGGTGGTTGAGTGGAGTGGTCCTTTTGAGGGCGATATCTGCAACATACCACTCTGCCCCGGATTTCACCTAGACGAGAGGCTGGAATGGCCTGGTTCAGTCAATCGGCTTGTGGTGATTTGCCCTAGGATAATCGTTTCTATTTATATCCTTTTCCATTTCCATTTTTCCTAGAAGGTGGCTGCTTAATCAGGTCAATCTTATCTATTAACCTTTCTTGGCACCATATGACACACTATCGTTGGTGTGCCGTTAAACCCTATACTTACCTTACCTTACCTGTACCCTCTCAGCTCAGGAAAGCCATCCCCAGTCTCACTATAGCCGGCATATGTGAGAAGGTGGATGACCTCCTGATCGCGGAGGGGGCAGAGGGTTAGGGAGGGGTGTCCAGCAGAGATGTGGGGTCGGGTGTGGGATATATGTCTAGCAGTGATGTGGGGTCGGGTGTGGGAGATATGTCCAGCAGTGATGCGGGAAGTTCACCATCAGGAATCAGTGGCCTGTCGGGGGTGGAAGGTGTTGAATACGATACACCCCATCTGCCAGCGGTCTACGCCGGGTGGTAGGCCTTGGTGTGGCTATGCCCGTAGGCCAGGGTGTGTACACTACCCGAAGCTATCCATCGCTTTGTATCAAAGGGGGATAGAGACACCTTATTAACGTGCAGCCCATATATCTTGTGGCTGTCACTTCGGAGCATGTTCATCCCATGGCGGAACCGCTTCTGGTCGAACAGCGATTCAAGGCATTGGGCGTGGCGCAGGTGTTTCTTGACCTCTACCTTTTCTACGCCCTTTGCTTTCTTGATTTCCTCCCGGGTCTACATCAGGATGGAGTACATCTTTGGCCGCAGACCTACATACTCCCTGATGGGTACACCGCCGCACTCGTCCTAGAACCTTCTTTTTCTCGTTCCTGAGGAGCGGGTGGGCTGGGTCGTAGTTGCTGGTGTCGAATAGGTCACTGTCTTTTTTCATGTCGGCGTAGATGTCTGGTGTGAGGATCTCCAGGAGGAGGGAGTCGGTGTAGAGTAGGTTGAGGTTGCGGCCGTACTGGGGCTTCATGGTGTTGTAGCAGAAGTCGTACATGAGGTGCTTGGACAGATCGAAAATGCACATCCCCACGTTGACTGGGCGGTTGAGGACCAGGTGGGCCTTGTGAATGTGGATGGCGGCCAGGTCATAGTCGAATATTTTCTGCCAATGAAGGCGGGGCTGGCGATGAGCATTCTTATTTTGTTGCCGTCTGCAGCTCGGACCAGCTTCACGTCAACCCGCTTGCTGAGGTTCTCCATGGTCTTGCCGAAGACGGAGTTGTTCATTAATTTGTAAAGGTCCTTCTCAAAGTCGCTGGATGCAGCCTTTTGGAGATCTGTGTTCTTCCGGATGTAGGGTTCCATCCAGGGGCTTTGGGTGAAGGATAGGGCGTGGTGGATCTTGGTTCCTGTAGTGGAGTATGTACTTATTCCTCAGGTTTGGGATCAGCTTCTCGACCTGGTGGCCGCCCTATTCGTCAAGGGGGTTTTCTGGTAGTCTGAGAGCCACTCGTTCTGGACTAGGAGCCGCTCTGGGGCCAGGAGGTTTTCGTTGTGGTCGTTGTGAAGCTCAGCTGGATACTCCAGGTCGACCTCAAGGATGTACCCAGTCTCGGCATCGTCAGGGTGTGTGCCAACAAGTCTGGATAGCGGCTCTGGCTGGTCCACCAACTCAATGTTCAAGATAGGTAGGGCCTGGCTCATTGCCCATCCATAGAGGTTGTTGGCGTCAAGGTACTGGATATAGCTCGCAGGCTTCTCCTGGTCGAAGTCACATACGTAGAGGTCGTTCGCCTTGGCGTGGCGTCGCGAGACCATACTTATTATTCCACGCAGACCCTTCTTGATGAAGAGGTGTTTGTCGTAGTCAGTGAGGAGTTTGAGCTTTACCTGTACTCTTGAGTAGAGCGTCCCACGAGAGGTCTGGACTGGTATAGTAATGGGCTGGGTCCAGGCCGTACTGCTGTAGGCTGGTCTTCTGGAAGGTTTCAAACACGTCGGTCAGGAGGACATCTGTCCGGAGGTATAGGTCGTGGTAGTCGCCCATGTTCTTGCAACCAAACGTGCTCCAGACCTTTTGCGCGTGGGCGTAGTGTGTGGCGGATATGCCCTGCTCCGAGAGCTTGCTGTAGAAGTCTTAGATGGGCGGGAGGGGAGAATCAAACTTATTCCAGCTGTCCATGAACTCGTAGGGGAAGACCCCCTTGCGCAATAGTAACCCTCGTTGTGTATGGTATGGTTCATACTCTGCCGTCACGGTGAAGGCGTCTGGGCTGTTGGCTGAAACCAGCTTGTCAAGGGAGGCCAGGAGGAACTGTGCACTGTCTATGAAGCAGAGGTCTCCAAGGGATAGGGATATATACTTCTCCATATTGTCGGGTATACAGTTGATGTCTCCCTCAACCTTGCTTATGCCCTGCATTAGGAGATGGGAGTCATAACCCCTCAGATTGTGGAAAACCACAGTGACGGGGCTTGTCTTGGGGCTCAACCTAAGCTTTAGGTTGCAGGCATTGTGGGCTGGCCCTCTGTACTTATATACCGGTTATGTGGCAGTGGTCATGGACCCGGTCGGTTCCTAGTGGTTTGCTGCAGACGTGGCATTGGGTTGCGGTCTTGTGGACTCTTTGGTCATCTCGGGTCATCCGCGTGGAGGCTGGCTTGGAGAGAACCGATTTGATCTTTTTCTCCTCCCGCTGTTGGGCCATCAGGAACTTCTCCACGGCGTCTCTTCCCCTATAGACGACTGGGGGTGAGGTCTTCCCGTCGCATCGGGTACAGTGGGTAAATGATGCTCTGAAGTGGGGGGATTCCTTATCGTCAGTAGGTGGGTCCCCATTTGGAGGGGTGTTCTGGAACCGCTATTACCTATACTACTTGTTTTATCCCCATAGCATCCTCGTGACCATGCGGTCACTGACACTGCAAGGTCGTTGCCTTCAAAGCAAAAACTTGAATTCAATGATGATGGCTGAAAATGGCAGAATTCCCAAGGCTATGCCGAGTACATAACAAATAACATATACACTTCATATTGAGCGCGTCATTGTAGCTCAGTATAGACATCAGACTGCTATAAACGTATTAGTAAACCATTTCATTTCTGACTTGAAAATAAATTTCAATGTGTTTTATTTATTATAGCTAATATACCTTCATTAACAACCATTTATAGCCATTTTTTCAAACTTGGAAAACGCCGGGCAATCAGTCTAACTACTAATGAATTTACCTTTCCACATCCAACATGGTACCTCCCCACTACCCTTTAATGCATATCGAGTTTAAAAACAAATACACAACATATATTAAGTTATACATTCATTACAAACAAATCAATAGTCCATGTTAGAATTGGAAATCAAGCCCGATGTTGGCCAGACTGAACAAGGGGACTTTCCCTGATTGCTGGTTCCACAAGCCTTGTCATATTTAGAAAACAATAGTCTGTAAAGTTATATGGAGATAGGCAACTGCAATTTTACAATCACCATATTCCTTATGTTTCACGTAGGCAAGGCTCTCGCCCCTGGCGTTTAGATGATCTGATGCCACCTACAGCGCGGATGTGAGAGATCGAAAGTAGTAAATAGCGCGGACGCTGTCAGAGGCGAAGTTTCTTTGCCTATGAGTCTCTCACGTTGTGCCCGCTCTGGGCACTTAGCAATGTCACCTGCATAACACATACATAATTAATCTATCAGCATATATTCGTAAAAATAATTCGCATGAATACATACCTTGACATTAGGAGATTTCGGCAGTGATGGCTTCAGATTCAATAATTCACAAATCGAAACACGTGAACAATGTCGGCTGGGCGCATTTCGCTTAAACGAACGCGGCTTCCGGCCAACTTTCGTAATTACAGAAAATTATCATCTACAATAAAGATTAGTTTTTTATCTTCTCCAATGTATTCAAAAATAGTCATAACATTTTATTGGGTCATTCTATGCTGATTTGATCAGATTAACTTTTATCTATAACATGGAAATAAGAAACAAAAGTTACATTGAGAAACGTCTGACCCCGGGTCTGACTCAGACAGTCTCACTACGTACCGGCGCTACGTGCATGTTACGCACAGGTTTTACGAGCTCAAATATGTACATACTACGTAAATAATACGTACATCGTTACACTACTAAAATACGATTGAATCAGAACGTGCTGGTTACGTAGTGTTTTTGATGGCTTTGGTCCCCGGGGTGTGGGGGGGGGGGGGGGGGGGGTGTGTCTCACTATGTGGAGGTTAGTGGGGTTGGCCGCCAATTTGGATCGTTTTTTTTGGCATTTTGGTATACAAATGGGTCGTTATTTCTTGTAGACAGGTATAGCAATGGGTCGGTTTATTAGGCAATGACCTGGTATACCAATAGATACGTATTTTTGACAGCGACTATAGCAATGGATATTTATTTGTGATGGGTATCCAATACGATGCTCAATATTGGGCGTTTGCTCAAGCCCTCTGGGTGAATGGTGTCCAGTCCTATCAGCCAACGTGGTTGCGTTGTTTCAAAGACAAGTTTTATGGCATGATAAGCAAACAGAAAGGTCAGGTCCGTACATCCTCCGTCCACTGTTTCCTGCAATATCGTCTACCTCTTGGGCCGGGCGTCCTGGGGCGCTCGTCGATAGCCTGCCGTTACGAACCAGAGCATCGTTGGGACTGACCCCCCGGGGGGGGGGGGGGGGCACTTGGCCTTATTCTGGATAGGGGTGTGCCGCGGGACCTCGAAAACCCGTACCCGTCGTACAAGGTCAAAATGGCCAAAAGCATACCCCGTCGTACAAGGTATTATGCGAATGTATAACCCCTCGTACAGATTGAAGCTCAAAAACATACCCCGTCGTACAAGTATGAGGCCAAAAAACCCGTCGTACAAGTCAAGAGGCCGAAAAAACATACCCCGTCGCGCGGCACATATGTACTACCTCTATACCATTAAGTGCCCCCCCCCCCCCCCCCCCCCCCCGGGGACTGACCACAGTATCAGCAAAGTTGCGTACTTTTTCATTCTGACTCGTTAGTTTGGTATATGGATGGGTCCATTGTAGCTCCTCGAGGTGGTCTAGATATGATTTGGGATCGTTAATTATGGTATATGTATTGGTGACCCTTTAAAAAAGAATTGTATATGAATGGGTCTTTTTTCAGAGGATTTCGTATGTAAATGGTTCCCCTTTCTCAATTTGGCTTGGTATAGATATGGTCTGATTGTTGTTGGCCATGAACTCCCCCCCCCCCGTACCCCGTAGTACAAAACGAAGCCCCCCCACCCCCCCCCCCCCCCACTAAAAAACCCAAAAAAAACCCGTCGTACAGATTGCAGCTGAAAACCATACCCCGTCGTATAAGCTAGAGGCTCAACAACGATCTCCTGCGCATCGGCTTCTGCACAGGCTGGGATGTTATGTTAGCAATGCGTCAAACATGTGTGCCATGGAGAGTGGCCCAACAAAACCCGTCGTACAAGTCGAGAGGCCGAAAAAACATACCCCGTCGCGCGGCACATGTATACTACCTCTGTACACTCAAGTGCCCTCCCACCCCCCCGGGGATTAAATCATAAAATTAAGTCATATGCTTATGCATGGACTTACGGCTTCTTACAATAAAATATTATCGCGTGTTAGCAACAAAACCATTAATAACCAACCCGTTAGGCACAGCAATATCACACTAGTAAGTCTAATTACACTTTACTTCAACCCGTGTAAATTGATAGGACTACGTCTGTTATTTTCACGAGTTTTGTTTTATGTGTGCTGGCTCCTTTAAGTATACACAAAGAGCTAGTCCGTATCACACCTTCATCACAGAGAATATTGCAATGAAAATATTTTTGACGTTGGTATCACGTTCAGCCCGCTGTGATCAGGCGCTCGTCTGGACTTACCATATATTTGCATACAACAAATATGACTCCCAGCGAGGTGATATGTGTGGGGGCTGTGATATCGTGAGTGTCTCGTCCAAATAGTCTTAACACAATTAATCGTATTTTTGAATTTCATATAGTACTAGACACAGGATCATTACATTGCATGAATGATTGACAGGCAACCATGTGACATGCTACAAAAAAAAAAAAAACATTTAAGGTTTCAAGCGCGCTTATGAGCGCTTCCCAAATTTGTAATTCTTGGTCACGTGATGCCGAATACACATATACAATTATGCATGGAATCGTTTCTAGATAACGAAAACCGTTTGAGCCATGCTTTGCAATCACTTTGCCGGTCAATTAATTAACCCATTGCTATCTGCATGAAAAAATAATTGTGCTTCTTAATTGAGATGGATATAAAACTCGTAAGTCAACACTTCGTTCACATAACACAATCACAACACCCTGATGTTTATTGTCAATCTCCTGGGGGTAGTCGTACTTTCACTCCACTCGGCTTCTATTTCCCTATGAGTGGTAAATTGGCTTTATTATGCAGAGAGAAGACCAGTTAGACGATATTAATAAAGATGTGGCTGAAACTTTATTCGATAGAGGGGGATGTGGGCAGATTGTTTGTGAACCCGGTAGGTTTCGTTTTGGCTGTCCAACTTTGCACTGTATCGTTCACCATCACGCACCTGCCGTTGAAGCGTTAGACGCGGTTGAAACAAAGCATTTCTTGTAAATATGGAGAATCACGGTCAAAAACGCACTGCTTCTGAACAACAAGATATCTTGGATGGAATCAAAGTTATTCTTCTTGATATCGAGGGGACTACAACACCTATCAGCTTTGTCAAGGTAGTGTACGTAGCATCAACCAATAAACATTTGCCGGTGAAAAGACCAACATGGCTTGCGCGGCATTTTCAATGGAGATGTTTCGGCGGTTAATGTTCCCCATGTGATTCTGTAGTGTACATCAATGACTAGCTTTTATTTACATAGTTACAATGATATGTAATGAAATACGACATGGTGACATGGCTCTTATGGAGTCTTATCAGATCAATCTACTTATCAATGATCCCTGTTATCGCTTGTGGCAATCTAGTAGCTGTCATCACTCTGTATCAACCCAACGGCAACTACCACATTAACGGTATTTACCGTGTTGGACCAATGGCGAACCTCCTCAAAAGCCATAAGTTTGTTTTCTTGCTCAGAAAATGAGACAAGGATATCGTTACGGATTTAAAATTGATATAATCAACGATAAATCACCAACTTTCATGGCAATTATGATGCGCAAATCTATATACATAGTCGCTCAAATCAAAAGTTTGTTGCATCGGTCGGGTGTGATCTGCATCTATCATTAGCTTTATCGAACCAAAAACGGGAGCTTGGCAGATAAAACCTGAAGTTGGTCTGTTGGGCTACCTATCATATATTAATATGTGTGAATTTTATCTTAGACGAACTGCGTTTATCTGGGGCCGTATTCATAACGAATTTAAACTTGTTGTCTCAACTTGAGTGTGTGATCTCGGATAGTATTCATGAAGAGTAAAGACAGATTTCTATGACTCAACAGCTGATATTTTTTTATGAATACGGCTGAAACAACCAACTCAGCTTACTGGCCAAAAGCCTGACTATGAATACTTGATTTTATGGTAGCGGAAAAAACCAGACAAACATTGATGTTTGATAATGAACCCAGAGAGAGTGCAAAAACTGACTCGCCAACCGGGCGCTTGATAAGGCGAATATAACTCGCCCCGAAATTGTTTTCAGTCGCCATTGGCCGTTAGTTTCCACCTCTTTACCAACTTCTGCAAAAATGGCAAAGATATCATGGTTTCACTTTTCCATAATGACTGTTTATATGTTATGAGCTTTCATATTTCATGTTGATTTCTTTAGACAGGATTCTTGACTGATTATTTTATGTGTGTGTTGTCACAGGATAAATTATTCCCGTTCATTCGCGATAACCTGGGGAAATACATAGAGGGCCATTATGAAGATGAAGAGTTCAAAGACGACTTGGTAGCTTTGAGGGAACAGGTGATTCATTGTATTGATGCTGATAAGACTACAGGTACTCAATAAATATGTTTTAAAAATTTTGCAAATAAGGCAGAGATACTTACTGTTATTTTGACCATTGTAGGCATCCAAAGATAAGGAGGAAACCCTTGAGGGTTTAGTAGAAATACCCGAACCCTCAGACAGCAACAAAACAGAGGTGGTTGAAGCCTTAACGAAAAATGTCATTGCTCAAATGGATGCCGACCGCAAGACAACTGCCCTGAAACAGTTACAAGGGCATATGTGGCGGGAAGCTTACAAAACGGGTGCAGTTATGGGAGAGTGAGTATTTCTTAATGATTTGAATATTTCCTGATTGATTTTTAATTGCTTCTATATATTCTGGTGTATGTATTTATCAAGTCTTAAATGCTTACATATTGATGGAGCTATGATATCTGGAAAGCATATCACACCTGAGAGGGAATGTAATCCATTTGTATGTATCTCACCTACTTGAAACATGGTCTACATGCTGTTGGCACACTTTTCTGAATTCACTCCCTGACGTTCCAAAACTTGTGTTTTTGTGCAGGGTATATGAAGATGTGATGCCTTGCATACAAGACTGGTTAGCCCAGGATATGCGAGTATGTATCTACTCCTCTGGCAGTGTCGAGGCCCAGAAACTGCTCTTCACATACTCAGACAAAGGGGACATGGCCAAAGTAAATATCCTTTTTTCACGATTACAGTTCTCCACTCATCCCAATCATATTTAAAGAGAATGAAACATTGATGTTGTTTTGTTTTATTTTTCAGCTGTTCACTGACTTCTTCGACACAACTATTGGAGCTAAGACTGACAAGTCTAGCTACACTGCCATAGCTGAAAAGGTGGGAGTCGAAGCCAATGAGATGCTCTTCCTTACAGATATGCCCAAAGGTATGCAATTCCGTCGAATCGGGAAACTTTAATGGTTGGTTGTGATATAACAGAAATATATCGAGAATAAAGCTCTCTGCTGTTAGATAATTGCTAACAAGGGTTTGTTGTATGAGTATCAGAGAAGTTTGTTGCTGGATCTGAGGGCAGATAGAAAGTTATTTGGGTGGAGGGGTTGGGGTTGTTGTTTACCTGGAGTCAAAAGCACCTTGATGAATCCACATGGAAAGAGACAATATGAAGGTTATCTATGAGTAGTGGGAGCGATTTGAGGACACCATGCATATATTGTAGGATGGTATAAATGTGTTTCAATCTTTGCTACTGGTGGTGATGTGAATGATAAGGGATGTTGTTTTTGTGGTTTCAGAGGCTAGTGCTGCCGTGGAGGCAGGGTCCCGAGCCAGCGTTGTCGTCCGTGAGGGTAATGCCCCTCTCTCAGAGGAAGACCTCCAGAGATTCAACGTGGTGGCCACATTTGACGAGTTGGCTTGCGATCTGGACGAGGAGGAGTTCCCTCCGTGCAAGGAGCTGCGTGGAGAAAACGGTGAAGATGAAGACGATGATGATGAGGAGGACGAGGAGGAGGAAGCTGGGGAAGAAGCTTGAAGAGCTCTCTGTGTGATCTCGTGTTGTTTTACACCCTGTCAATCATGTCCTATTATATACATCCCATGTACTTGTATAGATATTTATACTGATTTTTAGAGAACAGGAGAACTAGAATGTACGTGTTTAGGTTGTTTACTTGTTATCCCGTCTAGACCCTGTGGATTGTGGTAAGAAGTGTAGTTTGTTGATGTGTACCGTGTTGTTTCGTTAGAGCTGTTCATATCACTTGTTAATGTTGTACGAAGCTGTGTCCAATGCAGTCCTTCTCTTTGCCTGCTTCTCATGCAGTGTAGTGCTTCTATCAAGCTAGTCCTTACATTCCACGAGTCAGTCTGCATGCCATACTTGACACTGGCATAATATGATGTTCATGCTGCTTCAGTCATTTTTTATGCATTTAAATCTGCTACTAACTCTAATATTTGTAATAACCTTTGTAAATGAGCCATTTTTTTATCGCAACTATTTATATTAAGATTCCATTCACGTAAACGTGGTAACAGCCATGTCTATTGCATGCTGACGTTGGTAACGCAACTGTATGAACTCACAAATTGACATCTAACATAGGAAAGCTTGTTTTCAAGATTTTATATCATAACTTATACTGATTATATTTATACATAATGTCTCTTGAAATACGGTTATTAGTAAGCCTGCCATGTTTGTTTTATTCTATGAAGTTTATTTGGACTGTCAGTCATTGTATTCTGTTCAAGCTGATTCTACATGCTAAATGTCACTCTCCGACCACTCAGTCCAGTGAAAGTAATGCAATAATGGATATCTCTCCTAGGCAGCAACACAAATCAACATTCAGGTTTAGGGAAATCCAGATGTTCTCATGTCAGTGAAATGATTATTAATGTATTGCTTGAGCTATAAACACTGCCATATTGTGCAGTTTACCTCATACTAGCTTTTGGCATTAGCTGACTAAGTGCTGTATACTGCTTGCTTATGTGAATGACTTAATCAGTCTTGCACTCAGGTTCTGTCCATCAAATAATTTCTCTCATACACAGGAGACGGTTATATTCAAGGAGGATGCATTGTACCAGCCGCAAGTAGATTCTCCTGTTTAGGCGTGGTTGTTATTTTTGTATGTGACCTAGATGCTGTCGATACCCAGTGCCACTCGAGATTCTTCTATCGCAGATTTTAGTTAATGTCTCGGTTATTGTGGAAATACAATCCTGTATGATTGTCAATCGTTTTCTGCTTTATCCATGGGTGCCATGATCCCATACAACATGAGTCATCCATGTAACTAAATCTCTCGCACAACCCATAAGCCTTTCTTGTTATCCATAGAAATACCATCAGCTTAGTTGCTGGAGTTGCAACATTACACATTAAATAAATTAAGTCCTTCATTGCAGCATAACACAGACTTATATCCCACAAGAGCAGGACAAGAAAAACAATGCACGTTAAGATTCAATATTTATTCAGTATTCACAGAATGCAACACCGTTTAGAGGAGAGATGGGGGGGAGGGAGCTGGCTCCTGTTGGATCAAGCTTATGTCTCGGCAATGACTAGAATAAAGCGGTAGACAGGCTGAGGATATTCAAACAAGTGTATCAATCAGCATGCGGCTTCTGAGATGACCCCTTAGAACACAATTCTGTTGGAAATCCATAGATCTTTCAACATGAGAACAGAAATTGCGTTGAAGGCATTTCGACATCATGACATGGGGGCCATATCAAAAGCATCAACAACATTCTATGTTTTGAGACGAGCCACCAGATCCTTTTAACTAATTACATAAAAGCGGCAATAGGTAATATTGAACCAATTCTTTATTGAATGGTGTTGACATGAAAACACTGAACATACCAGGCACCATAGAATCATTGTTTAGTAAAAACATAAGGGGACTTGAAGCGTCCCTAAGCCAACTATTCCTTCCTATACAGCTAATGCCTATACCCAAGGCTACACCTCCATCCTTACATACCAATATTACAATTATAAAGTACTCAAAAAAACTTTGTTGCAAGCCGAATACATACACATACCACACACAAAGCAAGCACAGGAAATCAGACATTTCTATGACATACACTTTTTCTCAGTCACTACCTGTCAACACCTCACTGGCACCACTTATTACAGCCTATATGACCATTTCTAGCATAAAAAGTCATCTGCAGACCAGTGCAATAACGCTAACCCTTGTAATGAAACTTTGCTCGTTGTAATCTCGAAAAGGAGCAAAATTTCTAAAAGGTTGCATCAGAGCGATTTTAAGAGAATCAAGAAATGGTATGATTCTTCCTAGGTAAGTTAGTATTTATCAAGAGCCTGTCACTTGGAATGTTTCACCCACATCCCCCAAAACACACACACATTCACACACACCCAGAACAATTACAGCAATTCAGCTGTTATTTCAATATCTGCATTGCAATCAAGTATTTATCAATTCAGATGTTTGCTTACAATATTGAAACAAATGTTATCAATTCTTTGATAAAGGTTTCCCATTTCTGACGGTACAATAATAGTAATGACACCAATAAATATATTTCCTCCAGCTCTCATGTAATATTCTTGTGACAAACACTCTAAACTTATATGGAAAGCTTCAGAAATGTCAGCAGAGAAGCAGGACAAGAGCAATTATTGACACAAGTAGGTAGAGGGTATCTGAAGGTTCCTACAATAAGTGAGTGGCTTGTTTCTCAATGAGTCACAGGAACCCCCCTCTTGACACTCAATCCAGCATGGGGAAAACCCAACAAATGGCCCAGCAGGAAAAATACCATGCACTGCACATGAAGGGGAATTCCCTGCACCACACTATGAAGGGGGAATCCCCGAGCCATGTTTATCTATAGTTAGTTATGATTTTACATCACCGATTATTTTCTACTGGCTCACAATGTCATGTACCAAATAGCATATCAAGTATTTAGGTGTCTTCAAAGCATTGTGCAGCCACAAACAACAGTGTACATGATAATAGTCACACAATGACTGTTAATGTATATATGTTCTGGTATATTCTATCATAAGTACAAGTCAATCCTTGCACGTTATAAATGCAGGTCTCTTATTACACGTTAGAATGGGACATTTCGGGTCCATATAGAAATTGAGGGGTACCGATCAATAAGATCCCAAGTTGTCGGGCTTCTCTGTACATCAACTGAGTCAGCCAACGAGAACTAATCTTGCTTAAAGCTTTACGGATTGCAATAAGCTGTCCCTCACCCTCAAGAAGACATGCACATCAATGGTGCGCCAACCCACTAACAGAATGGCTATGATAGCAGAATCTATCAGCATTAGCAGCAGTAGCTTGCAGAAGTATACTCTCTCATACACAATCAACCATTGACATACACACACATTAAATAGAACTAGGCTGGCTGTGGTCAGTACGGATGCTGGGCCAGATGTTCAGAGCTTGCTGTGCGACCACGTAACACCATATTATTACCACTCGACTTGCGCTTCTCCTGTGAAACAAACACCAAGGTCACAAACAAGGTCATGGCAATCTGAAAAGGGTAAAAGTTACCAATGAAATATCATTATCATTGGAAAGTATCACAATAAGGTCATCAACACGATACCAGCAAACATTATGATTATGGGACCGCAAGGTTACAAGTTTACAATCAGAACGATATTGGCGATACCACAAGTATCCTGGAACCAAATTGACAGCATCACAAGTTTCAGTTCCCGATGACGGTATGAAGACCAGGAAAATAAACGGGAATGCTGGGTAAAAGGGGACTTACATGGTAGCTAGTGTCGGCATTATTTGGGGTTAGCACTGACATGGAACTGGCCCTTTTCATGCTGAAACAACAGCATCAAACAAGCCGTTCATTATACATATGACATCACACCCACCAACCTGTTGTGTTATACTGATGATATGGTAAGAGGGTATACACAGTAGAACAGCCCAGTGGTCTGTGGCACCCCGTCACGTGGTACATACAGATAAAGGTAGGGTAGGAGGGTGTGTGATAATCATTATTGAACCAGACACCCCCCCAGAGGCAGTTAGAACGTACAACAGGAGCACACACATACAAACATACACACACATACACACAGAGCAGAGGGGGTCCTGCAAGCAGACAGCTTCATACTCACTAGATGACCTAATGTTAATGTAAACACAGAAACACTGAGAAGTGGATGAAAGGGTGCTTTGGGTAGGGTAAAGCTGAGCTACAGGGACTATTACAGATCTTACCGTGACATATCTGTTCCGGCTTGTTCCACCTCATTTAGCACATGACTGATAGTATACTTACCACTTAAATGTCTAGTTGATGCAGCCTCCAAATGTTACGAGAAGTATACACATTCAGATGTGTGATTGTGAATTCATAGAAGTCATTGTCAACATCTTATGTGAGACTTTGCCTTCTATAAATTCTTTGACATCACATAAGTCAACTTCATACATGACTGTGACATCACATAAGTCACAACAAACCTCTGATAATTGACTGTGACATCACAGAGGTCGTTATCAACTTCAGGTGATTGTGACAAATGTAACAGTAAACCTCTGGTGCATGACTGTGACACCACAAAAGACAACTTCAGATGTGACTGGGAAATCACAGTATTCACATCAACGTCATATGTGACATCACAGAGGTCACTCTCTATGTGACTGACATCACAGGCATCAATTGTATCTGACTGTGACATCACAGAAGTTACTTTTAACATTTGTGACTGTGACATCACAAGTCATTGTCAACCTTGGAAGTGGGACTGAGACATCACAGTAGTAAGCAACACTATGGCCTTACCATGCCCAGGGGCCAGTTACACACCTTCCAGCTCCAACATGTACCAACAATTAGCCTGACCAGTTATCTCCTCGTTATTAATTATTGGGCTCACGTAACGAGCAAGCACCGAGCTTAAGCCTAGTACATAACACCCTGCTACACTACCATCACTTCCAACAGTTGTTAAGGTGTAAAGCGGTAACACGATCACCTGGCATAGCATTGGATTAGTCAGCCCTTCACGACTTATAATGCAATTAGCTTATAAATTAATATTATGAAATATCTAGAGTTCTTACAAACTCAAAGCTGAGCTAGCTGCACAAATATTGTTGGGACGTTTGGGAATATCTGCCAGGAAGAACAGGAGGAACCTGGTGCAGTTATGTTATATGGTATTTTATTTTGGTTCATTTTAGCCATGTTATTTGAGAAGATTTCTGACACCCAAATCATACCTCCCTGAATTTATAGCTGAATACAGAGTGGTGCAGATTTGTAAACTATCGAGGGTGATTTTGTAAACTTGTAGGCTGGAAGCGGCTGAAACGGCTTTATTACAACAAGCAACGGGTGATTGCATGCAGAATAGTACGATCAACAGAAGATAAGGACGCAATCATCGCTTTCATCAACATGAACACAAGAGGTGGGGAACACAGCAAAGCCAATAAGCATGCATAGCTAATCATGCCAAGGGTCATAGGGGAATAAGGTCATAGGGGTCGTAGTAGTGGTGGATTAATCCAGCATCTTATGTACTACACACAGCCATGTGACCACTGTTCTGTTCCTCTGTCATCCTGACTCTTACCTTCCAATGTTAGAGTCATTGGGCCCGTCGTTTTTTCCTTTAAGCTTCTGTACTAGTTTTGCGCTGCTGCGGCGTATAGAGGCTCGCAGTTTGGAGAATGAACCACTTCGTTTTAACTTCCCACTCTGGGCACAGATATAGCAACACGTTAGCCAAATGTCCCGTGAAGCTGTCAGCTTGAAGTAAGTTGTCATATTGCGCATGCTGCCCCATGTACAATTTGCCGTTAACACTGTAAGATTAGAGTACATTTGAACAAGAGCAGACACGAGGCTTACGGCCAGTCATGTTCAATCAATACACACCCTCTATATACTAGAAATGTAGATAACAGAAAATAAATGCAAGAAAGGAAATAATTGGGACATGTGCTAATTGAATCAAGCAGCGAAAAATCAACTTTCTGGAGAACACCAACAGAACCATTCCAACATAGTGATCAACTCAAGAACATAGTCCATGGCAATGGCAAACTATCCTCCATCGCAATGCCATGCCTAAATGTCACAATTAAACTGAGGCTGATATTTTGGTTGCATATACATCAATGAGGATGAGCTGGCATGGTGATATTTTGGTTGCATCACAGGATCAATGAAGAGAGCTGGCATGGTTCACCGAACGAGAGAGCGCTATTTACAGAACGAGTGAGACGTGTGCCAAGGTATTGTGTTATAGGCTAATATAAGCAGCATCAATTGGCTATTGGTTTACATCAGGTAAAATGAAAACCTTGCAGATATACAGCAGATAAATGATGGCCATATTTGTTACAAGGCAGTAATTGTAAGGATTTCTATTCCTCATCTGATATTATTAGGCTGGGAAATTAAATGATGGAGAATTGATTCTGGAAGTCTGTTGATATTGTGACCATTGTGCGTGCCAGTCTCCTGGGCCATCTTAAACCATGCATACATATATAGGACTAATCTAGCTTGTGAATGTGTTAACCTTATATCAATGGTTAGTGAGAATGCTACTTGGTAAATCTATCCAACATGCATCAAGAACATCTAATGACAATGTGACAGAGGGCATCATGAGTTGGTGGTACAGACAGATAAGTAGGGTGGGTGGCATTCGGATTATCAGGGGGAACCAGGGGAATGTACTGTGAATGCTAGGATTCTCATAGAGGAATCCAAGGGCGGTATTGTGAACGGTGGAAATACCAGCAATGAAACAGAGGACTGAATTATGAGTGGAGGGAATATCAGCATCAGAGAACTGTATTATGAGTGGAGGAAGTATCAGCATCAGAGGATTGTATTATGAGTGATTGGAATATCAGCAATGAGTCAGAGAACCTCAGCGATTGTTTGTGGGTGTTGGGAATATCAGCTATGATAAAGAGGACTGTATTATGAGTGGTGGGAATATCAGCATCAGGACTGTATTGTGAGTGATAGGAATATCAGCATCAGAGGATTGTATTGTGAGTGGTGGGAATAGCAGCAATGAATCAGAGAACTTCTGTGATTTGTTTGGAATATCAGCAATGAATCAGAGAACTTATGTGATTGTTTGGAATATCAGCAATGAATCAGAACCTCTGTAGGTGTTGGGAATATCAGCAATGAAAAAGAAAACTGTATTATAGTGTGGGATATCAGCATCAGAGGACTGTATTGTGAGTGGTTGGAATATCAGCATCAAAGGACTGTATTGTGAATGGTAGGAATATTTGCATCAGAGGACTGTATTGTGAGTGGGGGAATATCAGAGAAGATTCAGAGGGTTGTACTGCAATGGGTGAGAATACAAGTGAGAAATAAGAAGATAAACACCGATGCTCGTTATACAAATGTATTAGATTGTTATGTTCACTAGTATGGGTAGTTTTAATGCTTAAACAGTACATACACACATTTATGGTTAACAACCAGACCTCACTTGTGCTAAAACATGATTGCTCTTATGATATACACAGATCCATGTGGCAGTTAGAAAGGAAGAGAGACCTAGACATGCTTGAGTAGAGCTGTTGCCAGAAGGTTCATGCACTGTCCCTGTACATTCACATCATCATGTCACAGGCTGGGGTGGCACCCAATGCGATGTGGCCGTCCTGCCCCACAAATAGAGCCATTTGTAAAGGTATTCAAGAGACTTAAATGCTAGGATATATAGGTTGATATTGAGCCACAATCCCAGTTGATTTATGCCCCGGAGGTCTCGAGACCAGACTCCAGTTGCAATCCAGTGTCAGTCAAGCAAGAGGTACCACTGCCTCAGCTGCCACCCCAGCCTGCGTCTGATGAGTGACGCGACCTGACTACTCACCCCGTCACTGCGCCAGTCTGCTCCACCTCCTATACTCACTTCATCACCAGGAGTACTGCCCTTCTCAACATACTCTAGCGACTCTCTCCTGACAGCTCGGTCCCTGCTGCCAGAACGACCGCCCCTGACCGGGGTGTCTCCTGCCCCGGGTCTACGCCCCCCGCCAGGGACACCCCGCATAGCCTCGACAGGGCTTACCACATCACTCGTGAGATTAGTCTGCTTGATAACGTCATGAGCCTAAAGCAAGCACAAGACCCGTGACACATCAGTGACATACGGGTGACATGTGTGTGACGCACGAGTGACACAATGTCTCCCGTGAAGGAAGGGAACAACAGCACAGAGGAAGAGGAGAGGACAGTTTCAACATAATCACAACATGTTAGGCATCACAGAAAACACTTGCTGAAATACTAACCCCAAATACACATAGATCCACTTCATCTCTTACATAATTCAATCATCAAATATGAAAGTTACACAATTTTTTTCACAGTATGTTATACTTTACCATGAAACCATTACGACAGAATACAGAAGTCTTTTCTCTTGTTACCCCCTTACAAGTTAACCGGCGACTCACATTCCTCCGTGACCTCATAGCACACTCCTCCAGTGTCTCGGCCGCCTCACATTTCCCCTGGCGCCTGTACAGTGCCCCTAAGTTCTTCAGGGTAGTTGTCACAGTTGGGCTGTCAGGCAAACAAAACAGGCGCTCAATGACTAGGTGGGGGCCATGGAGCACTACACGAGCTTATCACTAGAGCAACCAGGAGTCATCTTGTTTGATGAATTTCAAATGAAGCATTGATTAGCCAACCATTATAAGCATGAGGGTGAACATGGTACAATGAAAGGGTAAGGCAGTTGCAAGCTGCGTACCTGTCAGCCTTAGCAATACGAGGCCAGCCTACGTAATCTGCATCCTTACTGTTCTTGCCCTGCATCAACACACCAGCATGTTTACTGACTCATCACCAGTTTATCTGTTAGAGCCTGTAATAGTAGATGATCAGATGAGCATCATCTTCAGTGATTAACAAGATCAAACTCACCTTATTTTCCTCTCTATCTTCTGCTTGCATCCAAATTGGCTTATTCTCAGCTGTAAAACAAAAACTCCACACCTCATCAATCTAAATCATTTATTCATCTTACCTAATCACTATCATCAAGGTATATTTCATTAAGGTCTCATGATTAAATATTTGTCTTTATTTTTTAACAATCCGTTCCTAAAACTAGGATGAAAGCTCACAGGTTATTTTTCCAAATTCCTTTTCATGTGCACGAGTTAGCACCTCTTTATAGAGAGTCTCGGCCTGCTTGTATTTGCCTTGTTTGAGATAGGCAGAGGCCTGGAGCACACACACACTATTTCAACACTCCACACCACCATGATAAGCAGAGAAATTCTAAATTTTTATACAATATACTCAATTGTTGAATCAACAATATTTCAAAAAGATAAAAAACATTGATAAGATAAAGAAACGCTGAAGCAGTGATAAATTGTACAAAAGATTGTACAATTTTCCACCAAACCAAATAGGCTTACCAAATTATTTTGAGTTTTTACTACGTTGGAATCCCCATAACCTAACCTACGCTCGTATATTTCTACAGCTCGACGATAGTATTTTTCAACCTAAAATCATAGAAAAATAAAAATTCAAATAAAAACAAAACAAAGAGAAATAATGATTGGCGGAAATGATATCAAGGAGGAAATGAGGGTTTTGGAAGATGAGGGCCTGATTCTGTGAAAGGGAAATGAAGGCCCGAATGAAAAGAGGGGCCCAGTTCTGTGTGAGGGAGGGTTCCTGAGGCTTAGACAATGAAGGGCTGATCATATGTACATATGATAGCAATGAGGACCTGCTTGTATGTGAGAGAAATGAGTGCCCAGTCCTGCCTAATTAGTGGGAGGAATTCAGAGCTGTTCCCATGTGGTCTTCTGTCATGATCAGTCTGTGCGACTGAATAATAAAAAAGTGAGAGCAATTACAGATGGAAAACCAACCGAATTTACACGGTGCCACATTACCATCACCAGTGCCCACATAAATACTGAAATCAAAAAAAGCAACAACATAAAAAGCAAGGAGAAAGGAGGAGAGAAGAATGTAGCTGTCTGGTTGGCTGGTGCCAATTACCAGGTTGTTCTTGGTCTTGGCCACATTGGGGTCATCCGCACCCAACTTGTTCTCATAAATCTCTAGGGCACGCTGGTAGTACTGCTCCACCTGGTGGCGGCATGCGTTTAACAAACACCAGTCATGTGACTTGACAAGAGAAGGACGAACTAAGATCATCAGAGATGAAGTAGAGACCACATGAAACTATGCATTGAAGATGTACAATTGCACACAAGGTATTCTAAAGTCTTACCCCAAAAAAACCAATAACATTGGCTATTTCAATACAAAGGTGCTTTAGTTCAAGAACAAGTTAGTTGCTAATTGAATACATTGGCTGAAGTACAAAGCAGTCAGAATTGAATTGAATGGAGCAAATGGGCAATATTATTGAAATCTCTGTCTGACCTCTTCATATTTGCCCTGGTTCTGACAGAGGAGGGCCAGATTATTTAGTTGCTTAGCAACATCAGGATGGTCCTTCCCAAGAACCTACAACAACAAAAGACATAGTTCAGATCATTCAATATGCCTGTTGTAACATCTACTAGAAATGGACAACATAATCTACCAGTGATAATAACGTCAGGTAAAATCATACTTTCCATTCACACCAACAGGTATACTAATGATAATTCTTGGGCAGAATATCTTCCTCCGGCAAATAACATACAATATTCTTGAATTTAGCTTGAAACGGAAGTTGATGAACTCATTGGTTGATGTGATGCACCGACTGACCTTCTCTCGGATGAGGAGAGCTCTCTTACAAAGAGGCTCAGCTTCCTTGTACTTGCCCCTCTTGCCATAAAGAACAGCCAGGTTGTTGAGTGTAGCTGCAACCTGCATGGCAACCACATACACTTAATGGCTTAATCCACATCATGATGAACATCTCATCAGTGCTGCAATTCTTAGTTCATTCTTACACAAATACTGTCAACTTTAAATGATTAAATAATTATCCTCACACTTCTAAAATCAATGCTTAAAATAAATTTAGTAATAATACAACCATAAATCAGCTTTGAACACCTTATCATAAGCGATGTTCTAACATCTACTAAGCATTTGTAAGAAGTAACACAAGTCAAGACAAGATGTAAAGCAAGTGAGTGAAGCTTAGTAAAGTGAGCGGGGAGACTCACAGCAGGGTGATCCGGACCCAGTGTCTTCTCTCGGATGCCCAGAGCATCGTTAAGTAAGTTAGCGGCCTCTTTGTATTTCCCCTGATCTCTATGTTAGAAGAGGGAAGAGAAACACAGGAAGAGAGATGTTGGTTAGACAGTATGGTATTAACAATGTGAATGTATAGAGAAACATAATCCCAGCAGCATTGCCAACAAGCACCTGTTCTCGGCAACACATAGGAACAAGTGCTTGTTCTACGGCTAAGAATCTGTCCTGGTGAAGCAAGTTTAAAAGGAGGCTACTGGAAGATCCCATGAAACGTGTGGGGAAATACGAGTCATTGTCCGCTGACGATTAAACAGGTGGGATGAGGGCAGCCATTATTTAGCACAGTGTTATGATAAGTAGATGGGCCTCAGACTCTATAATGCAGCAGGACTTATGTCTCATGTGTGTTGTCATGCTGACTTACGGCCGGGTGGTCATGCCCTAGTGTCGTTTCTCGTATTGACAGGGCATCATGCAGTAATGCCCCTGCATCCTTGTATTTTTGCT
Organism: Urechis unicinctus; assembly: GCA_034190875.2. Classification (NCBI taxonomy): domain Eukaryota; kingdom Metazoa; phylum Annelida; class Polychaeta; order Xenopneusta; family Urechidae; genus Urechis; species Urechis unicinctus. The sequence continues at coordinate 31,136,127 of CM067346.1, forward strand.
GGTCTCTGCCAGGTCCATATAACCATGTTGTATAACCGCAGTATTTAAAAACATGGCAATATAACCATGGTTACAAAAAATACAATTAACCTTTTAGATCAAACAGTGAATTTCTTTTAAATTGAATTGGAAGTAAACAGTAGTGCTTATGGCAATGTGGTATAGGAATAAAATTGTGACAATAACATCTCACCTGGAATTTTCCACATCACTTGAAATTAATAATACATCCCAAATTCAAACTTTCAAGTGATTTGCCACACCTGAGCTCGCATTAATCAACTTACCTGTGAATGAGTTATTTTTCACACCTGGCAGTAAGTATTACACTCACCTGTAGACAAGAGCCAGGATGTTCAGCATGGTGGCCACATCAGGATGGTCATGGCCTGATGTTTTCTCCAGGTCCTCAAGTGCCTGTTTACACAGGGGTACTGCCACCTCGTAGCGGCCCTGTGAGGCATACTGGATCACCAGATTATGGAGCGTACGCAAGCGTGCAGGGATCTCATAACCACCACTGGCTGCCTGGGCCATCGCATTGGGCTGTGTTGGTGACAACACTACAAACACATGTCAGAGACACTAGTCAGATTTTGATAAAATGTAACACCTTCTTTAAACGATCATATTGGAATAATACATCTTCTTGTGGAGTTGGCTCCAATGTTACACAGCTGGTAGAGAGAGAGACTGGATCAGAAAATTTAAAAGACAATTAAGACAATGAAAGACAATGAACTTCACAGAGAAGACAGGAACTAACAGAAGTGTGAATCCATCTTTGAAGGAACCCATTATCAAAAAATTGCTTTTTACCCAATTTGTCCATGATTTTCAAAATGTATCCTGGTCTTTCATGGTAATTTTTGGGGTTTTGTTTTTTTATTAACTGAAGATCCTTTGCTGCATATATACACATATTCCCCACTTTTACCTACATAATTCAGGGTTTGGGTTCTTGTAAACATATATAATACATCAATCAATCACATGGCGAATTAAGGTGGGTGGTAAGGATAATAATGATAGACAAGACATTCCTCCCATTATCTGTGTGCCATCATGCATGACCATAAGCTCTGTATGAGTGGACTGACCCGGTAATACCCCATGTATCCCAGGACACTCGGAACATTACGCATTGTTCCTTATATTGTTATTACCAGCACCAATAGAATAGGACCCCTGACGACACGAATAATCTCAACTAAGATTCAGTGCCACATTGAAAACAACCACAAGCCATCTACGATCATGCAAGTATGAGTTAGATGTGACAGAAGGTCAAATTAGAACTAGAGGTCATACAAAGGTCACAGATACAGACAAAGGTCATTGGAAAGTGACAATGACATGCTCAACCAGAACGGACTGGTTGACAGTGTGAGAACACCGGCAGAGTCAGTTCTTCTACATCACATTCACCTACCGAATGCATAGCAGCATTGAGAATACACTACCCAGACAACACATAAACATGTGCAACAATCAATAGCTACGTGTGATAAGCACATGAAAGGTGCGGACATTCCATTGAGACACAGAAATCAAGCCATGCAGGCTGACGGGGACGGGGCACAGCAGAAATGCTCAGTACTCACAGTAACGATCTGTATGAGGGGGCCAGTGGAGGAAGGCACGAACAGACCGGGGTGGGGGGAACAAACACCAGGAAGAAGCCATTAAAATACAAGGCTGATATGGTAATGAAAGGCAATGCATGCCATCTGCTGCAGTAACTCTCATCAAATGTTAAATACTCAAAAGAAACTCAACAGTTTTATTCAAGAAACCCAGCTGTACTAATGACAATGCTGAACACTCTGCAGGTTAGGCAGATGCGGTTTGTAAAAAACCATATCCACAAATGCTGACAAAGCAAAAAGGTCAACACACTGGCACGCTGATGAAGAAAGGGAAAGAGTGGGTTGTGCTTCCTACCTTCTGGCGCGACGTCGTCATCATCAGGGAAGCCCAGGTCTAAGTTCTGCGAGGAAGTGTCACTATCTTTGTCAGTCTCTTTCTCCTAAACAAACAACACCTTGATTTAACATGTCACATCTAAGTTATCTCATGTGATTGCTCTACAACACCCAACACCACAGATTGTATATTTCCGATGACGGCCACAAAAAAAAAAAAACATTTTAGGGTTGAAAAGACAACGTTAAATGGCATCATTCCACATCAGCACTGACCGGCTGAGTGTCTGAGTCAATCTTCTTGATCTCATTCATGAACTCCAGGTGTTTCTTCTCCACTTCGAGCGTGGCCACTTTCTGCTCGCTGATCTGGAGCTTCTGTTGTGTGTTGGCGAGCTCGTCTCTGAGCCAGGCGTTTTCCTGACACAGACGGCGCACCTGAGCCCGCAGCTTCTGTTTCTCAGCTTCCACATACTGCAGGTGTCCCGCAAGAGATACCATCACCTGTAATACACATCACACAGCTGTACACAACATCGCCTTTCTAACATCCACCTGTGATAATTATAAATTAAATCAGAAGGGTTGACATAACAGGTGGTGCAATTATCTCATTTAAGTGCAATATTCATAGTTCAATTAAGTGTGCTATCATCACGAAAGGGTTAATATCCCAGGTGCGTGCAATTAATGATATTAGCCCACCGATAGTTACTGCATACATAATTCAACCAGGGAAATTAAACCACCAATGATAATTGTATACTGAAGCCACCTGTGGTATCAATCCACGAGCACCCCTTCCTCCACCTTTGATGTCAACCCACCTGTGATTCACTGAGGCCCAGGTCTATCATATCAAGGGACTTTTTGAGGATGGAAGACTTCTCTTCGACGAGGTTTGTGTCCCCACCGCCCCCACTCTTGATGGACTTCATCGAGTTGAGGAGAGAGTTGAGTATTTGTGAGTGTTCGTTTTTCAGTGTCTCTAAGCCCTGCACCACTGTTTTAGTGTTGGATAGGATCTCGTCCTGAGACAGGGCCGTCATCTTGCCGATCTCCTCGATCTTTTTCCTAACACAAACAAACAACAATTTCTGTCAGACAGTCTCAAACTGAGATCCTAGATCTTTTACAGAGGCATATTTCTCTTCCCATAGACATCTCTCGTCTGTTTGTTTGGCCATAGACATCTCTCGTCTGTTAGTTTGGCCAGAGACGTCTCTCGTCTGTTTGTTTGGCCATAGACATCTCTCGTCTGTTTGTTTGGCCAGACACACCTGACATATGGTTATTTTGCCTGAAACACCACCCAACCTATGAAACATCCCATATAATGTCAGATTTGGTGAACACACTCAACACAAGAAGGCATGGTATACATACTGCTACTAATCATTTGGCTCCTATCCACAATACAACACATCATTTGACCTGTATCCACAATCCAACACATCATTTGGCCTTAATTCACAATCCAACACATCATTTGGCATTTATCCACAATCCAACACATCATTTGGCCTTAATTCACAATCCAACACATTATTTGACCTTTATCCACAATCCAACACATCATTTGACCTTTATCCACAATACAACACATCATTTGACCTTTATCCACAATCCAACACATCATTTGGCTTTTATCCACAATCCAACACATCATTTGGAATTAATCCACAATTCAATGCATCATTTGGCCTTTATTTACAATCCAACATATCAATTGACCTTAATTCACAATCTAACGTATCATTCGGCCTTAATCCACAATCCAACCCGGGTTATTGAGTGGTCATGACAAATAGCTGAGAGAATCATTTCCACACCATCCATACATCTACACACATGTAAAGACCACATACCAGTAACCGTTACAGTAAATATCACCCATGCAACAACACACCTTTTTAGAATGCTAAAAAGACTCAGGATTTTCTGCATCTTGACTCCTAGAGGTAAGTCTCCGCATTGTTGCTAGCAGAAATCGCTGCATGGCCGATACTCGCCTCATACGCTACAAGCCAGTTCACAGTCAATGAAATACATCCAAGCCATCTCTACTATGCGCCAACTGTACAGGTAAGGAAGCTAGCAACAATGTCTGGCGAGAGTTAAATAATATATGACGAGTTCGTTCCAGGACGCTCGCGCTCGCCCGTTCGGGGCAGCGATTTATCAACTGTACACACGGATGAAGAACAAAGCTGCTGAGATTACATCTGTTCACCTATGATTTCCTAAAGGCCAATCTGTGGAGATGAGAATCCTTGTATCCAAGTGGTTAATGGTTCCGATATACTCAATTTCCATTCATTGCCAATCACATCCAATCTCTAATCATCCAGTTACACGGCTCACAGCAGAAAACAGACCGTGTACACTAACACACAGGCCGCTGCACACTGTTTGGATTCTATATAGGTTTCGGATCCCTATTCCCTTGCATACCAACAGAAGCATCCGTGTCAAGGTCGGGACTGAAGTGCAGCATTTGGCGCCTCCATGCGCCTCAAATGAGAGGAATATTTTGGCCCCATGTGGTTCACACTTCAACAAGAACAGCTCGATACACATTCGATCTACATATGAAATTCCGTGAAGCGTTCAGGGAAGTAAAGAAAAACTACCAGTGAATTATTCGTAGGGGAGATAAGATACACGAGGCTGGGCTCAGGCCGCCAGACAACTGATGCAGCAACACGCATTTGGCATAGGCCGGCCGGCCGGCCGCTCTCTTCTATGTATACATACCACCCAAGGGGGACAACGATTTCGCCACCAGCTCACCAAAAATCTCTCCCGTTTACGAGACTGTCCCTGTCGATGCAGCCTGTCGGCTCAGTGGTAGACCTTAGTACAGCCACAGGCGCTCGGTTCCCGATGCTAACTTCCGAGCGCCGAACCGCTATCTATATATATACTGCAGGCATCGAGAACCGAGCGCCTGAGAGTACACAGCTACCGAAAGAGGTGAACAGCCTACATATTCATCTTCAGCACCAGAAACACAATTGATGCTAGCGCTACTGCGGCTGCTGCTGACGCTGCTGCTGGCGTTACAGATGCTGCTACTGCGGCCACTTCCGAAACAATTAGTTAATCTTCTGAAGTGCAACCACACGCAGCTGTACTGCAATAAGCCACAGCATTCTTACTTCACTATTACACCAGACAAGAACCTCAGACACTCATTTACTTACAACGAAGGACGCTTCTCCCAAGACAACAGACGCAAAGATGACCATTGTTGACTTGTAGCCCAGAGCAACGGCAAAACGCCCCCGTTAAGGGACAATGTCAGCTGACAACCCAAGATGCGACCGCGAAATTCGACGCAAGCACCGAAGAAACTGACGCAAGAGAATCCGTGATGATCACCCTTGTTTCGGAGGCGACGGAAGCTGCGGCGAGATCACTTTGGTAAAGAACGTGATGCGAAGACGTGACGACATCACCCCAGTAATGGTCACGGTGAAACCTTCACCATACTGACATCACCGTGGTAATGGTCATGGCGAAACCTTCACCATACTGACATCACCGTGGTAACCTTCACCATACTGACATCACCGTGGTAATGGTCACGGTGAAACCTTCACCATACTGACATCACCGTGGTAATGGTCACGGCGAAACCTTCACCATACTGACATCACCGTGGTAAGGTCATGGCGAAACCTTCACCATACTGACATAACCGTGGTAACCTTCCTATACTGACATCACCCGTCTAATGGTGGCGAAGCCACCATACTGACATCACCCACAGTTCACCATACTGACATCGTGGTAATGGTCCGAAACCTTCACCATTGACATCACCGTGGTAACCTTCACCATACTCATCACCGTGGTAATGGTCACGTGAAATCTTCACCATACTGACACACTCCTGGGGTCACGGCTAGACATGTGGTAATGTCATGGCGAAACCTCTCACCATACTGACAACGCTCACCATAGGACATCACCGTGAATGGTCACGGCGATTCACCATAACACACAGTAATGCTCATGGCGAAACCTGAACTGACCACCGTGGTGAAAGCTCCCCCTAGTAACGCTGGTGATCGGGTAACGCTCATCGAAAGATCGTCGGATAAGGCAGTAATGACATAACCCTATGGTGATGATATCCCCCTAGTAACGCTCATCGGGTGAGGTGGTGATGATATCCCCCTAGTAACGCTCATCGGGTGAGGTTGTGATGATATCCCCCTAGTAACGCTCATCGGGTGAGGCAGTGATGATATACCTCTAGTAACGCTCATCGGGTGAGGCAGTTATGATATCCCCTAGTAACGCTCATCGGGTGAGGGTGAGTTAGTGATATATCCCCCTAGTAACGCTCATCGGGTGAGGCAGTGATGATATACCTCTAGTAACGCTCATCGGGTGAGGCAGTTATGATATACCCCTAGTAACGCTCATCGGGTGAGGCAGTAATGATATCCCCCTAGTAACGCTCATCGGGTGAGGCAGTGATGATACCCCCAAATAACGCTCATTGGGTGAGGCAGTTATGATATACCCCTAGTAACGCTCATCGGGTGAGGCAGTGATGATATACCTAGTAACCTCAGTAACGCTCATCGGGATGAGGCAGTGAGGCAGTGATGATATACCCCTAGTAACGCTCATCGGGTGAGGCAGTGATGATATACCCCTAGTAACGCTCATCGGGTGAGGCAGTGATGATATACCCCTAGTAACGCTCATCGGGTGAGGCAGTGATGATATACCCCTAGTAACGCTCATCGGGTGAGGCAGTGATGATATACCCCTAGTAACGCTCATCGGGTGAGGTGGTGATCACTTCACCCTAGTAACCACCCTTAAGCCAATGCATGACGCGACCACCAACTCTCAAATGAAATCGATGTTCACTATACCCAGGGAAACCATCATCGAAGCGGAGAGAGAGAGAGAGAGACAGGGCACAAGCACAAGAAGTAACAGTATGGAACCCACCTAGCAGAGGGAAATGAGAGTCAGCCTTGGTCGTAGCATACTGTGGAAAAACAATAAGTCACATCCTCAACTGCTTGGTACTCGTAACTATAGTAACTGCGTCGATTACAGCTAAGGGTGACCATATCATCATTTGTGGACACCATCATCACTTACGTGACAGCTCTCGATCACCAAGCGGTTAAAAGCAACTCATGAATTATAAATCACCCAGGGTTCCTGGTAATTAAAACCATACAAAAGTCAACGCAGTTATCCAATCGCATGAAAGCAACACAAGCTTCGACTGCCTGAGTAGCGCTATATAGCAAATAAAAGTACACCTACGCACGAAAAGACCAACTGGCCACAATCAGTCTACCTCGCAACAAGGAGACCACCTCATCACCATCTGAAAACCTCGCCACTATCAGTTCACCTCACTACCATCAGACCGTCTCGCCACTATCAGTTAACCTCACTATCATCAGACCACCTCGCCACTATCCACTACCATCAGACAACCTCGCCACTATCAGTTCACCTCACTACCATCAGACCACCTCGCCACTATCAGTTCACCTCACTACCATCCACCTCGCCACTATCCACTACCATCAGACCACCTCGCCACTATCAGTTCACCTCACTACCATCAGACAGTTCACCTCACTACCATCAGACCACCTCGCCACTATCAGTTCACCTCACTACCATCAGACCACCTCGCCACTATCAGTTCACCTCACTACCATCAGACCACCTCGCCACTATCCACTACCATCAGACCACCTCGCCACATTCAGTTCACCTCACTACCATCAGACCACCTCGCCACTATCAGTTCACCTCACTACCATCATCGCCACTATCCACCTCACTACCATCAGACCACCTCACTACCATCAGACCACCTCGCCACTATCAGACCACCTCACTACCATCAGACCACCTCGCCACTATCCACTACCATCAGACCACCTCGCCACTATCAGTTCACCTCACTACCATCAGACCACCTCGCCACTATCAGTTCACCTCACTACCATCAGACCACCTCGCCACTATCTGACCACTTCACCAATGCCAGTCGCCACCACAGCACTACCTTTCAACACTATCACACCCCACCTCACCATTTCCCATGTCCACCCATTCGCAGTGCACAGTTGCGCTAAAAAAAATGTTGAGAACGGCATATCCATGGAAAGGCATTTCCGTATACAGTCAGCCAACGCTTGATCATGGAAACAACACCACGGAGAAGTCGCTCAGACTCAGCGTTAAAGCTACTCACACGACATAAATCTTGAGCGTAGCCGACATGGTGATGACGTCGATCTCGTTAGTCCAGGTGATTGATGAGACACCACCGACGACCAGACAGCAGTCACACACTATTCATGACGCAACAGACCAGCGGCCCGTCTTCTCAGGCCAAGCCTCAGAGCAAAAACGGCTACAAGACACCGGGACACGCTTGCGAATGAATGATTCAGCGATCCGCAGGGGAGTTATCCTTTAAAACAAGGCAAGATGCAGGCGAAATGAACACATCTGATGTCAATTGTCCAGGAGCAATACAATATGGTATCGACGCGATCTGTGAGGTCGAGAAAGGAGAGGAGGTAGTATGAGTCACAGGGCCGCAGACATCGGCCACCGTATAAGGGTGCGCTGAGACCGGCGCCAGTAACGGGGCTCTACACAGCCGCACAGGCGGGCCGGGGATGGAGGGGAGTCACAGAAATAGGGGTTGGGGCTGCAGCAAATAGCGCTCTACATTATATGTGCTAGTTGGGGCTTTAGGAGGGAACAGGGACAGTGACCCAGTTTCTCCCTAGAACCACCAGATGCGTCACCTTCGTTTTATGAAATCGCCTCGAACAAATTGAATCTTCTCCAGTGACGTATGTCTTTTTACCCCTCCACTCACTCTATGAAGGAATTCAGTCATTATGCGCATACGAAGAATACACAGCGAGACGAATCAATGCCAGTTGCCTTTCCTTGTACATACCCCAGCACATCATTCTCGGCACGTGCGTAAATAAGGAGAGTATGTCCTCATTGGGCCAATGCGACCATAAGAGCCGGCTCCAGTCAGTCAGGCTATCAGCCTCTCACTCCTACATATAATCTCACTTAGATATCACATCCCCTAGATATCGCATCCCATTCCCTAGATATCACATCCCATTCCCTATATATCACATCTCATTCCCTAGATATCACATCCCATTCCCTAGATATCGCTTCCCCTAGATATCACATCCCTACATCGCTATCACATCCCCAAGATATCACACCCCCAAGATATCACATCCCCTAGATATCACACCCCCTTGATATCACATACCCCAGATATCACATCCACTAGGTCACACCGCTTAGATATCACACCCCTTAGATATCACATCCCCTTGATATCACATCCCCTTGATATCACATCCCCTTGATACCATATCCCCAAGATATCACACTCCTTAGATATCACACCCCTAGATATCACATCCCCTTGATATCACATCCCCATCACACCCCTTAGATATCACATCCCATGATATCGCATCCCCAAGATATCACACCCCTTAGATATCACACTTCCTTGATATCACATCCCCAAGATATCCAACCCCCTTGATATCACATCCCATAAATTTCACATCACGCCCCTTAAATTTACCCCTTAAACGCCTGCTACATCACAGTCCTTATGTATCACCTAAGACAACACCCTCACCCCTTACAGCCCCTTCTGTAGCAAAGCAACAAGGTCATTTCCACAATCTGCATCTACATCCCTTCATCTCAGACTTGTTGCCGTTGCGCATTACCCAAACACGAAGCGTTCTCGCTTTTGTTTACCAAGTAAAGCTAACACAAAAGACGAACACGTCATCCATAGCGCATCATGACGAATCACAACACCATGCAGCAGCAGCAGCAAAACAACCGCCATCGATGACTATGTCCTCACTGTGTGATATATATATTCAAGTCGTTTTCTTATCACTTTTCAGGGTAGGACTATGAAAGCCGTAAAATGTGCCCCCAAAATCGCTCAACAAATACAAACAGAAAGATTATTCTGTTTAATAGCATCATAAGTAGTCCTGATGTACAATGAACGAAGATGATCACAAACACAAGATATAATTGGACCGCTAACTACAAGGAACACATTGGATTATTAGAATTGTAAATAACCACTCGATCCCCAGTTGTCTGTAGTGAACATGTTGTTTTCGTTTGCTCATGGAGCACTGTGTGGGGGTGTGGGAGGGGGTGAATATTTCTAGAGTCAGATCCCATCTGCTTCACCATAGGTCCTTCCCAATACACTGATCCCCTGATAAGGATAACATTATATATTCAACACGTGTCACAGCCGATCCGGATGACAATATATTTTTTTCCCCCACGATCAGCAGAATCATACCAGATGTCTTGTATTACAGGATAATGTGAAATGTGAAGCTGTTGTGAATGTATAAACCAGCAGGACCGTGGGACAGAGAGACGGAAAAGCCAGACCTACCTCTCCAACATGGCTGCCGTCTAGTCGCCTAATAACAGCAGTCTCCGGCAGGTTGATTCGGCGCTAACCGGACGAGCCTATAACCGGACGAGCCTTTAACCGACGGACGTGCGCGATCGACGGCACGGGATGACACCCGTTTAAACAAACAGACTGATGGAAAGCAGGCGTGCGCGTGCAGCGCTGGTGGAGAAAACCCGCGAACCCTAAAACCCGTTTTCACCGGGCTTATCAGCTTATTAGAATAATACATGCGGTTGGGAGTGCGACTGTACGGTACCACGCTGGTCGGCTGAGGGAGCGAAGGGACGGCAAAGACCGGGCACGTTCTCATACGCAAACCCAAACCGTACACACACGCACACGCCATTCTCAGCAGGGAAGCTGGGTACACAGCATTTTTGTCACAATCTATAACGAAAGCACACAGATTGCGGGGACCGTGTATCACTGTTATTCTACATACCGGTATGTCTACAGAGATACAACCACAGACAAAGCATGGTGGATACACAGGGAAGGTGTATCACGGAGGCTGGAGCTGTTGCCTACAAGATGATGCTATTGATCGACCGGAGCAGCATACATGAGGTGACCGGACACTGCGCTTATTGAGAGAGAGAGAGAGAGAGAACGGAGAGGGGTGGCGGGGAGTGGGGGTAGGGACAATACGCAATAGTGACTCAGGCGGGAATAAGTGCTCCTCGTCACGGCCATCAATTGATCAGTTAATCGGGTATCAATCGCTTTCTCGCCACTGACTACATTGCTTGATTGGAGGAGGGGGGGGGGGGGATAACCCCCTCCACCTCGCCACCATCAGTCCACCTCGCAACAATATCAGCCCCACACCATTTGCCATAACAGCCCCACCCATCCATCATAACAGAATCAATCCCATCCACCATAGCAGCCCCACCCATCCATCATAACAGCCCAACCCATCCATCATAACAGCCCAACCCATCCATCATAACAGAATTAATCCCATCCATCATAGAAGCCCAACCCATCCAGCATAGCAGCCCCACCCATCCATCATAACAGAATCAATCCCATACATCATAACAGAAACAGCCCCATCATAACCAACATCCATCATAACAGGCCCATCCCATCCATCATAACAGCTGATTGCGTCCTGTGTCAGCACAAGGTGCCCAGAACCTAATCGATACCTACTTCATTCTCTCCATCCAAGTGATCATTTGTTCTAATCATGACACTCCAGAAAGCGTCAACCTTAACCACTTTTACTCCAGGATATTGGTCGATGATAGGGGTCATCAGGTGAGAAAATGAGTCTAGTCAGATTATGGTCCAATAGTAGTTCCTGACATCAATTCTAACGATATCATCATGGAGATTCTGGAATGACTGGGCAGCAGAGATTGCCGTCACTGAATTGGCCATAGACACAAGGTCGAAGACAGTCACTCTTGTCAGCAGGAACCCATGTTCTATATTCACCATATGATACCAGGAGTCGGTTAACAAGACGGCAATCGAGAGGGTCTCTTAATACAATACAGGAACTTGCGGTTCATATAACAATATGAGATTGACAGCAATACCAATTGTGCTATTACAAACCATATCAGCTTTAAATTGAGCCCACTGGCATTAAGTGTACCTGTAAGCTCAATTACCCACATAAGCTTACCCATTTCTTATGGTAGAATTCGGGTGTCCGTTTCTAGCCCTGCCCGCAGAGGCGGAGGTTGACCCCGAGGTAGAGGTCCTCCCCGGGGAAGGGGTCCCAGCCCGGGATCGCGCCGGGCTTGCATGCCATTCCCTCCTCCGTCTGTATTCGCGGCCACGCCCCCTACCACCACCTGTAGCTACCTCCATGTTCATATCCCCTTCACTGGAATCATACAGCCATGCTGGCTGTGGGAGGGAGAGGAGTTACAGATCCGTACTCGTCACCTCAATGACCCAGTTAGTTACCGTCAACGTGATAGTATGCATTCACATTAAAACCACGTTTGTTCAGCTCATGTGGTCGCCTGTTACGTGCGTCAGTCGGTGCGTTATCAGTTATCGGGGGTAATAGAGAGAGAGAGAGAGAGAGAGCCTTGTTGACACACGACCACCACGTACAACACGGAACGCAGTCCTCCTCGCTTCATTCACTTGTTAATACCACACAGACGTCATTCCTAAAACAAGTTACACCTCCCGTCGTCCGTTATATTCCCTAAGTAATATATCCGCACGTATTGCAACAGAAGACGTCCTAGGCAAGCCAACGTCTTCACTTTGGCAAAAATCAAGTTGAGTAGAGACCCACAACAGCGTCTGACCAGAGCCGTAGTACGTGTTATACAGAGCAGGTAAACACGCCAACACACGCATCAGGGGGATCATAGGCGGCTCACTTTATCAAACATACCTATACACAGCGTGTCTGGCCCGGGCCAGGTAACAGGGGGCGGTTATACGGGCGGTGTGAAGAGGGGAGGGTCTAGGGGTCACCCAGCACGACTGGACACGACCCGTTAAAGTCAGCGACAACAATGCCAATGACGGTAGAAATACAAGTCACAGTACTTGGAATAGAAGCCCGAATGAGATGAATATACATCTGTCAAATCAATATATATATATATATATATATATATATATATATATATATATATATATATATATATATATATATATATATATATATATATATACATACATGCATACATACATGCATACATATATATATATATATATATATATATACATGCATACATATATATATATATATATATATATATATATATATATATATATATATATATATATATATATATATATATATATATATATATATATATATGATAATAAAGAGACACAAACTGACAGATAGAAAACTATTGTCAGACCGAGAGGTAAGAGGAGCTTGGTAATGGTTCTCACCGACAGACTCAAAGACAAAAAAACACTTATCTTCCGATAGCCAGTGCTTCTGTGAACATTCGACCAAATTTTTATGACCATCCATCGAATATTGTTGAAGTTATAAGCGATGGAAAAATGTGGTAAAACAATACCACAAATTTTCGATTGGGGGCTACGAGGCGAAATATGCATATTTTGTCATGACATTTGGTATGAAAAGTTGGCCAATAAATCAGGCTACAAGGAACTATAAACTTTAAAAAAATCGCACCGTAGGTTAAGATGATATCAAGGATTGAAAACTTCACAACGTGACCTTGACCTTAATATGAGGTCAAGGTCAAAACAAAACCTCTCGGTTTTGCGCATCATTGACGCCTAACGCCTAAAAATTTCGATTGCGCGAAGAAAAAAAAAAATGAAAACATTTCAAAACAAACCGGGGTGATTAACTTGGCGACCTGTTATCGCGAAACAAAAACAAGCTTGTTTACAAAAATCATACATACAAAAAATGCTTTTCTACAAAAAGTCCGGGGTGAGGAGCCATCGCCATAACTTGGCGTTCCACCAAAAGCCAAGAAGAGACGTACCAAGTTAACAATTAAAATGACACCGGGAACGGTCGTAAACAAGAGGCCAACAAGCTTTACATTATTTTCAATCAAACGTTATGACAGACTAAATCATAACGTTTTAGTACATGTGTTTATAAAAACTTAGAGTTTGAGCTATTCAATATACTCATCAAGTGGAACATGCCATCAAAGTAGTCAAGGCTGAAAAATGGGAAGGACCTGGCATTTTTTGTCAAAGTTTCCGAGGGAGCCATCATCAAAAAACGCCAGTTCAGGGTCCATATTAAAGTTAGTGTTGGTTAGATACTTGAGCCAGGCTGTGTGAAGTCAGTATTACATATGCACTTAAGCCAGCCAGTAATTTAGTATGATGCTTACTTAAGTCACTGTCAGTCAGCATAGTTAGCAGCATGGTCTACATACCCAAGTCAGCCGTTGTAGTAATGAAGTATGGACTGTGTTCTTAAGCCAGCCTTGAAGGTAAATAAGTATGGACTACAATCTTTGGCGAAACTTTGAAGTGAACAAGAAGCCAATAGGCCACAAAGATCTGCTGATTTTGACACAAATTATGACAAGACTAGATCATAACGTTTCTATATTTACAATGTATTAGAAACTATTACATGGTCAGAGAGGCCTTACATTGTCATTTTTACCTACTTAGTGAACCACACAAGAGAAGTAAGGAGCCATCGACATAGCAGGGGTCCATGTGTAATTTAGGGCTGCTTATTTGTGAATGTGACACTTAAAATAAGGTCATAGGAACTAATAACCTCTATAGAATAAGGTCCCACCATACTCTTTAGGCTAAAAAGCTTCTATGGAACGGACAGACCCATGCCAGAGCAATGCCATATGATCAGCTCTAACTTGACCAAGCCTTTGTACTGAATAGAACAGACTATGTACTTAAGCCAGTCAGTGTAATATATTAGAAAGGACTACATACTGAAGTCAGCCTTTGTAGTAAGTTAGTAAGGACTACACACTATAGCCAGGCAAAGTAGTATGTAAAGACTGCATGGTTTAACAAGTGAGTGTAGTCAAGGACTACATACTTAAGCCAGCTTTTGAAGTGAATAGAACGTGCAACGTACCTTAGCCAGTCAGTGTAATATACTAAAGAGGACTACATACTGAAGTCAGCTTTTGTAAGTTATAGTTAGTGAGGACCACAAACTATAGCCAGGCAAAGTAGTATGTTAGCAAGGACTGTATGATTAAACCAATGAGTGTAGTAAATTAGTAAGGACTACATACTTAAGCCAGCCTTTGTAGGCAGGTGAGTTATGTCTCGACCAGCTGTTATCATCAGCACTGTTGTCTAGCTCCATGACTCAGCAGTACTGGGTCACCATAGCTGGTTCTCTTGCACGCTGTTAAATGGCAGGGATCTGGAAATGAAGCATCACAGTTTGTGTGGTGTTCTGGTGGCCATGTACAGCTTCTCGTCTACACCAAGCTGTTCCACTGGAACACACCAGCCAATAGCTCTTCCTCTTTCCCGACGAGGTGGAAATAATAAGTTACATGAGATGTTTGGGTATTGGAATATGGTAAAGGTGGAAAAGGGAGGAGGAAGGAGCCGGTGAGCTAAGAGCAAGGGGGAAGGAGGCAAGGGTGGAGGAGGGGGATAAGGGTGGAGGAGGGAGGTAAGGGTGGAGGAGGGAGGTAAGGTGGAGGAGGGAGGTAAGGATGGAGGAGGGAGGTGGAGGAGGAAAGTTATAGAGGTAAGGGTGGAGGAGGGAGGGATAAGGGTGGAGGAGGGAGGTAAGGGTGGAGGCAGATAATGGTGGAGGAGGGAGGTAAGGTGGAGGAGGGAGGTAAAGGTGGAGGAGGGAGGTAAGGGTGGAGGAGGGAGGTAAGGGTGGAGGAGGGGGATAAGGGTGGAGGAGGGAGGTAAGGGTGGAGGAGGGGGATAAGGGTGGAGGAGGGAGGTAAAGGTGGAGGAGGGAGGTAAGGGTGGAGGAGGGAGGTAAGGATGGAGGAGATAGGAAGTAAGGGCAGAGAAAGGAGCCGGTGAGGTAAGAGTAAGAGTGGAAAAGGCTCTGTATTCTCAATGTCATCTATCAGTCAGACATTGGCGTAAAGGCAGACCTTATAACAGTAAACAACAGGCTGATGATCTATCAACTTCACGGCAAACGTTATGACACAAACATAGGTCGCATTCACAGTCAAGATCTCGCCAACCTGTTATCTGCACTGAATACCCTTATGATAGTGGTATATAGATAAGCCGAGCCGAGTCCGCGCTTTGTCTACATACTGGGCATGAGACGCGGTGAGTACAGAGCTGACGCTGACAGGGAAGTATAACTAGCTCATGAGCTTACCGTGTACATATATCCTGCTGGATTAATGATGAAGGATAAGAGCGAGACTCGGGGCGAGGAAGTCGGGATAATACAGAAAGGAGTTAAAAATCGGTTTGGAGAACCATATAACTCCTTGGGCGAACACAGGTAAAGAAACTCTGGTTCGTGGTGAAAGAAAAGAATGTCTACTGAAATGGTCTTTGATGGAGCGTGGATACCGGGAACTATAAACAGATAAATGGCGCGGAAGGTGTCTGAGAAATTACTTGTCCTTGCGCAGTAAGCGGTCGGTCAGTTGGACATGGGTTGGTTTGGGATTACTGGGTAGGGGTAGTGTTATGTGGAGAGGTTTCTAGATGATATACAGGGTAGCGGATGAGGTAAGGCCGAGGAACCGGAGGCAGGAAAGGTAATGGGATGGGTGGTGGGGGGTGCTTTGACACCGAAATAGTCCCATTAAAGGATGTGGCGTATACACAAAGAGAGACTGTATGCAAAGATCGGTGGTAACGCGGGGGTAGCGATGAGGCTGGTGTGCCCCAGTGGGGTGGTGTACACGAGGTCATCTGATGGGCAGATGGCTGGCTCTACCTGGCAGGGCTGTATACACCCGGTTGCCTGTCCTCTTCTCACCACTGTCTGATCCAGGTACGTCGGGTGTCTGACCACAAGGTGATAGCTATTTACGCGCAATGTCTGCCGCTAGCGTCGATAATCCAGTGGGCTGTATTGTTAATCTCTTTTAGGTCACAGACTGCTGATTGCAGGGCAGACTATGACATGAAGAATACGGTAAAGGAGAGCCGCTATGTAAGGAAATATGGCACGCAAACAAAGATCCGCCTCAGCTAGCCTTTACAACAAGTGGCCTGCGACTGGCCCAGAAATCCATACATGTATTCTGCGAGATTGATGAGAAAAATCACCCTTCGATTAGCTTTTTCCGATATAAGGGCAATGCAAATGCAATATAATATGCCCGAGCAGAATATTTGGCTCTAATGTGATTGAAGGTAGCTGTAGATGATTTGCAACCGAGAAGGCTGTGCGGTGCGTGAGTGTAGCGGGGCACTGGGGGGGGGGGGGGGGGGGGGGGGGGGCAACATCACATCAGCTGCTGAATGTGACTCAGGCGGCCTACCACAGACCGGTCAATAATCCCAGCCTCGCTGGTTGGCTCAGTAACAGCAGCAGCAGCAGCAGCAGCAACGCACGACAGCGGGTGACTAGTAGCAGTGGCGCCCTCTACCGGGGGTAACATCACTCGCGTAATCAATAGATTACCACGTAATCACGGGCGGTCTGATATTAACCACACATGGAGCTGGGTACACTCAACTCTTGTTGGTAAACAGTGACGCATTAATTGATCCAGCCATCCAATACGGGGTTCCCGGTTTTAATAACACTGTCATGAGAGTAAACTGTAAAACAACGTCGGGGCATATTCGGGGCGAACAACACATATCACAAAGGCAGCATTTTGATTTCTTTGATTATGAACTTTCTTTGCTTTATACGCTGCAGTTATTTAGGTTATATAACTAAGGCCCTGCAGTCACAAGTATGAAATTTTGGCAAATCTTATTCTAACATTAGCAGGCCAAGTTTTTATGGTTGTGGGAGCAGCAAATCTAGGAGCAAATGGTATATCAGGTTTTTCCCATACCCTACTGGTAGATTAGCAACGACGTCGTTTCCCAAGAACAACTTCTCCAAACACTCTCGCTGCTTGTCTGTCATTTCCAATCCCGGCTTGTAACTCTCTATAGCTTTTTGCAGTCATTTTTAGAAACGCTTGACGGCCATGAAACATCTGCGGAACTATTTTTTTCGATAAATGCCTCATTTTGGACCTACTGAAAAGTTTTCCATAACAAAATGTATATTATTCTTGTAATCGAACACAGTAGAAAAATATTTTTGTAACATTTAAGAGTTGATGATTCGCATCAATATTTCTCGCGTAATGGCCCCGAATTTGCCCCTAAGCGATCTATTTGGGGCATAAGCGAATCCTAGCCTGCGCAGAAGCCGATGCACAAGGAGATCGGCACCAAACAAAGCAGTGATTGATTGGTGACCTTAGGTGGGGGTGGGGGGTGTTGTGAATAACAGCACACCCACCTCTCTGTCAATACATAGCCAAAACACTGGCTGTATGTATGTATAGTAGAGGAGGTTCTGTGAGCTGTGATTCATTGCCACTCAACAAGTGCATATGAGGGAATCACCTGGAGGAATCAGGAAAAAGCGGCAGTATGCTTCTTTCTGATTATCAAACGTACCGATCCAACAAGTTCCCATCAACTTCAGATCATTAGATCATTGATAACAATGGGCCAATCACACAAGGAGAGGTTAATCCCATCCACATAGGCAGCTCAGTGATGCATAGCACTAGTACACCATCCAGTTACACCTGGGATCAAACTGGCACCGACAAGGACATCACAGGCACAATGCACTGAACTATCACCTGTCTCAAGCAACATATGCGATTCTAACCAGTCACATAGAGCATCACAAACACAACAAACATAGACATCAACGCTGCTGGCCCAACAACATGCGACAGGGAGGGGTGCTTCCTAAAAGATATCAAACACAATAGCAGTTTCTGCTTCACTCACAAATGGTGATGGATAAAATAAAAATACAACTCAAAACCAAATAATGGATTTTGAATCTTTGTCATAAAAATGTGTTCATTTTTGACCCCAATAACAGAATGGAATAATGACGCCAGAGGGGTAACTATAGGCTTCGGCTTCTCCATGTGTGTGCACAGCATAGAAATATATAAGTTCCTACATCTTTCACCAGAGCTAGAAAATTTCAGACCTTTTCATCACAGATGATGACGGATACAGCAGGTGTGCTGTATGAACTTACCTGTCATTCATTCAACTTTTTTCATAATTATTCAAATGCTGAGCCTGGGGAATTTGGGATCAATAATCATAAGAACCCTTGTAAAATCAGTTTTAGGTTGTTACCTTGGTTAGATTCCTTGCATAAAAATAACCAATATGAAATTCAAAACAACATGACATTGCTTTCGATAAATCTCATAGTCTGTAACTCAGATGAATACAATCATGCTACAACATTGAACCATAGTGACAGGCACGTCGGGGGACATGCAGATGGGAAATAAAATGCATGCAACAAAACCAATACATGGAGCAGAAATTCATTCACACAACACAACAAGAATATAAAAACAGAAGAAAACTGAAGAGAAGTCATACCTATGTTCTTGGTTAAACATGCTGGAGGTAGTGGTTATTCACGACATGAAAAGACACAAGGAAGTAGGGGGGGAAGTTGACTTCATGCCAATCTGTGCACCATGGGGTTACCTCTAACAAAGACTACACACACAAACAAATGCAACAGCCAACATTAATAACTACAGGGGAAGAATTTATAGCAATACACGGAACCCAAGCATTAAATATGAGGTAAACAATCTGGGGAGGGGTAATAAATAAACGATTAGTCTTTGGCACCATGATTCTTCAACCTAGTGTTAGTTGGTTTCTGTCCATGTCTTAGATCCTCTCCTTTTCCAGGAAAAATAAGACGTCTTTCAAAGGTCATGGTAAAATCGGGGTTTAACGTCACTTTCAACAAAGACGTCTTTCGAGCCAAACTATTTTGGTCGTGGGCAAAACAGAGATGGGAGACGGCAGACAGAGGTGGGATGAGGATTTTGCAAAGATAGGCAAGAACAGACTTAACATGCCTTAGGTTCCATTTAATGATGAAATAGCAATGACAGCAATGGCCTGGTATCACATTGATCACTTTTACACCATGATACCCGGAAGCGATTCAGTGACAGGCAAATGCATGAACCATATCCAATCATTTATGAATTTCAATGACTTAATATGCACTCCACTCATCAGTGAAACCCAGTTGCTGTCAGTTATCTGGTGACAAGAGAAATCTCCACTGCACGCTTACAAGAGGTGAGGAGGAGAACTACTACAATATAGGGACACAACAGATAACCCAGGTTGCACCGATCAGATATATGAACTGCCAGTGGCCATGTGCATAAAACTTACCATAACAATAAGGAAGGTTACAAAAATGTGTGATTGAATATGAACTTAAAAATAAATTCCTTAAATATATTACCATATAGTTACTAGTATGTGAAGGTGGACGTCAATGGGTTTATAATTTTTCAACAGTCGTAGCTGAATAGCTAATGCAGTGCTGACGTAAAGAAGAAAAGTTCATCGTACCATTCTGCTTTCAAACATAAGGTAGGGAAAGATGCAGAAGTTAATGGTAGCTGAGCTGCCATGTAAGCTTTAATTAAATGTTGTAAGAAAGCACTGGGATTTTTGTTCAATCTGACCTACCCTGTTGTCCAATTAGAGGTCAGCTTATAACCATATAAATCAAGTTTTGGCACGTACAATGATGGTTACCGACCTCGACCTTTCGGTATGAGATATTGATGTCAGGGTCATCTTACATATAATTTCCCACCAGAGAAAATCAGGACCAGTTTGAAGGCAAAAAAAGGATGTGTGACCTATACACCAGTGAAGCCTTTACACAAGTAGACTTTGCATATGTTTTCAATACCAAGCCAAAGCAATAAAACCAAGTGTGAAAAGTGTTTAAGATCCCCTTTCAGATCATGCTTGACAAATACCAGCACATGAGCTAATCAATAATGGACACGGTATCATACAGTTGTTGTGAATAAGGGTGGGAGGGTCAAGTAGGGCTTTAGCTGTGAGCAACTTGTCCTTTTTTGGTAAACTGATTTTACTAAGTTATCCTGCCTATAAAAGTTTAACTTGATTGTTTTAGGTGTTTAAGTTTGTATTGTATCTTCATGGCAAAACACAACTGAATGCAACTTTGAACTCTTTAATAATACTAATGTATTAGAAATCTCTTTTTTGTTGTCAGGGTCTCCACAATGAACCTATTACATGTATCCAACCATCCTGTGGTTATACTTATGAGAGGGATGCACTCATTTTCAATGTATATAGAGACAATTTTAAAGGATGGTGGTTCTTTTAAAACAGCCACAGAATGGCCAACAACATAATATCTCGTCAATCTCATTCCTCAACTGTCAGTGTCACCCAGTGTCAAGTTGTTTTTATCAAACAGACAGCAATTAAGAATATTAAGTTGGATTAACTGTTGTTCAGATGAAGAGAACTTGTGCTAAAAATAAGTGTGAGACAAGAACCACAAGGAGTCGAAAGCCAAATGGATGCTACATATAGTGTAATTGGCCTTTGTAAGAGTAGCCCAGTACCACCTTACAACTGTTTGCATGGTGAAGGCCGCTACTGCAGACAGAGGCGGATGATAGGTCTACTGTAAGAGATTTCTGACAGCCATATCCTCAGATGCTCCAGGATGTTATGTCTGACCAGAATTAAATGTGAATTAATAATCCCCCCATATAATAATCCAATTCAAGGAATTTAAATAAACATTAGAAGAATAGAGGGTGACAAGTTTTCCATTCATTAAATTGTAGATAAAGCTATTGCGGTTTGGGTTTGCTGTAATCATGTAATCAAACTAAGACTTTTCAATAACACTACTAGATCACTCTAAAAAAAGTGTAAAGCATCTTCATGAAATACGATCGAATAAAGAAATCGTCATAAATTAACACATCATGAGGAATTATTACAATGTAGTCAACCAGATTAGTTGACTTAACCAGTTAACTGTTAACAATCAAGATGTGACACACAAGAAACTGTCAGAATTTCAATGATGTCAACTCTAATATGTACATGAAAACCCTGTTATAAAATTTTAAGAATGGACTATAGATTACCGTGTTAGCTAGCTGCCTCTTCTTTTGTCTTGGACAAAGGCCAGCGACCCTTAAAACTCCTTATCGTTACTTTATACCGCTATTCTCCTGTTGTCAAAATGGAAAATGGTAGGAGATCTCGCGGAGTAAATCTCGAATCTCGCGGTGATTGTCTGACAACGAGATCATCCGGGTCTTGACATTATGCGATTTACGCAGGCAGATTGTGCATGAGGTGAGGAAAGGGTTCTACATTTTACCAGCGATTGTACGTTGAATTTAGTCTTGAATTATTTTAAGAATAATGTCATATTGTAGAAGAATAAGTGGAGAATTCATTTTGATAATCCTTTTTCAGATATATTTGGCGTTGCCAAGCGTAGTGCGTGTGTTTCTTCTTCCATCTGGAACCAAGTTCCTGCGCCATCTTATTTTACACGTTTTCTGTTCCCGCCGTGTGCAACATCGTTTATGACTTTGTCGCGTCACAAAGGTTCGTAAACTATTTAGTTGACACTTCTTTCTATAAAGAATAAATTATTTTTTAATATTTCACCAATTTCGTCATTTGTGTATTGAACGTTTACTTCCATTTTGTCTTCGACATTGACCCATTTGCTGACAGCTGGCCTCGCTCTTAGACATGTACACGCTGTCTAAGTCTTAACCCCCTTCACTTGTGAAGTCCTGGGTTCAAGTACATAATTGCATCAGTTTGAGTGTTGTGGTAGTATTCCAAAGTCTACATTGGTCACGTCGAGGAGGTGTAAAAATTGTCAGTTAACCTGCCATTCTATGCATATCATTATCAGCGAAATAGCAGTTTCAGGCCCTGGACCAAGGTTTCGCTCTCGTTCACTAACAGTATATCAATCATTCATGTATCAAATAAATTTCCATTGAAACAATGTTTGATGAACATTTTTGTGCAAAAATTGATCTGATAACAGATGACTATGTAGGCAGAGGTGGCACTGGGATATCTGTCCATATGGAGGAAATAGTCTCGTCTGTTACCCCTTTTGACATTATTTCCCTAATAGAGCTTGAGGGAACTTATTTAGTTTTCATTGGCACTCCTTAATTTAAAGGGGACATTTTATCAAATAAAGCTGCTGTGAAAAAACCTGTTTGCTATTTGCCAATATTGATAATTTTAACAGCTGGACAAACTGAGCAGAAGAAGAAATATGATTTTTTTTTTGTCTACACAGGGCCCCTGCTGCGCCAGGCAAATTGGTCAGCTGTCCAACGTTTACAGACTCCCCTCAAAAGCGCGTTTATGAATTTCCCCCAAGCAAAGTGTCAATTTAAAAATTATAACAAAAAAGTAAGAAGTATTTGGAGGACACGACATAAACCGCTAGAGTATCACCAGCCACCAAGATGGCTAACCTCAACATCAATAACGAGGTGGACGACCAGTTCTACCGTTATAAGATGCCCAGACTCTTAGCAAAGGTACGCAGTTGGTATCATCCGAATATGTACTTTTCATAAGGTGCTATAATTAATTGGTCAATGTGTATGAGTCTGTGTCGGTTTAAAAATTTGGAAATTTTTGTTTTGTTTTCCATTTGCTGTTTTTGTTTTTTCCCCAGGTTGAAGGCAAGGGAAATGGTATCAAAACTGTGATTGTCAACATGTCAGAAATTGCTAAGGCTTTGCATCGTCCCCCAACATGTAAGAAAAGTTTCCTTGTAGAAATGAAACATTGATTACAAATATAATTAACAGATTACTAGTTACAAAGAATACCATGGTTAAATATTTCTTATTGCATTTGTTAATAGATTCCACCAAGTTTTTTGGTTGTGAACTTGGAGCCCAGACCCAGTTTGATGTAAAGAACGACCGCTACATTGTCAATGGGTCTCATGACGCAGCTAAGCTTCAAGAACTTCTCTTTGTTTTTATTCGCAAATTTGTGCTTTGTCAGGAATGTGACAATCCGGAAACCAACCTTGTAAGTTGTTTCTTTTGCCTCTGAAATCAATGTGCTCCTATTGAAATCTTGCTTTTAGTCTTTGTTTGGTCTTAAGGACGTCGGTATGATTTGGATTTTCTAAATAGGCATGATGTGTGGGTGTGTGTTTAGGTGGTTCAAGCCAAGAAAGGGATGATTTTACAGAGGTGTATTGCTTGTGGCCATCAAGGAAATATTGACATGAGACACAAACTCACCACCTACATCCTGAAGAATCCCACTACAGAACCTGTAAGCTGTTACCGCTATTCAATTCTTGATTTTTGATAGGTGACATCAAGCCAAGTACACCAGGCCACCCCCCCCCCCAATATAAAGATACTCCTGGAGGTGATGCTTACTGGTCAATGTTTGGTGTTCAGCCAATTATTGGAGGTTCTGCTGCTAATGGGACTACCCCAAACAAGAAAGAGAAGAAGTCTGGCAAGAAGGGCAAGAAAGACTCGACAAATGGTGAAACCTCACCGGAGCCTGGAGATCACCAGAACTCCATCCGAGACATGGCTGTGAGTCCCATATTGACTTGCCATGTATGAATTGTAGTGCTCTTCACGGGCATTCATTGATCAGTGATATTGCATGTGATGGGATGTTTTTTTAAAATTTATGCTGTTTTAAAGTGAAACCTATGTCAGTCAGTTTATAAATATTGAACATGAGGTGGTGGATCCTGGAATTTACAAAGGGACATTTTGAATCATCCGGATATATGATCTAATATAAACTTTAGTTTGGTACATTCAAACATGGTTTGTGTGTGTAGGAGGTGAATGATGATGATGTGGACTGGGGAGAGGATGTATCTGATGCTGCAGTAGCTCAGCGCATGGAAGCCCTGTCTGGGGCCGCCAAGAGCATGACCATCTCCGACGATCTGGGAAAGACGCCACAGGAGAGAACCGACCTCTTCTTCAAATATGTACAGGTAAGGGCCACATCTAACACACATCTCTAGTAAGGTTGTAATGGTTGAACCACTTGAATATTGTCAGGAGATTATTGAGTATTGATTCATGGCTGATGTTTTTAGAAAGTGTGTATGGAAAAGTGCTGTTGCAATTTTCTGTTGGTGGAAAGGTATATGAATATTGATCAACCATCTAGGATATAGGTCATCAAAGGTCACACCCTAATGTAAATGGCTTTGTTTCAGAACAAGCACACAGCTGGTGAGGTAACTGGGCTGGAACGAGAAGGACATTGTAGGCGAGGCAGAGAGACTTGATGTTAAAGATAAAGCCACTATTATCCTTGTGGAACTCCTACTTAATGTGAACATCCTGACACAAGTCAAGACCCATAGGAACCTCTTCCTCAGAGTGAGTCTTCATCTGTTTAATTCTCTGGTAGATCAGATCAAATATGTGTAAACAGGTGAAAATGTCTGAACAAATTTAAATAGCCAAATAATTGATATAAACAAATATAAAACTTCAATATTAATCAAATATAGGATTATTAGTTTTGATGATTAAGATTTATAAATTGATGCTGATGTTATACTAGCCATTTATCAGGTGAAAATGATGACGCTTGGATTCCCCTACCTGATATTAACTGAAGGATATATCTAAGTTACACTGAATCACCTGGTTACATTGTGTCATTGAACAATGTCTGAACAAATTTAAATAGCCAAATAATTGATATAAACAAATATAAAACTTCAATATTATTTAAATGTAGGATTATTAGTTTTGATGATTAAGATTTATAAATTTTTGCTGGTAAGTTATGCTAGCAATTTATCAGGTGAAAATGATGACGCTTGGATTCCCCTACCTGATATGTACTGAAGGATATATCTAAGTTACACTGAATCACCTGGTTACATTGTGTCATTGAACAATGTCTGAACAAATTTAAATAGCCAAATAATTGATATAAACAAATATAAAACTTCAATATTAATCAAATATAGGATTATTAGTTTTGATGATTAAGATTTATAAATTGATGCTGGTAAGTTATGCTAGCAATTTATCAGGTGAAAATGATGACGCTTGGATTCCCCTACCTGATATGTACTGAAGGATATATCTAAGTTACACTGAATCACCTGGTTACATTGTGTCATTGAACAATGTCTGAACAAATTTAAATAGCCAAATAATTGATATAAACAAATATAAAACTTCGATATTAATCAAATATAGGATTATTAGTTTTGATGATTAAGATTTATAAATTGATGCTGATGTTATACTAGCAATTTATCAGGTGAAAATGATGACGCTTGGATTCCCCTACCTGATATGTACTGAAGGATATATCTAAGTTACACTGAATCACCTGGTTACATTGTGTCATTGAACAATGTCTGAACAAATTTAAATAGCCAAATAATTGATATAAACAAATATAAAACTTCAATATTAATCAAATATAGGATTATTAGTTTTGATGATTAAGATTTATAAATTGATGCTGGATTCCCCTACCTTATGTACTAGCAATTTATCAGGTGAAAATGATGACGCTTGGATTCCCCTACCTGATATGTACTGAAGGATATATCTAAGTTACACTGAATCACCTGGTTACATTGTGTCATTGAACAATGTCTGAACAAAAATTTAAATAGCCAAATAATTGATATAAACAAATATAAAAAATATAAAACTTCGATATTAATCAAATATAGGATTATTAGTTTTGATGATTAAGATTTATAAAATTGATGTTGCTGATAAGCCATATTGTACTAGCAATTTATCAGGTGAAAATGATGACGCTTGGATTCCCCTACCTGATATGTACTGAAGGATATATCTAAGTTACACTGAATCACCTGGTTACATTGTGTCATTGAACAATGTCTGAACAAATTTAAATAGCCAAATAATTGATATAAACAAATATAAAACTTCGATATTAATCAAATATAGGATTATTAGTTTTGATGATTAAGATTTATAAAATGATGATGCTAGCAATTTATCAGGTGAAAATGATTTGGATACCTGATAGCAAGGATATATCTAAGTTTGAATCAGGTGAAAATGTCTGAACAAATTTAAATAGCCAATTAATTGATATAAACTTGATATTAATCAAATGTAGGATTCCTGGTAAGTTGTACTAGCCAGGTGAAAATGATGACGCTTGGATTCCCCTACCTGATATGTACTGAAGGATATATCTAAGTTACACTGAATCACCTGGTTACATTGTGTCATTGAACAATGTCTGAACAAATTTAAATAGCCAATAATTGATATAAACACATATAAAACTTCGATATTAATCAAATATAGGATTATTAGTTTTGATTATTAAGATTTATAAATTTTTGCTGGTAAGTTGTACTAGCAATTTATCAAGGTGAAAATGATGACACTTGGATTCCCCTACCTGATATGTACTGAAGGATATATCTAAGTCACCCTGATTTGCCTGGTCATATTACAGCAGTAATTAAGACGAGCTTCAGCTTGAATGTTTATCGGAGGAAACGTACATTCTCAGAACGGTTAACTTGATCAGTATGGCAACCTTCCCTCTTCATCGCTTATTTATGGTACTTGGTATTGGGAATGGACCTATCCCAGTCTGTATGGTGGTGATATGAGGCCTTATATAACCCCACTGGAATGTGTTTTACGTTGTTGAATAATTTTCATGGTTTGGTTGTCATTGTAGGTTCCTCTTTTGAGTAATTTGCATGAACTTGGTGAACTTGTGTTACTGTAGCATGTATGTGTGTGGTGGTGTAGTTCACCCAGGAGAACACTAAGGCGCAGAAGTACCTGCTTGGTGGTCTGGAGCAGCTGATTGGCATCGTGCACACAGATGCTCTCCTGCCTAAAGTGGCTCATATCCTCAAGTCCTTCTACGACATGGATATCATTGAAGAAGAAGTGCTCATAGAATGGGCAGAGAAGGTGGCTATAACACATTGACTGAGTCCACAGACCGTGATCGGTGATAGATCTGTATATTATTCCCTGAGTATTATGTGTAATCAGTCATCGCACCTTATTGTGGTTGATGATGTTTTAGGTCTCGAAGAAATATGTTTCAAAGGAAATGGCCAAGGAAATTCATGCCAAGGCAAAGCCATTTATTGACTGGCTGAGGCAGGCTGAGGAGGAAAGCAGTGATGGAGAGGATGAAGATGATGTTGAGGTCAGTGTTGTCCCTGGTTATGTTGAATCTGGCCAGGAGCTACCTAGCTTACTAAGAAATGGTCATGGATAGCATTTTCAATTCAAAAGTCCAGTTGTATATATCTTTGAAATGTGTTTTTCAACCTATTGGCCTGACAAATGTATAACATGGCAATCATATTCAAGCTTTTGCGGTGCACTTATAGATGTTATGGCTAAATATACAGTTATTTCCACCAGCTAGCTACTTGTGTAATCTACATTGAAATTGGATTACTCAAATGAATTGTGATTTGTATTATTATGGACTTAACCTTGCTTTTACAGGTGGTGTATTCCCACACTGAGAAGGTTGGAACTCTGACTGTATCAACACCAGCCAACGATGGTCCACGCAAAGATTCATCAGATGGAATGGATGATGAGGAAGATGACCTCAATATTGATGACATCTAAATTTGATTGACCTCTACCACTCTAAATCTCTTTTCTTGTAGACCTTTTTCTTACTCCCCATACCAAGTCCCTCATACCCGTGAGCTTGTATTCATTCAAGATTTCAGCATTGTAATTAATGTGAAATACGTAAGGCTTTCAATATTCGTAATCAAAAGAAACCTTGAATTTGTTATACATTTCTCTCTAAACAAAAATGTTATATACGTTTGATGTAGTATTGGTATTTGGTGCTTTTCGCGGACGTGTGTTCTGTCTACAGCCAGGAGTTACCAATGCATTGGCCAAAGTATTCTACTCTTGTATAACATATAACGTTAGCTACACTCACATGAGCCTCAGTCAATATGTGGCCTCTAAGCCAGTTAGTGTTCCCCTTCAAACCGCTTGACTTGTGCAGTTTCTTGCGTTTCTCTTACCGTGTACTATGAAAAGCATATGTGGGCTCCGTATTTTTTGGGTATCGATGCCTGCCGCCCTAAGTTGGGTTTTGATCCAATGAGTATCTACAATCATACAGTTAGTTATAAGGCATGGAGGTATTGATTCCTAGGTTTGCTATCGGTTCTACTTCTGAATGCAGTAGATTTTGACTGCTCACTAAATTATGTTATTCTGTCACCTTTTTCCTTTCTCGATAACAGAATTATCACTAATTCCCTCTGTATATAATCATTGTGAGTGCTTATTTGTGTATGTGTCTGCGGAAATACATGTAATTGCATAGTCTGTTAAGTTATCTTACTGGTAAAGGAACTGTTGAACCCCATCTACATATATTTGTTTTCTGCATAATAAATATTTGCAGTGTTGATAAGTCTTCTTCAGACGTGATGAAATGCTCCTCTTTCAAAGATAACAATATAGTAACATGTAGTATAATATGACAGTAAGCATGTTAAGACTTTTCTCGCCCTGTCACAGCTGCAATGGTAGATATTATCATTAAATTTGTTATGTTTGGGGTTACTTGCACTTTGCGTAAATTGTGTAAAATTCCATTAGGTACTCGTTCTTTTCCCGATATCAGGCTTTGAGCAGCAAATGGCACGTTTTTTGAGTCAGCACATCTAGCTGCCATGAAGGACCCCAGAGCCAAAGGCCATTGATTCGGCCTGCTCAAATTTTCATATCGATGTTAATTATTGTTCGGTGATGGGAGATATTTCTGGTAACAAATCAGACTACTTCCTGCCTTGAATGCCTTTTTTATAGTTCGTAGCAACAATAACAAAGACCTCCTTGCATTCAAAATTTTGAGGTCAGTTTATGGTTGTCAAAATTCAATGTACATTGGAAAGTCGCAGAGTTAGTCTGTTTGCTTTGTATATGGAAATGGTATGTCATGACATCCTTTGTGTCCTGCCACACTGAAATATCCACAGCCTCTCCTTCATTCGTTTCTTCCAAATATACACCACTGACACTGTTAGTTGGCGTAAAAACCGGGTCTTCTTGCATGTTGGGAAGTTTTCCTGATCTAGCCAACTTGGTGAGTGCATCGTAACATATCCGCAGATAGGCAGCTTGGTTGACATGTCCGTAGTAATCAGTGTCACTTGGAAGGGGAATGTAGGGGACAATGTGGGGCTCCTCAGGAACTGTTAGTCTGCTCATTCGCACATCTGGCGAATGAGAGGCCTGCAAGTCTCTGTAAGTCTTGTCGAACCAATCGGGCAAAGGAATTGGTTTTCTTGTATTAATATCGACAAACACAATGTTAACACTTCCGTCAAACAACATGTTCTGAGATTTGGCTGAGGTCACTTTGAAGCGATGTTGATAGGAGCTCTTGCCAACATTGATGATGGAATCTTCGTAAATGAGAGGCGAATACATATGCTGGTCAACTGCATAAAAATTGGGACGGATGTTGTATGAGAAGGACACAGCAAAAAGAAGACGTTCCTTGAATAGCCTATGCATCCAAGGAATGTTCCTGTAACCCCACACTCTTCCATGTTCAGCCCACTTAGCCAAATCCCACAACGTCACATGTCCTGCAATATAGAGAAAATAGAAAAACAGAGAAGCTCATCAGAACTTCTATTGAATGCATCAACTGAATGGTATCACCAACTAAAGATGGGTGACAGAAGTGAAAAAGCATGGGAAGCCAACGAAAGAGCTACATAGCAAACAGAGAGCGGTAAAAATTAGACATCAGATATAAATTACATGTCAAGAGATAACTTACCACACATCCATTTGCAATAAGTAGTTGTGTAAGTTTATCGCATTTATTAATGCTTTGAAGTATATTTACAATAACTATTTCTTATCAAAAATAATACAAATTCAAACGCTCCAATTAAGGATGTTTGCTTCTTCACCTGATCTGTCCTGGGAAGCATACATAAAGCCAGGTGATACCAAAGTAAACCCCAATGCATCATGCTTGGTGGAGATCTTGGGCAAAATCCATTCAGCCATCCTGGAAAAAATAGATTTGTCACAGATACGTGGTTACGGTTAGACCAAATGGAATAACGTGGTACCATAATATTGAAGACATACCCAAGTTGTGACATATCGTTGTTGATGTTTCTACTTTGGAATCTCAAGTCATTAGTTACACTGTAACTTGAACTTCCTGGCTTGTGTCTGATTATTGATCGACACGCTGATACTATGTGTCTCGAAAATGAGTTATACATCACAGTAGCTATTTTGAACCAAGTGGAGCCTGCGCTCCTTCTTCAACAAGACTCAAGAGAGACCCGATCGACTGTTGATCTGTTAGGCTAGTCAGGACTCAGGACCACCAATAAGTTCATTCACTGAGCTGTTGAGATTGATAACACAGGTCAACATTCTTATCAAGCTCTGCTACAGCTAGCCGCGCACGACGGTAATATAACTATATACGTTAATGCGCAGTTTAGCTGTAGCATAGCCGTGCACGAAGTCTGAGCCATTTGTGCGTAGCAGATTCCGCGTATAAAACCACGATTTACAACCATAGGGCAGAGTATTGCTATGACGCTATAGGAGGCATGATGCTGGGATGGAACGCCGCGTTTTTGAATAATCGTGGGCTGACTATCCCGAGAACGGATGTCCCGGCTCTCGGATGCTCATTTATCGCTTTTTATTGACTACATCAGACTACACGAATAATGAAGAAAGTGAAAATACTCCGACACAGCAAAACTTGGCAAATATATATATTTAGGAGTATTTTTTATCTGATGTTACTACATTCAGAGGTCACTTAATCAACTTCAGTACTTCATCATGGAAGACTCCCGATGAGGTAAGTCGCAATTCTACTCCAGTCAAGAAATAAAATCCTATGTTCCACGGCAATATGTCACACTGTGTTCCCCAAATATATTATGCTTTCGCGGAAAATTGCACCCTTTTTAGAAGTTAGCTCATAAGGAACAACAGCGACATACAGCTCATCATAACCCGTCATAGAATAGTTTTTAATGATAACACGTTAAGAGATTACTTTACAATCTTAAATATATATTTATGGCAGTGGTATAAAAATATTTTAATGTATTTTTGCTACTCGTGTGTATCATTTAAAGCCATTCTGACTTTGTGAAGAAAACTAAAAATATGCCTACAACCAAAGTTGCCTGACTCTTCCCTGACCACAATCTACGTCTGCCTTTAACCACAACTCAAATTAATAACTTGACTTATATCAAGCTATTTGGCAGAATTGTGTGCCTGTGCATCATCCTAGTAGTAATTTGCACCACATTGTTTAACCTTTGGCTAGCTAACCAGCGGAAATACTGTAAATATTTAGCATATTGGTCGTGTGTATGCCATGGAGATAGGAGGATGATAATGGGGCATGCGTATTGGGTGAGGCATTCACTCACTTTAAGTAACTGTATATGTCCACATAATATGATATACGCATCTTACTCGACGTACTGTTTTGTTTGGGTATAGGGGTAAATCTACCAGTGGTTTAATCTATCAGCGCCCACGGCAACACGTCATAATGTTGCTGGGGACTGTTTTGTTTACACACCAGGTGGCAGTCTCGAAAAAAAGACACACTGGCTTTAAACATCATGTTAATGACTCCTTTGAGTACGATTTTGACTATCTGTTTAATTTCAATTCGGTACTTGTTGTTGTTGTTGTTGTTGCATCAAGCGTCATATGGTTTTCAGTAACTATATACTATGTACGACGGATTTATAAACAAAACAAAGCCCTTACAAAACTAAAATACTGTTGGAGCCAGCTTGACTGCATTCGCACCTTTTGGCGATCGCGACAAATGTCACCCAAGTCAATTCAACGAGCGCGTTCGGTAGTTTTCGGTTTTCTTTGGCTCGTATATTTATATCGATACATGTCACTGTTGCTTGGGGTTATTGACTTAAGTGCCTGTGATCGCGACGTGGGGTCGGATGGGATTATGTCGACCTCACTACGTAGCCCCATGGACGGGTGGGTTGGTGTCTGGCTTAACCCTGCGAAGTAAGGTGGTTAGGTTGCACACGAAAAGTATAACAAGAGTATTCGAGTAAAATACTTGGATTTCAAAAACGAGACTGTATGACTTTCCCGTAATATAAATCGTTGCTCCCACGGGACTACGAATTATTTAACTTCAAAATTTAGTTGGCCCGTGAGAGAAATCAAAATTTTCCAATGACAATTCCCTTACGTCGCATAATCCCACTTTTTTTAAACATAAAACCGCCAGTCATGTGACTTTGGTATTCAATATGGGTTTCTGGTATGGTCAGTTGCTAATTTTATATTTTGTGTTTGTTTGTTTTGTGAGAATTGTCTCTTTGGGACTTAGAAAAGCATACCTTCGCATCGAAACGGTGTTCAAGTTGCAGACATTCGGGGAAATATTGACGTCCGACATGCTAGCGGTGAAGCGCATCGACTTTAACACTTTATCTTGGTCTCAACTTGTGGTCGCAACATGTGAGATGATGATTTATCTGCGTGAACTGACAAATATAGGAGATAACAACAACAACATAAAAACCCCAGAGAATTTAGTTCTAAGGCAAAACGTTAAGCATGAATCGCAAAATGAGAATCCCCTCGTGCAGTGCTTATATTAGCTCCAACAATGGTTTAATAACGGTTCACCTCTCTTGCAGCTACTGCAAGCCTGAACAAATTCGTACACAGTTACGCCACTGTTGAACACAGACACGCACACCCACACATCATACATGCATACATACATACATACATACGTATATAAATATGTACGTTGGAACGTACGTACATTGAAACATACATACATCCATGCATACGTGCATACATACATACACATCATACATACATACATACATACATACATACATACATACATACATACATACATACATACATACATACATACATACATACATACATACATACATACATACATATACATACATACATACATACGCATATGTTTGCGCACACACACGCACATACACATACGCACACACATTATACATGCATACACACACAATCACACGTCAATTAATTATACATGCATACATGCATACATACATATGTATATATATATGTACGTTGGAACGTACGTACATTGAAACGTACATACATACACATCATACATACATACATACATACATACATACATACATACATACATACATACATACATACATACATACATACATACATACATACGCATGTGTTTGCGCACACACGCACATACACATACATACGCACACACATTATACATATATACACACACAATCACACGTCAATTAACATACATAGTACACACATATATGCATACATACGTACGTACAACCATGCATACACATGCACTTGAACACACATACATACAAACATACACACATACGCACGTACGTAAAGTCATATGTATGTACGTACGCACATACTTCCATACATACATGCATACACACATTCATGCATACATATATTCATACTCACACACGTACATACATATATGCATGTATACATGCACAAACACGCGCGAACACATGCATACACACGCATCATACATACATGCATACATACACGTACACTCACTCATATATACACCCATACATAAATACGTACGTACATATGTATGACATACATACATACATACCTGCGTACATACATACATGCTTGCATACATGCATGCAAACATACAAACACTTACTACATGCATGCATGAACGCACGTATGCGCACGCACACACATATATACATTCATACACACACATCATATATACTTTCATAAATAGATAAACACACACCAACACATATCATACATACATACACTCACTCTTACACGTCATACATACATACATACAACATGCATACATACATGCATGCATGCATACATACACATGCGCACACATATATACTTGCATGCACCAAATCCCTGTGGCATGCACCATACGTATACACGCACACATACAGTTATGCTTTATGATTGTTGCAGGTGGGGTTCTTGTGGGGTGAAGTTTTCGCTCTGAGGAGAGAATCCACGTGACTCTGTTGATCTCCTTTGTCATTAAAACATCACGTGACGTTGCATGACATGGGAACGGGAGGAAGACTGGACATCCCACATTTGGATTTGGCCCATGTGCTGTATAATGTAACAGTAACCACAGCTATGCTAGTAGTACTAACCATCCCCTATCCGGGTCTGACTACAATGATGCTGAATTTGACAGATTCCACCAGAACAGCCCCATTATAGTAGAGCGGAAAAACTTGAACACACTAAACCATGAAAGTCCCCCAGAGTTAACAATGTGTTAATATGGTGCATACTTTATGAATTTTTAAATGTTATTCAACTTCATCCTAGTATAAGATGACTTCCTCACCAAGAAAAGGTACTTTTGTTTTCTATACCCTGTCTCTCAGGATATTTTGTATCAATGGATTGTATTCTTCAGAAGTTTAGAGTCTCATATTGTGATGTGTACAGAAACAGCAGCCACTGAGGGGAAACTGAAGGAAGGTGTGTGCCCCACAAAACCTAACTATAGTTTGCATGCATAATACAAAAATACCAGCAGTATACTGCTAGTATTTTTGTATTATGCAGGCCTTAATTGTCTTTGCGTCTCATTCCAGTTTTGGAATTTTTTAGTCTAGACTTAAATTACTGGATTACTGATATTAGTTTACATATGCCCTTTGTTATGCATTTAACTGGCAACCATTACAGCTTGGTGTAAATTTGTTTAAATCTCATTTATAACCATATTATGTGTATCTGCACACAAAAAGCATTTGCACACTTTTCAGTCTTTTGACTGAAAACAGGGAAGTCAAAATACCTCTTTGCTTATCTTTGCTTTGTTCTTTTCAGCAGATGCTTCCATAAGACACTCAAGGAAAGTCAGCCTTGGTTAGTATGATTTTTTCCGTCAGTACTTGGGAAGAATATATACATATTAGGGAATTGGATTTGAATGTTTTGAATAATTAAGAAATTTACCTAAAGCCAAATGTATCTGCATGCTCTTCATCTTACATATTCGGAAAGAGGGTTGACTATAAATGGGATTGTGATTGACATGATCTGATATACATGAGACAGATAATACAAGCATATTGTTTTCTTTTTCCTTCTATTAAAAGCTGGGCTCCCTACATTTCTTATTACTTGGGAAGAATGGCAGCTTCGTACTTGCTCATCACGGGCCATATCCACTTTCAGCCAATGACTTCCTCAGTATCAGAGGCAGTGGATTTAACTAACTTTGACATGATGTCGTTTGTTTGCTTGCAGGAATTTAAGTCGTTTATGGTTTCATTGACCTTCTACGACTTACATGATGTCATTAACACCCAAAGGTTTATAGATCACAGTTAATCGATGCTTACTGCACCTGGCAATACACCAGAGTCCTGGATTGAGAAACAGGTACGAGCCCTCATGTTTTGCGTAAGGTTGTTCGAACACACCCTAATCAGGCGTTGGGACGTGATAATACCAGTGAAATACAGTCATCCACCAAAAAGAAGTAATTTTATTTTATTGACACAGTTTCACACCCTTCTAGTCCAGTCTGTTTTTCTATGAACATTGTGGTGTAATATTGCATCATTGAGTAAGCTGTGTTTTTGTTTGTATTCAGTAACCATTGCTTGTCTGCTTTGTACAATTATACTGTTATTTGCCCGGCAGGTGCTTTTGAAATCAGTGTTGGGGTGTATCCTCAATGTGGTGCACATTGGACAGCAGTAGTAAGTATTGCCTATGTCATAAGATAAGTAACATTGTGCCCCTTATTAAATCAGCTTAGAATACTGCTGAAATGATAGAAATGTGGCAGCATTTAGTTTGTTGTCACATTATGTTAGCATATTTCATTGTAATTAGTGGATTTTAATGAGCATGGTGTAGAACGTGACATATATCTTTGGTTTATTTATATTATTTTTTTCCAATTTAGATACCTTACAATTCGGCATTAATAAATTGTCTGTGTAACTGGTACTTTGGAAAACTGCATTCTTACATTTAAATGGAAAGGGAATATTGTTATGTATGTATAGATGGTAGCATGAAACAAGGCAACATAAAATATTATGATTCATACGAAGACAAAACAATAAGAGACACATTCAGTCTCACTAGAGGTGAGAACTTCAAAGGTAATAGTATGTTAATGGTTTGTGGCAATATAACACAGATAATGAGTTTGCTTGAGCCCTCGTTATCAATCAATTTAGAATGGTATATTGTATGCATGCACATTATTAATTTGTTCTTAGTGAAATGTATTTTATGTTTATAAGTTGCAATGAACCAGTTTGAACATATTAATGTGTCTGTTATCTTCAGTTGACCCAGAAGGAATAAAGTGGAGCTGTAACTTCTAATATCTCCATATCCCATGATATGAATATTGCATCAGTTGGTCCTTCTGGTTGCAGACTTAAACTACATAAACTGAGGCAAGATACTGACACATTGGTAAGTGATAAAATGTGTTAATGTTTTTGAGATGTGATCTTTTGATTTATAATCTTTAAGGAGTTGTGTGGGCGTGGTAGAAACTCACTTTCCATGATTATTGATATCTTTGTGATACAACTAAATGTTTTCAAATGACAAAAAGATAAACAGGCATTAACCCTTTGTGTACAGATGTACTGCAGCAAGTTCCCCTTGGGATGCACCAGATCAGACACGGGAGAATATATTCCATGCTTTGTGTTCCCCTTAGACTCGGATGTTTGAAATAAAACTGTATCAGTCAAGCAGTTGATGTTATGTTTCTATCGGTAATAACTGCTTCATGTGCCTGAAAATGACATTTTTATGCATCAAATATTGTAATGAGAGCATTGTGGCACTTCTGTTAGCATGTAACATAGCAACATTCACTTCATGATTGAGTTTTCTCCCAGACTCTACAACATATATTAGCTGTTTGGTTTCCCTATAAAGCCTCATTACATGCACTTGCTAGTTTGTTCCCCTTTATAGCCTCATTAGATACACTTGCTGGTTGGGTCCCCTTCATAGCCTCATAGCACACACATGCTGTGTGGGCCACCTATATAGCCTCTCAACATACACTTGTTGTGTGGGTCTCCAATATAGCCTACCAACATACACTTAGCAAGTAGAACACTCTGGCTTGGGGTCCATTGGTAACCAATCATGTATTTGTAGCGGAATCCGCTACCATATCATGTTTTCCCATGGTTCTTAACTACTGGAACCCTCTGGCATGGAACCATGCATGGTTCTTAGGTAGTAGGGGTCCCACCACCTAAGAACCATGCATGTTTGGAAGCTGGTTCATTGCAGTAGCTAAGAACCATGGGTTTTAGGGTATTTGTAGCGGAATTTTAGGGTATTTGTAGCGGAATCCGCTACCATATCATGTTTTCCCATGGTTCTTAACCACTGGAACCCTCATGCATGGAACCATGCATGGAACCATGCATGGTTCTTAGGTAGTAGGGGTCCCACCACCTAAGAACCATGCATGTTTGGAAGCTGGTTCATTGCAGTAGCTAAGAACCATGGGTTTTAGGGTATTTGTAGCGGAATCCGCTACCATATCATGTTTTCCCCATGGTTCTTAACTACTGGAACCCTCTGGCATGGAACCATGCATGGTTCTTAGGTAGTAGGGGTCCCACCACCTAAACCATGCATGTTTGGAAGCCATTGCATAGCTAAGAACCATGTTTTAGGAAATCCGCTGGGTTCAACTACTGGAACCCTGCAGTAGGTTCTAGGTAGTAGGGGTCCCACCACCTAAGAACCATGGTTTGGAAGCTTTCATTGCAGGCTAAGAACCATGGGTTTTAGGGTATTTGTAGCGGAATCCGCTACCATATCATGTTTTCCCATGGTTCTTAACTACTGGAACCCTCTGGCATGGAACCATGCATGGTTCTTAGGTAGTAGGGGTCCCACCACCTAAGAACCATGCATGTTTGGAAGCTGGTTCATTGCAGTAGCTAAGAACCAGCTAAGAACCATGGGTTTTAGGTATTTTGTAGCGGAATCCGCTACCATATCATGTTTTCCCATGGTTCTTAACTACTGGAACCCTCTGGCATGGAACCATGCATGGTTCTTAGGTAGTAGGAGTCCCACCACCTAAGAACCATGCATGTTTGGAAGCTGGTTCATTGCAGTAGCTAAGAACCATGGGTTTTAGGGTATTTGTAGCGGAATCCGGTACCATATCATGTTTTCCCATGGTTCTTAACTACTGGAACCCTGTGGCATGGAACCATGCATGGTTCCTAGGTAGTAGCGGTTCCACCACTTAAGATCCATGAAATAAAACACCATCTCAGGTCAATCCTGGCTACGTGCCTGAATGGCCTTGCCCCGATCAACTATTCTTTTTAAGTGTAAAGACGCCTTTCTCAAATCATTGGTAGCCTTTTTAAGTCTTTCTGAGTCTTTCTGAGTTGTGTGTTTATGCAGATGTACCCCTCCATTTATTTGCTATGATTGAATCGGAAATATAGGCCATGCGTTCTAATGATATCTCTGCGTATATTTATAACTGTTATTCAACGTAGCAAAACAACAGAATACGCCATGACTCCACCCTAATCACCATCCCACCCAATCCTAATCCCCGCCATAACCTAATCCTAATCTCAGCTTTGACAGCGCCATCGTCCCCGCAGTGACTCAATGCTAACCCCAGTCTTTGCTGCAACATTATTCCGGTCGTGACCCAACCCCAATGTCCATCGTGACCCCACTATAGCCCCCGCAATGACACCACAAATCCCGCCATCGCAAATTAACAACTATGATCATGATCATGAATATGTTATCATCACGATTTATGCTGATTAGCCATGAGTGCATGAAAGGCCATTCAGTAAGGGAGATATATATTTTATCTGTTATCTACTGAATAGAGTGAAGCGAAGATCTTGAAGACCACAAATGTGCCTGGGAGGATGTTTAAGTGTATAGGTGATGATTCGGACAGCATGCCATATTGTTGAAGGAGAAGGGTATTTTGCATACCTGGTATTTGCCCAAATGCTTAGCATAAAAATAAATATGTGTTGAGAACTTAAAGGCCGAAGAAGTTGAACATTTAGAGGATTTTGTCACAGTAAAGTATGACGTAGGATTTGAAAAGCTTGTGAGAAAATATTGTTAACGACTTAACCCCAGCCCGCCATCCTAACAAGAGGCCCATGGGAGCCATGTGGGAACTTGGCGAACTGCATCCAAATA
Organism: Urechis unicinctus; assembly: GCA_034190875.2. Classification (NCBI taxonomy): domain Eukaryota; kingdom Metazoa; phylum Annelida; class Polychaeta; order Xenopneusta; family Urechidae; genus Urechis; species Urechis unicinctus. The sequence continues at coordinate 31,176,389 of CM067346.1, forward strand.
ATTGCAACAATTTCAGAATGGGGCCACAATTGACCAAAATCGGCCACAAATTACCTAAGTTATCATGCCTCTTATGTTGAAAATCATTATGATTGCAAAGTGATTCATGGGAAATGAAAAGTCATAACGTGTAAATCATCATTACGTTATGATATATACAATAAGATGAATTAATGGGCCAATTTTGAAATTTGCCCGTGGGCCTCGAGGTTTCCCCATGTATCTACGGGGCTCTTGTTTGTGTAGCACGAAAGGGAAATGAAAAATCATAAGGTACGTTATCATCGTTATGATGTCTAATGGGAACCATCGATAACCAAGGGTGATAAAGAAGTATTGACTGGCATGGCTTCGTTTGCGATGTGTTGCATCGATATGCAAATTTTTTTTAGAGGACATTCATTTTTACAGTGAATTGGACTGGTCCGTATTGCTGCTTTGCCGGCTTTACGCAAAGCGAGCTGGCAGCAGCGGTGACCTTTGTGAAACTATCAACCTTAAACATTCATTCAGAAGCCAAACAACATTAAGCAATAAAAAATCCGTATCAACCTATAATTAACAAAATTACTATGGATATATCAATCATGTTGAGTGTTTAGCTGTTGTTGGCACCTGTAATACTTATTATTTATATATGACAATGCATGCTAGTGTGCTAGGCCGCGTGGCGTAGCGGCAACGTTTTAGACTTCCATGCCAGAGGCCGGTGTTCAAATCCCGTACACGGACATAATTTTTTTTCCGAATTTTCGTGCCACAACAATTATTTCATCTAATTTCAATAGAACACGATTTGTGCTGTCGATGACAACAGCTGAGCAGATTTTTATCATTATAGAACTGATATTTACGATTTTATTAGCAATCGAAAATTTGACGAAAATTGACTGAGTGAAATTTTGTTTTTTCAACTCAACGCGCTTTGAAAACGACGAATATTTTGATAGCGTATGTCAATTATCAAAGTTTAGTAACTGTGTCAGCTTTTAGATACTGGTAATTTTGTTACGATCGGACGATAATTAGTGAATTTATTGCGAAATTAAAACGTTGAGAGATTTTGGTTACCAGAAATTTTCGACCTGCTACAATTTTTTTAACAATGCATTATTTACAACTAAGTATATTTAGAAAAAGTTTACAATTACATTACACTTTCAGAATATCTAAACTGTTTTTAAATGAAATTCTAAAGCATGGACGTATTGAGCATTGAACTTGTGTCATTTTTTATAAACTTTGATGCTTTCGTGACCGGAAGTGACGTCATCGACATTCATGATATTTTAGGATACGTCTTGGTATGTCGCTGAGAACATGTGAACCAAATTTTTTTACCATCGGACATGTATTGACGGTTTTATAGGCGCTCAAAATATTCATGAAACTTTTGTTGCCATTTGGACCGATACCACTTTTTTCCGACCTTAGACGCTTGGGAAAACCATTGGTTGGATCGCCGTATATGTATTTAGAAAAAGTTTGCAATTGGAATGAGCTACACGATGGTGTAAAGTTTTTAACAATCCGACCATTATTAACGGAGTTATTCGAGTTACTAGATTTTCACTTATTCGATGACCTTGACCTTAGTTTCAGGTCAAGGTCACAACAAAACCTCTCGGTTCTGGGCATCATTACCCCCTAACGATGGGTGAAGAAAAAATTGGAAAATTTCCAAAATTGCGACCTGTATCGCGGATCTCAACAAATGATATCTGATAGGCGCTCAACATATTCATGAAACTTTTGTTGCCATTTGGACCGATACCACTTTTTTTCGACCTTAGACGCTTGGGAAAACCATTGGTTGGATCGCCGTATATGTATTTAGAAAAAGTTTGCAATTTGAATGAGCTACACGATGGTGTAAAGTTTGTAACGATCCGACCATTATTAACGGAGTTATTCGAGGTACTAGCTTTTCACTAATTCGATGACCTTGACCTTAGTTTTGGGTCAAGGTCAAAACAAAACCTCTCGGTTCTGCGCATCATTGACGCCTAGCGATGGGTGAAGAAAAAATTGGAAAATTTCCAAAATTGCGACCTGTATCGCGAAACAAAAAATTGTTTACAAACAAACACACAAACACACACACACACTTACAAACCGGGCCGATCGCCATAACTTGGCGATCCGAAATCGCCAAGTTAACAACATTCTCTTTTTTTATAGCTTTAGCTAGGCTATGAGGCTTTAATCTGATTGGCTAATGCGGTGAGTATTTCCAGCGAGCCCACCGTCCTGTGGCGCTACCATCTAATCGAGATGCCCATGAGAACATGGGTGAACTTGGCTAACAGTGTCGGAAACTTTTGAAAATTTCAATATTGACCCAAAATTGACCAAGTTAATCAAGATTTATTGATAAACTATGATTCAGAGGCTGACACAAGGAGAAGCATATTTTCATATTTAATAGTACCGCGGCCTACCGTAATTGCCGCGCCACGCGCCCCGCGCACCCCGCGCCGAAAGCAAATTCCTTTGTTCAGCGCGAGAGGCAGGCTGTAGTAAACAAGCCAGCGCCGAGCCATCAGAAATGACACCCACTGTACTTCAAACTTACTTTATGAGAGAACTGTCATATATTTTGAGCAGAAAATTTTACACCTGTGTTCAGAATTGAATGGGCTTCCTTCGAGCGCAGACAAATTCACGATACGACCATTCACGACGGACGAACGACGCTATAACTTCAGATTTCAGTACCGTTTTTGCTTTGATTCGTTCAAAACCGGAAGTGACGCAACCGATATCAATAAATTTTGCGGATTAGATTCGCGCTGTTCATGTCAACATCTGATTTAATTTTTATCACCATTGAACTGATATTTACGATTTTATTAGCAATCGAAAATTTGACGAAAATTGACTGAGTGAAATTTGCTTTTTCAACTCAACGCGCTTTGAAAAGGAGAAATATATTGATTGCATATGTCAATTATGAAAGTTTGGTAATTCCATCAGCTTTCAGAAAATATAAATTTTGTTACGATCGGACCATAATTATTGAATCAATTGCGAAATTAAAAAGTTTAGAGAGTTTGGCTACCAGAAATTTTCGACCTGCTACGATTTTTTTTACAATGCATTATTTACAACTAAGTATATTTAGAAAAAGTTTACAATTACATTATACTTTCAGAATATGTTGACTGTAATGATATTTAATTGTAAAGCATGGACATATTGAGCATTGAACTTGTGTCAGTTTTTATAAACTTTGATGCTTTCGTGACCGGAAGTGACGTCATCGACATTCATGAAATCTATGGATCCGACTTAAGCTGTCATGGAGCACAAGTGACCCAATTTTCATCATTATCGGACATATATTGACTGTTTTATAGACGCTCAAAATATTCATGAAACTTATGTTGTCATTCTGACCGATACCACGATTTTTCGACCTGGGGCGCTTGGGAAAACCGTTGGTTGGATGGCCCCATATGAAATTAGAAAAAGTTTGCAATTAGAATGAGCTACACGATGATGTAAATTTTGTAACAATCCGACCATTAATAACGGAGTTATTCGAGATACTAGTTTTTCACTTATTCGATGACCTTGACCTTAGTTTTGGGTCAAGGTCAAAACAAAACCTCTCGGTTCTGCGCATCAATCACGCCTAACGATTGAAGAAGAAAAAAATGAAAAATTTCAAAAATTGCGACCTGTATCGCGAAACAAAAAAATGTTAACTAACAAACATACATACATACATCCAAACATACAAACCGGACCGATCGCCATAACTTGGCGTTATGACGCCAAGTTGACAACAATAGCTCATGGGACTGTTATTTAAAGAGACTGTTCAGCCCGATTTTTTGTAACGAGGTTGCCTATCAAACTTCTTGGCAACCGCACCATGGAAACCAAAAGTTTTCAGACTTTCAGTCGCTACACGGCGCTGCGATCTCAGAAAATAGATACGCATTTCGGCTGTCGCCATATATGTTGTCGGAAATTATCCTTCATGCTTATGGGTCTAATTTGTACGCAATGATGCCAACAACTTTAGTGAGTTAAAATTTGATGAAATCTACATTTTGTAACCAAAGCGTATAGGCATTGATAGCGAGGTAGTTATAGAGGGCGTAATGATTCACTGCTAACATTCGTGTGGTTCACGGTTTTAGGGAGGCAGCGTTATTGATGGAACGACACAACTTAATAAAACAGCTTTCCACAGTAAATCATGGATATTTCCAGTCAAATAATAATGTTGAAAATTTATCAACATGAATTTCGATCAAGTAAACTTTGCGACACAAATAAAAAGATGTCATTATTTATGTCTGCGTTAAACGTAGTTATGTATTAACAAAATGATCCCTGAGTTCCCGATATGGGGCTGAACATCATCTTTAAGTTGAAGCAATGAGACATGTTATTGGCCAAGGTGACCACGCCTCCAATTTTCCATAAACGTTATGACTAACAAAAAACCTCGTGGCTTGACAATTTCTTCTACTATACTATAATTGTGTTACTTGGCATCGAGGTAGCCGCCATTAAGACTCGTTTACCTCCTGATGAAATTGCTTCAGCCACTGATCTTCTCACTAAGTTGGCTCGCCAGAGATCTTTGAAAGCAATACAACCTTTATTCGGCGTTTGAGGCGATATGGGAAAATGACCGAGCTTTTTCACGAGCTCTGATTGGCTGAGAGTATGGTGCCATGCGATAAATCTAAATGACAACAACAAAATATCACTGCAACAGAGTACTTCCACTATGTTATCAAATATATCTACAGCATACAAACACTCCAGCTGAGTACATTTTACAAAGCTGAGCCAAACGGAACATCAAGAAATAAATGTCTTTAATCCTACCCTGGTAAGAAATGGACCCCCACAAATATACCCATTACCAAGAATAATCTACTATTAGATGGTGAATTACAACCTGAAAATGAAGGAACTTATCGAACACAGCTAGTATTATAAAATAGTGTGCGACTACACTGATAGATATTGTTCGACAGCAAGAACGCAGTCTGAAAAGGGAGAAAATGTGAACATAGCGCTCAGGCAATGACAGCTGAAGAAGGAAGAGACTGCAGACTGGGTGCATCCCCTACATAGACATTATCTCCAAAACACGATGGGCAAGTAGCATTAAATAAGGGAAAATACAACTCCCGCCACAACAACAACTAAACATACAATATTGATGCATAAACTAACATTCCATAAACAATTAAGCGAGCGTGCGGCTTTAAAACATACAAGCAAGAAAGACATTGACACGTGAATTATCAATTTAAGACACATAATATATCGAATCTGCAGTCGGTGATTGGGAGAGCCAGACACATAATATATCGAATCTGCAGTCGGTGTTTGGGAGAGCCAGTGGTCCAAGCAAGAGACTATTATCATAGCGCTTTTGTTGATTTTATTGTAGCGCCACCTGACAACGGTTTTCATACTCGCCGTATAGCTGGTTGAAGTGAGCCCTCTCAGTACTATAAGCACTTTGATATTAAGTAAGAAAACTATATAGAATATAGCTCTTGCGAAATTCACATTAATGTATAGTGCAGATTCGCAGTAACCCCGATGCCTTCAAATCTTGGAAGTCAGTTTGTGGCCATCAAATCGCAAAGTGCTTTGGAAAGTCGCAGAGTTAGTCCGTTTGCTTTGTATATGGAAATGGTATGTCATGACATCCTTGATGTCCTGCCACACCGAAATATCCACAGCCTCTCCTTCAGTCGTTTCTCCCAAATATAGACCACTGACACGGCTGATGGGCCAAAAAACAGGGTCTTCTTGCATATTGGGAAGTTTTCCTGATTTAACCAACTTGGTGAGTGCATCATAACATATACGCAGATAGACAGTTTGATTGACATGTCCGTGGTTATCAGTGTCACTTGGAAGGGGGATGTAAGTGACTATGTGGGGCTCCTCAGGAACTGTTAGTCTGCTCATTCGCACATCAGGCGAATGAGAAGCCTGCAAGTCTCTGTAAGTCTTGTCGAACCAATCAGGCAAAGGAATTGGTTTTCTTGTATTAATATCGACAAACACAACATTAATACTTCCGTCAAACAACATGTTCTGAGATTTGGCCGAGGTTACGTTGAAGCGATGTTGATAGGAGCTCTTGCCAACATTGATGATGGAAACTTCGTAAATGAGAGGCGAATACATGTGCTGGTCAACTGCATAAAAGCTGGGACGGATGTTGTATGAGCAGGACGCAACAAAAGGAAGACGTTCCTTGAGTAGCCTATGCATCCAAGAAATGTTCCTGTAACCCCACAGTGCTCCATGTTCAGCCCATTTAGCCAAATCCCACAATGTCACATGCCCTGCAATATAGAGAAAAATAGTAAAACAGAGAAGCTCATCAGAACTTCCATTGAATGCATCACCTTAATGGTACAACCAAAGAAAGATGAGTGACAGAAGTGAAAAAGCATGGGAAGTCAACTAAAGAGCTACATAGCAAACAGAGAGTGATAAAAACAAGACGTCAGCTGTGACTTTCATGTCAAGAGATACAACTAAGCACACATCCATTTGCAATAAGTAAATTGCACGTATTAATGCTTTGAAGTACACTTTTGATAACTATTTCTTATCATAATAATAAAAATTCAAGCATTCAAATTAAGAATGTTTGCTTCTTCACCTGATCTGTCCTGGGAAGCATGCAAAAAGCCAGGTGATACCAAAGTAAACCCTAATGTATCTTGCTTAGTGGAGATCTTGGGCAAAATCCATTCAGCCATCCTGGAAAAAATAGATTTGTCACAGATACGTGGCTACGGTTAGACCCTCCGGAATAACGTGGTACAATAACATTGAAGACATACCCAGGGTGTGACATATCGTTGTTGATGTTTCTACTTTGGAATCTCAAGTCATTCGTTACACTGCAACTTGAACTTCCTGGGTAGTGTCTGATTGTTGATCGACACGCTGATACCGTTAGTCTCGAAAATGAGTTATACATCGCAGGTCAGGACTCAGAGTCATCAATAAGTTTATTCACTGATCTGTTGAAATTGATAACATTCCTATAAAGCTAAACAGCACATTTGTTGCATGAATTCTTACTTTATGCATGAATTAATACAGGGAGTCGAACTACTTCAGAACAACAACAAAATGAAGTAATCAAGAGGGCCATGTGTATATGGGAGTACTGCATCAGGAAAAAAATTGATGATTTTATAACCTATCAAATTTATTAAGGAAATAATGCTGTCTGGGGCCATGATAAATTGACAATGATTTGACCGACTCAAGGAAAAGCTTTGTTTATTACCGTGGCGTCCATACTTGACCATGTGTCAGTCATGCGAGCAGAGAGCAGCGGCGACCCTTTCTACAGCACGATGTGTAGGCTGCTGTTAACAAACCAGTGAAGAGCCAGCAGAAGTGACACCCACTGTACTTCAAACTTACTTTGTGAGAAAACTGTGGGTGATTTACTACAGAAGATATTGAGATATACATTAATAAAATTTGACCCTATTTTTATGACCATCGATCGAATAATGTCGATAATATAAGCTATTGAAAAATGACGTAAAGCAATACCGCAGATTTTTGAGTCGGGGCTACAGGGCGAAATATGCATATTTTTTGTTGATGTGTATTTAAGAAAGGTTGACCAATAAACCAAGTTAAAAGGAAATAAAGTTTTCCTAAATCGCACCGTAGGTTAGGATGGCATCAAAGGCTAAAAACATTTACAACCTGACCTTGACCCTTATATGAGGTCAAGGTCTAAGCAAAACGTCAGGGTTCTGTGCATCATCCATATCTTCCAATTAAAAAAAACAATTTCGACCTGCATCGCGGGCCCAAAAAAATTATATACCAACTTTCGTACATAGCCACAAACGCGATTGGCCAAAGTGACTCGGCGAAAGCACTTTTCTAAGTTATTAAATGAGGGGTGGATGTCGACGGGAGCAATGGCCGATGTAGGATGGATGTGGATGTTGGTTGGCATTCAATGTAGGCGCTCGAAATATTCATAAAACTTTAGTTTACATACATACATACTTACATACATACTTACATACATACATACATACATACATACACATACATACATACATACATACATACATACATACATACATACATGCATACATACATACATACATGCATGCATGCATGCATGCATGCATGCATGCATGCATGCATGCATGCATACATACATACATACATACATACATACATACATACATACATACATACATACATACATACATACATACATACATACATACATACATACATACATACACACACACACACACACACACACACACACACACACACACACACACACACACACACACACACACACACACACACACACACACACACACACACACACACACACACACACACACATACATACATACATACATACATACATACATACATACATACATACATACATACATACATGGCCCAGTACAAAAAACTTGCGAGCTCTGATTGGACAATCTAAATAAGAGCTCCAATCAAAGCTCGCGATTTCTTTGCCCCGGGTGACGGGCAGATGATCAATGAACTTCCGGGTACAGTAAACAGCCTGAACGGCTAAAATAGCGTTTGAAAAAAGTACCCTTTAGCTTGGAAAATGTCGGGGCGGATGGTTTTGATAGGTAGGACAACATGTTCTCAATGGCTATGGGGCGCGCCAGGCTCGTAAACGGTACTAAAGATGTTCAGGCGAGATTTTTTGTGAGCTGGTGGCAGAATCGTTATCCCCCTTGGGTTTATGTATACATAGAAGATAGCGACCGGCAGGCCAATGCAAATCCCTGTGGGCCGGCCGGCCAATGCAAATCCTGTACAATGGCCTCACTGAACTTAAACGCGAGTATTCAACGGAATGGAAAAATTTAATTGAAGGGAAAACTCCGTCTTGGTGACATTGTGCGGTCGTGGTTGATGTATGAAGGCGGTCGATGTGGGTTGGTGGTTTTAGTAGTTGTGGTAGTGGTCGTTATGGGGTGGTGGTCGATGTTTGGACGGAGGTTGATGTTGGATGGTTAGCAATGTTAGATGTAGAAGTGGGTGGTGGTCAATGGGTGGTGGTGGTGGATGTTTGGACGGAGGTTGATGTGGGTTGATTGTAATAGTTCCACAAATATGTGAGTATTTCATCGATACATTCTGTTATATGCAGGCCAGCATTTCATGCAAGTAATTATATCAAGTAATGTGTGGATCTCTCGAGTTAATCACATGTGCATTGTAACTGTATATATGCGAGGCTTGGCTGAACCAAGGAGTTATATATGCACTACTTGGCTGAACTCACATTTTCATACGCTGTCATGGGTGTCGTTTGCAAAACGTATTGTGGTCATTTGCTCTGTGTTAAGGAACCAGTTTTTACCATTTTCCACGATTTGACGTAATACCTAGCAGCCATCACCACACTTTTAGCTTTTTAAAAATTACCGGTAATTTACAACTACATGTTAAGAGTTATATGTTCAAAATAGGGCGGGCCATTAACGACACGGCCATTAACAACTGTTAATTCCGCTGGAAGTTTTCAAATATGTATTATTAACAATTACATATATTGCAATTGCATTTTCTTCAATAATATGTAAATCCACGGAGACATTAGGATCTAAATTATTTTTCGAATGTTTGATGCGTTAGTAACTAGAAGTGACGTTATCGACATCCAAGAAATCAAAGAATGCGCCTTGAGCTGTCAGTGAGAACATGTGGCCCAAATTTATTGCCCTCCGACATGTATTGACGAAATTATAACGAATCTAAAATCGGAAATTAACGCACCATTCTTAATGGTAGCACCATTACCGCAACACATCGAAATCACTATCATTCTGTCCTGGCCATTCGCCAAGTTCCCCTATGTACTCATGGGCCTCTTGTTGATTTTGTGAATTAATGCAATTATAGCCTATGCACTTTGGTGAGTGAAGGTCCGGCTCTTTAGAATATGTACCATATTGGGTGTTGCATTTCAATAAAATTCAGCGTAACATGAGAATTATTTGTGGCTATTATGTTAAAACTAAAAGATGGTTTTACGATCAAATTTTATTCATGAATCTTAATTAATTATAAATTATCCCTTAGTTGCTCATCTTATTACAAACTTTGCCGACCCTCGAGTTTTCTTTGACGTCGTCTACATATCTGCGAAAGATGATGTTAGCTATCGCCCTGTAGGCTGGTATATTTTATAACCCAACCCTTGTTCCAGCTGTGAAAACCCAATATTCTTGAACCAATACAAACATTATCGTTTGTAAACGTCTATAATGGAATTCTATTTGTCTGTGACGCCAAGAACAAGAAAGCCCCAATGGTGAAAAAAAAAAAAAAAAAAAAACGCTCTCACCCTTTTGGACTGTCAGAACTCTCGACGAACGATTTGATAACTGAATCCGGCCACGGGATAAAGGCAGGATTATTTTTTGACTGCTAAATTCACTAGGACATATGCTTGTAATAAAGCAAACGAAGTGCGAAACGCTCTGCATATATGGCAAAGTATGAGAGCAATCAACAGCAAGCTGTGCGCGGGAGAATTAAATCACCAAACGCTTTTTGCTCAAATACAAGTACAGCATACCCTGTTAAAGCATACGTCAAATCGTGTTTTCGCCTATGAAAGAGATCATATATCCATACATTCAAACCTGCTGCGCCTTCACTCAGGCATGTTTTATACAGCTGGCTGCTGCTACATTTCCACCACCAGGTGGTGCTACTTCTCTTTACAATTTCGCCGAAATGTTCCCTCGAGAAGATATAAACATTTTCACTAATCCAACCGCAGCCAATCCATAGTTAGTGAGTAAAAACAAGCTTATCTGTTAATGCTTATGATAGACAGTGCATATAAAAGCGATATTCAATTATTTGCCTTTTTTGGTGTGTGTGGTCGTATTGTCGATCCATTTTGGTCTAGGACCCAGCCGGGCCTCCTGGTTTTAAAATCTAGGGGTCATTAGCAAAAAAAAGGGGTCACTGTTTTTACGACATTCACGTTTAGAAAATCCGACTATCATCGTAATCGCCCAACATTTTTGGTTCCGCTTGCATAAATAGAGGAACGAAAAATCAGAGTAATATGTTATGATGGGGGTAGAGGAGTTAGGGTTGGTGTTCTCAAAGCATCAATTGTGTGAATCATGTCAGTAGCTTGGGTTACCTGCGTCCTACTTAGGGTAGGTGCTGAAAATCAGACCTATTAGCTGGGTAAGCCCCTAACTTTTTGTCTCCCTCGCCAAAGGGGCCAGTGTCTGTGATTCTTGCTAACCCAAGCTCACATTGACTAGTTCGGGTCTATGACTCACTTATTACCGCCAACCTCGGCTCAGACACATCTAGCACTAGGCTGTTCATTAACTGGTATATTAACATGATCTCCTAAGTTGACAACTGTAGGAACGGTGTCACAGATTTCGTCGAATGACAGATCCCTGATCTGTTCTCACTACAACTGATCGTGGAGTTTCCCCCTGTGTTATAACTGTGGCACCGTTCCAGACCTTCTTATCATCCGTCCTCACCAACACTTTCTGACCTTCTTTCAGAGGGAAGAGAGGTCGTGATGCATGATGTTGATCATGATAATGTTTTTGTGAAGCCTTTGCTTCATCATCATTGTCCTGCACTTTGCTCTGAGATGACCATCCTTGCCACAGATTCTTTTGTAGAATTGACAGGGTAGCTCTAATCTGTCAACCCATCATCAGCTGTGAAGGAATGAATCTTTTAGAAGTCGTTGGTGTCGCTCTATAGATCGTTAGTCCTAACCTAGAATCTTCCTGACGAAGAATTGACTTGGCTGTCTGTACCGCTCTCTCGGCTTCGCTGTTCGTCTGCGGGTAATGGGGACTAAATCCATATTGAGCTCCAAACGACGCAAACTCATGAGATGAGAAATAGGGTGCGTTATCTGACACAAGCGTGTCTGGTATTCCCAATCATGCGAAGATACTCTTCAACTTGCCAACGAGTCGTCGTACGTGTCAGATGGACGATTGCGATATATCTCGAGTAGTAGTCAATCACTATGAGGTACATAAGACTGTTGTACTCACACAGGTCGGCTCCCTACCCGTTCCCATGGACGAGGAGGGTAACGGAGTAGAGATGAGTGGCTCATGTCTGTGTGCTTTCTGAAACTTCTGGCAATGGGTGCAATATTCTACCAGTTCTTGTATCTCCCAATCCAGTAAACAGACGATCTGGCCCTCTCTCGGCACTTGTTTATCCCCTGGTGGCCGTCATGAATCCTGCGCAATATAACACATTGAAGGCTCTTTGGTATGTAGATGCTGTCATCATATAGCAGTAATCTCTCCGATACCGATAAGTGATTCCTAATCTCATAGTAACCATGCAGGTATATAGGTACATCTCTTATGTACTTTGGCCAACCAGACAAAGTATAGTCGATGACTGTCTGCAACTGCTCATCCTTGTCGGTCGCTACCTTGACATCTTCAAGCTTCGCTGTGGAGAACGACTTCTCTTGCAACGCGTCCACATGAAGCGTAACCTCTTCTGCCTTAACAGCGTCAGCAGAATCGTGCTGCATGACGCTGCATCGTATTGGAACCTGATCAATGTCCTTGCACATAATCAGGGGTACCAGCAGTTTATGGTCAGTCAACAACTTAAATGTCTCAAGCCCAGACAGGTATTGCGTGAACTTCTCACATGCCCACACTGAGGCCAAACATTCCTTTTCTATTTGCGCGTAGTTTCTTTCAGCTATGGTTAGTGTGCTTAAGTTCATTACTTCTAGTTTCCAGTTGCATCAGGGTTGCTCCCAGTCCAAAACTTATTTGGGAAGACAATGGAGAACCTAAGAAAGCGTGTTGATGTCAGACTCATGCGAGCCAGTGAGGAGGACAAGCTGTGGCGCCTCATCGCCAGTCCAGCCTTTGCACGGGCCAACATCTTTGACGATGACCTAGCTGCAAGCCAGTCTATGTTGGAAGGTTAATCCCAGACCCATCCAAGCATCTGATGTATGACTTATATTACAACTAGCTATAGATGAGGCACAGAGACCGTGGGTCCCTACCCTACGCCGATACTGACTCTATGCTCCTGCAGATGTACTGCGATCCAGCCAGCATATACATGGGCAGCACCTGAACAATGTCTTGATATACACTCTGGACACAAAAAAAATTTGACAGCTCAAGACGATATTCGCACTATGGCCACTAGCCTATCAGTGGGTGAGAACTCCATCTGGTGGCAGCTAGGTGTTGGATGGCACCACGGCAGCTCTTCCCAAATCAAGGCACTGAGTGGCCCGACCAATAAATATTTGAGCAGAGACCCAAGCCAGTACACCTTGAGTGCTCACATGGGGTCACTGTCACGACAGCGGCCTCGCTCCATAGATATACCAGACACAACTGCGCCATGGTACAGCACGATAACGAGAATTTTTCCATCGGCACTTGAGGTTGTCATAGAGCAACAGAACTTTCCCCAAATGAAAGGGATCTGAAGATAAATATATCTTTAACGAACAGGCTTAGTTGGACAAAAGGCGCGTGTACCAACATGTTAGCCAAAACAACCCGAAGTCACCAGCAAAGGGCGCCCATGTAGCAGTGAGATGCTGAGTCAGAGGCAACGATTTCCTCTACTCTAGCCGAGGCAAGCATGGCCTAGTCCTCATGGAGCTCACTTAGAAGCTTATCCTGTTTGCCCTTTCGGGCTGCGACACTCGAATGTCCTACAGCTACCTTTCTTTTTTGAGGGTTCAGACTCACCAGTCACCCTCTCTACCACATCCGTACCTACTATAATTGCTTCCCCAAATTGACAGTGATTGACTGTCATTTTGGCCATACAGTGATATAGCTCACCATACCAGTGCTTAGACCATGCCCAAAGAAACGGTCGACCTCGAGGTCTGCTACTAGCTTTGGCCGGTTTTGTTGTTGGATCGGGAGTAACATACCAGCTTTGGAACTGCCATACTAAGAATGTGCGTCATGATAGCCAGCTCTCGTATCAAAGATACAGCTTGGTCAATTGTCAAGTGTTGTGCATCCAGGTACTGACGGGCCTGACCACCAACTATGACCCCAGCAAGCCTCTCTTGCTGGTCACGCCAACAGAGGCCACACTGGGTTCGCTGTATTCGTCAGCTGGAAAAGCAGTCAATTCTGGGTCTGCAAGAAGTTGGTCAATGATGCTATTAGGTTCCATCTTGCTTGCAGTGAATCGTGTTGTTTCTAATATACGCCTTCGAAGACTAATATATTGTTATGTTACCAACACAATAACGCCCAACCAAGATAGTTTCTGTGCACATTGACATACAGCATGTTTTTTTTCTTGGTCGGTGTTTTTGTGGCCGGAAAGTCTTCAATAATAAACAGGCTGAACCCACCCTTAAATAGCTGGAAGAAGGCCCTCAGGTAGTCACAGGGTCGCTCACCAAAGTCAACAAAATAAACCTTAGGGTCGGCCCACACCCTTGTACGTGTCTAGTAGATCTAGTTGAAAACGGATGATGGGGAAGAGAATAACAATAACAATTCCTCTCGCCGAATGTTGTTGAGAGAGGTGTTCAGCTTTCTCGGGCACGCGGGGTGATCCATGAACTATCCAAAAGGCAGCAACAGCCCTCCAGACTCCACGTGAAGATCTTTCAAATACCTATGTGGCTGTAGAGACTGTACCACTGCATCCAGATCGAAGCAGAGGCTGCAGATTTGGTGCATAGGACCATTGAGACCGAAACTGATAGAGCCGACATTTCACATACCTTCCCAGAGCTTGGAGGGCTTGACAAGGCTATGCAGACCCAGAGAGTTGAGCTGGTCAAAATCCTGGCTCAATTGAGTGCGAAAGAAGGGGAGATCACCAAACGGAAAGCCAAGATGGCAAGTTGGATGGAGAAGGAAAAGTTGTATGTGGGGGAGTACGGCGTGGAGATTCCAAGCAAGTCAGCTTACAGAGCCGCCGGACAAGGGGCGCGTCAGTGTTGAGGCTACCTCTGTAAACCGGGAATGGCTGCGGTCCCAAATCAGCTGCATCAGGGAGACATTCAACAGAATTCTTCACAAGGACACAACACCAGCCTAGCGTAAACACACGCTGTTCTTGGAGCAGGGCATTACAATCATATCCATCCTAGCCGCGATTGGGATGGTAATCTAGACCCTGGTACATGGCCTGGGACGACCCCGACACCCTTACCAGCAGCTGCCCTCCCAGAGATCATCAGCTCCATAGTATCATGGTTGCTCAAATCGGCTGCAAAGGTGGCTGGCTGAATGGCAGAACATGTATGGCCCATGGTCATAGCGCTTGGGGAGTGATCTTCCTCATGCTCTGCGACCTACTAGCGCAGCTTAGCAAGCCAAAGCATCTTCGTGCACTGTTGCCCTTTCTGTGGGTGCAACGGGTGGGCTGGTGGTCTTGTGGCTCGTTGATGTCGCCGCAGGTAACCGTAACGACGTTAGCGTAGCCATATGCATCATGTGCGTCACTAAACTTGCTACGGAGGCTCTCATACGCCCTGAAATCTTGTGTCATTTGTCATGGGGTCGTGGTAGTGGTCCTGAAGGAGAGGGCCTGGTGATATATGCGTAGGTCTTAGGTCACTCACCTATACAATGGACTGGTACAATCGTGAAAAAAAATGAGATAAGCAGGTGGCGGTCAATAACTGAAGGAAAAGGAGTAGCTGTCCAATTAAAACCTGGCCTCTTGAATTTCAAACTTCTGTAGGAGGCGATTGTTTGCTATAGGTCTTAGTTTGGAGTGTTACAAATGTTTGATCATGATGACAGCCTGGGTGAGCAATGGATTCCTTCGGGTACTTACACAGGTGACCGGCCCATTATCTTTAGCATCTTCAGCATACTTGATGTCCATCTTGATCAAGTCAGTACCACCTACAAGATGCTAGATTGGGCCTCCACTATGCTTCGGTGATATAATAACCACGAACATTCCTAATACTGTCTCAAAACGTGTCACTAGCGGAACTTTGCATGAGTTGAAGGTTCAGTTACGAGATAATAAGGGAAGGCTATTAGACAACCACGGCCTTCCTGTTATCGCTGTCCTTGAATTTACAAGATGTCGATAAATGTCGAGTTTGCTCTAGGCAGGTCAGTCTAACGTTTTCCCGACAGTGTTCTCTGCTGTTGTCCATACGGTCGGTCTTAGGTTTTGCACAGATGGCTGCCTGACCACATTGGAACCCTCTTCCGGGGGCCATGTTACCAGCTCGAGCTGGTGCATATACTCTACACGCCATACCGCGAGGTTGACAAAGTTGAACCATTGCAGGAAGTCGTCAATGATCCAGACCTTCTGTGGGTCATTGATGGTGAGGGCCAGTGTGCTGTAGCCGCAAGGGCATAGCCAAGTTGTCTTTGTAAATACACTTGTCGATTTGATCCATCATTTAGTTGGATCATATCTATTTGTGAGATTTGTATACCATGACTTTGTCAATCTCTTATTGAAGGATTTGACTTGGTCAGTCTCTATTTGGGCGTTTTATATATCCTTGGTCAGTCTCTAATTGTGTGTAGTCTAGGTAAGACAGAATGAGGTTCGTTGAGGGTAGCAAGACATGTGGGTTTGATATTTCACTGGGTCATGTCTCTTTTTACATGAAAGTTCACTTTGTGTCGCCTATTGTTCTGCTCTCCTTAATCCCTTACTCAAGAACGCAAAATGTAGGTTATGATAATTGTACAGACACTTTATTGTTGCACATGTGATGATTATTTACAGCATTATATCATCTTTGCATTGATTTAAATAGCCAAATAATTGATATAATTAAATCTAAAACTTCAATATTATTTAAACATAAGATTTCAGTTTTGATGATTAAGATTTAAAAATTCATGCTGATAAGTTATACATGCAATTTATCAGGTGAAAATGATATTTACTGAAGGGTATATCTAAGTTACACTGAATCACCTGGTTACATTGTGTCATTGAACAAGTCTGAACAAATTTAAATGGCCAAATAATTGATATAAATAAAACTTCAATAAAAATCAAGTATAGGATTATTACTTTTGATGATTAGGTTTTAGAAATATGTGCTGGTAAGTTATATTAACAATTTATCAGGTGAAAATGATGTCACTTGGATTCCCCTACCTTATATTTTCTGAAGAATACGGACACTGAATCACCTGGTTACATTGTGTCATCAAACAATGTCTGAACAAATTTAAATAGCCTAATAAATTATATAAATAAATTTAATACTTCAATATTATTTAAATATAGGATTATTGGTTTTGATGATTAAGATTTTAAATTGATGCTCGTAAGTTATACTAGCAATTTATCAAGTGAAAATGATGACGCTTGGATTCCCCTACCTGATATTTACTGAAGGATATATCTAAGTTACACTGAATCACCTGGTTACATTGTGTCATTGAACAATGTCTTAACAAATTTAAATAGCCAAATAATTGATACATGTACTGAAGGATATATCTAAGTCACCCTGATTTGCCTGGTCATATTACAGCAGTAATTAAGACAAGCTTCAGCTTGAATGTTTATCGGAGGAAACGTACATTCTCAGAACGGTTAACTTGATCAGTATGGCAACCTTCCCTCTTCATCGCTTATTTATGGTACTTGGTATTGGGAATGGACCTATCCCAGTCTGTATGGTGGTGATATGAGGCCTTATATAACCCCACTGGAATGTGTTTTACGTTGATGAATAATTTTCATGGTTTGGTTGTCATTGTAGGTTCCTCTATTGAGTAATTTGCATGAACTTGGTGAACTTGTGTTACTGTAGCATGTATGTGTGTGGTGGTGTAGTTCACCCAGGAGAACACTAAGGCGCAGAAGTACCTGCTTGGTGGTCTGGAGCAGCTGATTGGCATCGTGCACACAGATGCTCTCCTGCCTAAAGTGGCTCATATCCTCAAGTCCTTCTACGACATGGATATCATTGAAGAAGAAGTGCTCATAGAATGGGCAGAGAAGGTGGCTATAACACATTGACTGAGTCCACAGACCGTGATCGGTGATAGATCTGTATATTATTCCCTGAGTATTATGTGTAATCAGTCATCGCACCTTATTGTGGTTGATGATGTTTTAGGTCTCGAAGAAATATGTTTCAAAGGAAATGGCCAAGGAAATTCATGCCAAGGCAAAGCCATTTATTGACTGGCTGAGACAGGCTGAGGAGGAAAGCAGTGATGGAGAGGATGAAGATGATGTTGAGGTCAGTGTTGTCCCTGGTTACGTTGAATCTGGCCAGGAGCTACCTAGCTTACTAAGAAATGGTCATGGATAGCATTTTCCATTCAAAAGTCCAGTTGTATATATCTTTGAAATGTGTTTTTCAACCTATTGGCCTGACAAATGTATAACATGGCCATCATATTCAAGCTTTTGCGGTGCACTTATAGATGTTATGGCTAAATATACAGTTATTTCCACCAGCGTAATATACATTGAA
Source organism: Urechis unicinctus (assembly GCA_034190875.2). Taxonomy (NCBI): domain Eukaryota; kingdom Metazoa; phylum Annelida; class Polychaeta; order Xenopneusta; family Urechidae; genus Urechis; species Urechis unicinctus. Next base: position 31,194,894 of record CM067346.1, read on the forward strand.
ATTGGATTACTCAAATGAACTGTGATTTGTATAATTAAGGACTTAACCTTGCTTTTACAGGTGGTGTATTCCCACACTGAGAAGGTTGGAACTCTGACTGTATCAACACCAGCCAACGATGGTCCACGCAAAGATTCATCAGATGGAATGGATGATGAGGAAGATGACCTCAATATTGATGACATCTAAATTTGATTGACCTCTAACCACTCTAAATCTCTTTTCTTGTAGACCTTTTCTTACTCCCCATACCAAGTCCCTTATACCCGTGAGCTTGTATTCATTCAAGATTTCAGCATTGTAATTAATGTGAAATATATAAGGCTTTCAATATTCGTAATCAAAAGAAACCTTGAATTTGTTACACATTTCTCTCTAAACAAAAATGTCATATACGTTTGATGTAGTATTGGTATTTGGTGCTTATCGCGGACGTGTGTTCTGTCTACAGCCAGGAGTTACCAATGCATTGGCCAAAGTATTCTACTCTTGTATAACATATAATGTTAGCTACACTCACATGAGCCTCTGTCAATATGTGGCCTCTAAGCCAGTTAGTGTTCCCCTTCAAACCACTTGACTTGTGCAGTTTCTTGCATTTCTCTTACTGTGTACTATGAAAAGCATATGTGGGCTCCGTATTTTTTGGTATCGATGCCTGCCGCCCTAAGTTTGGTTTTGATCCAATGAGTATCTACAATCATACAGTTAGTTATAAGGCATGGAGGTATTGATTCCTAGGTTTGCTATCGGTTCTACTTGTGACTGCAGTACATTTTGACTGCTCACTTAATTATGTTATTCTGTCACCTTTTTCCTTCCTCGATAACAGAATTATCACTAATTCCCTCTGTATATAATCATTGTGAGTGCTTATTTGTGTATGTGTCTGCGGAAATACATGTAATTGCATAGTCTGTTAAGTTATCTTACTGGTAAAGGAACTGTTGAACCCCATCTACATATATTTGTTTTCTGCATAATAAATATTTGCAGTGTTGATAAGTCGTCTTCAGACGTGATGAAATGCTCCTCTTTCAAAGATAACAATATAGTAACATGTAGAATATGACAGTAAGCATGTTAAGACTTTTCTCGCCCTGTCACAGCTGCAATGGTAGATATTATCATTAAATTTGTTATGTTTGGGGTAAATTGTGTAAAATTCCTTTAGGTACTCGTTCTTTTCCTGATATCAGGCTTTGAGCAGCAAATGGAACGTTCTTTTGAGTCCGCACATCTAGCTGCCATGAAGGACCACGGAGCCAAAGGCCATTGATTCGGCCTGCTCAAATTGTCATATCGATGTTAATTATTGTTCGGTGATGGGAGATATTCCTGGTAACAAATCAGACTACTTCCTGCCTTGAATGCCTTTTTTATAGTTCGTAGCAACAATAACAAAGACCTTGCATTCAAAATTTTGAGGTCAGTTTATGGTTGTCAAAATTCAATGTACATTGGAAAGTCGCAGAGTTAGTCTGTTTGCTATGTATATGGAAATGGTATGTCATGACATCCTTTGTGTCCTGCCACACTGAAATATCCACAGCCTCTCCTTCATTCGTTTCTTCCAAATATACACCACTGACACTGTTAGTTGGCGTAAAAACCGGGTCTTCTTGCATGTTGGGAAGTTTTCCTGATCTAGCCAACTTGGTGAGTGCATCATAACATATCCGCAGATAGGCAGCTTGGTTGACATGTCCGTAGTTATCAGTGTCACTTGGAAGGGGAATGTAGGGGACAATGTGGGGCTCCTCAGGAACTGTTAGTCTGCTCATTCGCACATCTGGCCAATGAGAGGCCTGCAAGTCTCTGTAAGTCTTGTCGAACCAATCAGGCAAAGGAATTGGTTTTCTTGTATTAATATCGACAAACACAACATTAACACTTCCGTCAAACAACATGTTCTGAGAT
>CM067346.1:31196913-31241913 GCA_034190875.2 Urechis unicinctus
GTTTGCCACAGACACTCCATGCACGGTTTGGAATGATAAGAATCTTTATGTGCTGCACTACATATTGCAACATACTTACAACAGGCACATAACTCGCATCAGTGAGTACATTTATATGCTTCACATGTCGTTGAGGGATGACGCGAAGATGATGGATGATAGTAGACGCCATATTTGAGTCTGCATAGGTTCTGTTAACAGTACATCGGAGATGCTGAAAGGGAATTTAGCAGCGAAATTTATGAACTCGTATTCAGGACCCATATCAATTATTTATGTCCCAAAACTCGGGACATTTTAACTCGTCGGGACTTTTACTTCAAGATTGCGCATGAAAAACTATTACTGCCAATAAAATATAATGGTTCATACAACTTAGATAACAACTGTTTTTGGTGTGGTGTAAAATGCGTTGTTTGCTGTGTTAAAGGTCCGATAGCTGTCAGCACCGGTTACTGTTGTATTCAATAGTCTCCCATGAACATGAACGAGCACCTTGGCTTGGGCTCGCTTTGTGTTTGAACGATAATATAGGCTATAGGCTTTGCTTTGGTAAAATACCGTCACTAAGGGCTATAGGCTGTCTGTCTTTATCATGAACGAGTTCATCAGGGCTATAATCGGTTGCCATAAGGGCTAAGGTTCCTTGGTATCATGGGAAGGAGTTCTGTAGGGCTATATGGTCACTCTCTTGTTATGTTGCTGGTTATATGGAGAAAGTTCGCTAGGGCTTGGTTTCATGAAGTTTTGCTATAGGGCTGCTTACTGCAACATGAGTGGAACCTCAGTCACAATGGTTTGCCATGTTGCCTTATAAAGGGTACCGTCTAGCTGCTTGCCTTTCACACCGTGTTTGCCCGGTCCACATATAGCCCGATGCGGTGCCCTTCCAAGGGTACCCGCATGTGGATTGCTTTAGATTGAGCTCAGGATTGATGCATCAGGTTACACCTCGCAACCAAGTTGCCGGTGTCACTGGTGTCGGCCAATGATAATCAAGGCCTAATGCGGAGAAGATCCTTATTACACAAGAGGTCCCTATTCAAGGCTTGTGTTTGAGGTGCCAGTCGAGAATCTCCAGCATACCCATACAGAAACTGTCACTATCACACCCGTGAGATTACACGTGTATAATACGTGTTTCACGTTGCTACTGATCTAATCATAAGTGACATTAAATTCAAAACAATAAGTAGCAAGTGATTTATTCTTCCATTCAAATGAATATAAACAATTGTGCCACTTATTTACAAACGGCGCTAAAAGTCGTTAAGTGAACACATTATTGCCACTACTCTACTTACTGCCCTAATACATAAAAGACACGTATGTCTGTCCAATAATAATGCGGCTTACAGCAATTATACATTCACTGAATGCTATTCGATTATATAGGATGTCATATTATTGCCTCACTATTCTTTGTATCTTGGGTGGTAGACCAATTGCTTTATGTGTATATCGGGATATGTCATACTGCCACTTGCCGGAATGCCTGCAATAGTATGTTTACCTAAGACACACTCTCTAACATAGGGAAGCCATTCCACAAGTTGACATCTGAAGTCTTGCCACGTAGTACACAGCTCCCAGCAATCATCCATGCTATCAACGTTGTACAGCCAATGGTCGTCATAGCCAATTGTTGCCATATTCAAAACAATTTCGCTTTCCCAGTTACCTGCATGATTCATACAATTACTACAGTCAAATATTTGTAGCTGCACAGATGCCGACAAGTATGCATTGCATTGCAGCAATACATGACTTGCACATTACATGATTAAATAAATGTGAATAATTCGGTTACAGATACTCACCGGCGTATATATAAACGTGGTGTGCATATTGATCACCCTCCATTCTTTCCTTCACTGTCGAACTATCCTTGACTTCACAAGCATAGGTAGATGTGTCCACTGGAAAGTACACTGCTGTTTCACATAAGGCGTTCTGGAGACATACATCCATGCATTGCAACTTGCTTTTCACGTTGACCCGGTACAGTGTGCTTGCCAGCACTGACACTCCGTACTCCACCCGTAGCGATAAGAATCTATTTTCTGTGCTGCACGCCGATCTTAATGACGAAACAAGATAAAGACACATCGTCGCACTAATTAGACGATGCATTGTAGTGTATGAATTTCCGGCTCACATTGCCTCAATAATACAAGTGATCGCCGCGAACAGGTCTAGTCCTTTTAACAGGTCCTATTGATCAGTACCGACCACAACAACCCAGGTGGGAGGAGCACCCAAGTCAATGACTACGTCATAAGCTCCATTTGTTATCCCAGCTTAATGTCACTTATCGACTAGATCAGTAGCAACATAAAAAATGTAGGATATACAGTCAAATGAGCACACCACTTAGAACATATCAACATCATTTGTGAAGAATCAGTTGCGATGTTATAGCAGGGAATGACACCTTTGATGCTCAAGCTTGTATTGACAACTGCTAAACAGTTGCCAATCAGGCTGTTTACTCGTCATCTGCATCATGAAGCAATGTAAGCCAGCATGGGTTAATAATATAGCACTATTGTGCATGGCAATATCTGTATACAATTGATGGATAGATATTTGTAGATTTAGCTGATAGGAAATGTCAGTTTGTTTGCTCAGATAATCTATAATATGAATTGGTATATTTGGGTTAGGCATGGATTTTACATCTAATATCGTTTCGCAATTACTAACGATTTCACACAGATAAATAGCATTACAGAAATGGACTTGCTTTCGGCTATGTCATAATTGACGATAAGCTGAGAATATGATAATTTCCTGTGCATCCAAGGCAATTTGCTGCGGCAATGTGGTAATTATGCGCCAAAATTAAAATGCCGAAATGAGTTCATTCAAAAAGTAGCTCAGATAAAAATCATACCTAAAATCAGACCTAAAAATGTGGCCTCAAACAGCAGAAATGAATGTCAATCGTTGAATCTACATGCAAGTCATAACATTCAGATTTTCCTTTCAACATATTATGACATGCGGTTTGCAATCAACACAGAAACACGACATATCTCCCAAAATACTATCATAGAAGTGCTGACTAATGAAGAAATCGCGCCAGGAACTATTTCTTCTTGACTGACCCACCCAATGACTCTTGACGATGTCGTCACAGATGTTCTACGGAGCCAGATTATGCCCAAAGATACTGTCAAGTTTTTACTTTTTGTAAGATCGTTCGCAGATTTCCGCTGTCTGGGATGCATTTGTCTGAAATCACAGTTTGTATCACGCATGGTCGTTTTTTTTTACTCCATAACTTTCATTGCACAGCGTATCTTCATTTGGAAGAACTGCCACAAATTTAAAATGTGGTAACTCAGACCGCCGTAATGAACTGGCACTCTCGCTGTTACGACTTGTTTACCATCTAAATTAGTCCTTAGCTTACAGCTATACAGGCGGTCGCAGTATCAGGCCGAAAATATCAGAACTAAGATCCTATATGATAGTGTTGGTTGTCAAAAAGATAAATCAGCAAGCAGCCACGTCATGTTCCATGAATAAATCATGAGTGCTGACTAAGAATCCATCTCTGAATACGATTATTAATATTGCCTCAATGATTAACGCACAATACGAAGAACGAGGCTACTCTGGATCCAATTTATTAGCCACACGAAATCGTTTTCGGTAGCGGTTTGTTTTGGTGGGTGTTGTTGGTGCTATGAATAATGGATGTCGTTTAGAAATCATAAACTTGCATTGCAAGTGGGCTGCGATGTGCAAAAGGATACGTGTCCTTGATTGTTAACGACAAAGTGAAACAGATGTATTCTTTCCCTGTTTCCAGAGGACACGATTCATTACACTGTCTGTGATGTGTAGGAGAGATTTTGAGTAGTAAACAAAAAGAGGGTGCTGGTGTACAGCTAGATTTTCTTAGCTTTTGTGTGCTTAGGGCACGCTCTTCGTTATAGTACTGTTACTACACTGCCTGTAGCTGCTGGAGTGGGGACTAATCAGAGGAAATTAACGCGAGTGAAGTTAGAGTTGCTTATTTGGTTTATTTAGATTTCAACAATGAAACTCCCTGGAATCTCGCAGTCCGCCAATCGTTTCTCTGATTAGGTGATCTCTTCGACTAACCCATCTGGGCTCCTTATAAAGGGTCCCGCGATAGTAAAACCAGGCTGAAAACAATCCCCACGTGACACGACGAGTCCACTTGGAGGGTGAACTCGCTTGCTGTGAGGATTGCTTCAATCAGGGTTATTCCACCCCTGCCCAAAGGGTGGTGTGATAATAACCCAGGCTCTCGTGTTGATAATTAAGGGGGAAGGCTTTTCAAGAACGTATGAGTTAGAATAGTATTATAACACTGGTCCCCAATTTTATTGCTTTTTCTATGTAGTGCACGGAAACACCCATAATCACATTAGTAGATCTCGTGTAGCCAACTAATGTTCAAATACCCGAATCCAGCTGTTTACAGCCACTGCAATACATCAGCAATCATCCACCAACCAGCCCTGTTCTCACTGATACATAAGTGACCATGGCATCACAAAGCCAATATCAGAACAAAGATGTCATAACATCGGAGTGTGCCCGATGGATAGCAGGCTTTCTAAAAGACTAGAATATATAAGAATATATATGACAGGTATAAGGAATTAAGCTAATGACTGGCAGACTGATGCAGAAATATTAAAGCTATGCTGGATTACAAGTAAAGTAAACAGATATTTTAAGTTGATACAGGGCTTTTTATTAAAATAGAAAAAACCCAAAAGTGATAAAAATATCACTGAACAAGAAAAATACGAGGGTACACAACTATCGATCAAACAGTAAGCAAGTACACAAAAGATACATAATCAAAATAAAATACATAAACAAGGGTGAGGTGGGATGGGAAAAGCAGAGATGGTGCTCAACGGAAATACCAAGGCCAACTGGCGAAAGTCCAACAAGGACAAACTATCTCCAATTGGACAATTGCTAATTGTAAGGTTGAATTTGTACCAAAACCAAGAAATATAAAGCATAAGCAATGCTATTAGATCTCCAAGAATGGCTGAAATATACTCACCTGCATACATATAATCACCATGTTCATATTGAGTAGCCTCTATTCTTCCCTTTAAAGTCGAACTATCTTTAACGTCGCAGACATTGCTCGATGTAGTTTGGGAAAGTACACGGCTGTTTCACACAATTACTTCTGGAGACATAACTTTGCACATTTCAGCGCGCTTGTCACATTCACAGTGTGTTTGCCAACACAGACACCCCATGCTCGATTTGGAATGATAAGAATTTGTCATCGTTGCTACATATTGCACATACTGTTCAAACAAGGCACTAACGCAGCACATCAGTAGTTACACTCTGCATCGTCGAGTATTATATGCTTCTACAGCCATGTCGTTGAGGGATGCGACGCGAATGATTGATGGTGGACGTGTCAGTGATAACACGCCATATTTGATCTGCATAGGTCTGTTAACAGTACATCGGGAGATGCTGAAAGAGGACATTTAGCAGCTTTATATGAACCTTCGTATTCAAGCAGACCCAAATATCAATTATTTATGTCAAAACGTCGGGACATTTTACTCTCCGGACGAGGAGCTCACATTGAAATATTTTGCGCTATGAAAAATCTATTATTCCAAATAAATATATAATGGTCTATAACTGCGTAGAGTAAACAACTGTTTTTATTGGTGTGGTGTGATAAAGCTTGTTACGATTATGCTGATGTTAGTCAAGGTCCCCTAGCCCCGTGGCTGCGGGCCCTGTTTACTTGTTGGTGATATTCAATAGTCTCACCAAGGACGAGAAGCGTAGCGGAACCTCTGGAGTCTGGGACGCAGACTATGCTGTTGTTGGCACCGACTGAAATATTCATCATTTGCTGTAAAGGAAAAGATTACAGTCAACAGAGTGGCTGCTCTACTGCAATGTCATTATATCATGAACGAGTTCACTATAGGGCCTTATAAGGCTCGTCTTGGTATCACTATATTCATACGGTCCAACATAGGCAAGGCTATAGGGCTCTGTCTTGGTCTTTGGAACGTATTCACTCTAGGGCTATAGGGCTCTGTCTTTGGTATATCATGAACGAGTTCACAACGGGGCTATAGGGCTTTGTCTTTGGTATATCGTGAAAGAGTTCACTAGAGGGCTGTGTCGTATACATCCAAAGCTTAGTCGGAGAGTCATCATCTGCTGCATTATCTTAATATGATGACCCATGTGTGGCCCTTATAAAAGGTCCCCGGTCAGCTGGCTTGCTTTCCAACAACCTTTGCCCGGTCCACAATATAGGCGTCCGCATGCGGGTCCACCTTCCAAGTGGACCCGCATGTGGAATTGCTATAAGGATTGAGGCTACAAGGATTGATGCTATCAGGGGGTACACGCCCCAGGGCTAATTGAACCAAGTAGTCCGACAGCCACACGGCTCTTGTCGTAAAGATAATTTATCAGGGGAGTTGTTTTTTAAAAACAGCAACTGAATCATTGTCTACTTTAATATCATTATCTCTGCCAGAAGGGCATGCATGCTGGAGGGTTTTTGACGCGAAAAAAGGATAAGCTAGTAATGACAAACATATCAGATTGACATCCGCCATCATGACTGCAATTGTAATGGTATTCTATGCCAGCTGAATACATCACCCTTGATTGCGGTGCAAATTGTTCATAACTATCAAAACATGCGATGAAACCAAATAACTCGCCAGGTATGATACGTTCAAGGGATCTGTTTTGAATTGTTGATTTTAGCATTGAGTTGGATTCAGTCATTGTAGGACGCCTTTAGGGCTAATTGAACACAGTGAACCGACAGCCACGTCGAGCGATACGCTCTTGTCTTAAACATAATTTATCATGGATCATTTCCGAGTTGCTATGGGCAAAATTGTCAATGAAGAATTAAATGTCCAACTTTAATAGTGATTTCTCGTGTCATCTGACTTGTAAAAAAAGGTACTTGGATCTCATAAGTGGTGAGTAAGGTGGCCTAATGCGGAGAAGATCCTTATTACACAAGAGGTCCCTATTCAAGGCTTGTGCTTGAGGTGCTAGTCGAGAATCTCCAACTCCAGCATACCCATACAGAAACTGTCACTCACACACCCGTGAGATTACACGTGTATAATACGTGTTTCACGTTGCTACTGATCTAATCATAAGTGGCATTAAATTCAAAACAATAAGTAGCAAGGGATTTATTCTTCCATTCAAATGAATATAAACAATTGTGCCACTTATTTACAAACGGCGCTAAAAGTCGTAAAGTGAACACATTATTGCCACTACTCTACTTACTGCCCTAATACATAAAAGACACGTATGTCTGTCCAATAATAATGCAGCTTACAGCAATTATACATTCACTGAATGCTATTCGATTATATAGGATGTCATATTATTGCCTCACTATTCTTTGTATCTTGGGTGGTAGACCAATTGCTTTATGTGTATATCGGGATATGTCATACTGCCACTTGCCGGAATGCCTGCAATAGTATGTTTACCTAAGACACACTCTCTAACATAGGGAAGCCATTCCACAAGTTGACATCTGAAGTCTTGCCACGTAGTACACAGCTCCCAGCAATCATCCATGCTATCAACGTTGTACAGCCAATGGTCGTCATAGCCAATTGTTTCCATATTCAAAACAATTTCGCTTTCCCAGTTACCTGCATGATTCATACAGTCAAATATTTGTAGCTGCACAGATGCCGACAAGTATGCATTGCATTGCAGCAATACATGACTTGCACATTACATGATTAAATAAATGTGAATAATTCGGTTACAGATACTCACCGGCGTATATATAAACGTGGTGTGCATATTGATCACCCTCCATTCTTTCCTTCACTGTCGAACTATCCTTGACTTCACAAGCATAGGTAGATGTGTCCACTGGAAAGTACACTGCTGCTTCACATAAGGCATTCTGGAGACATACATCCATGCATTGCAACTTGCTTTTCACGTTGACCCGGTACAGTGTGCTTGCCAGCACTGACACTCCGTACTCCACCCGTAGCGATAAGAATCTATTTTCTGTGCTGCACGCCGATCTTAATGACGAAACAAGACAAAGACACATCGTCACACTAATTAGACGATGCATTGTAGTGTATGAATTCCGGCTCACATCGCCTCAGTAATACAAGTGATCGCCGCGAACAGGTCTAGTCCTTTTAACAGGTCCTATTGATCAGTACCGACCACAACAACCCAGGTGGGAGGAGCACCCAAGTCAATGACTACGTCATAAGCTCCATTTGTTATCCCAGCTTAATGTCACTTATCGACTAGATCAGTAGCAACATAAAAAATGTAGGATATACAGTCAAATGATCACACCACTTAGAACATATCAACATCATTTGTGAAGAATCAGTTGCGATGTTATAGCAGGGAATGACACCTTTGATGCTCAAGCTTGTATTGATAACTGCTAAACAGTTGCCAATCAGGCTGCTTACACGTCATCTGCATCATGAAGCAATGTAAGCCAGCATGGGTTAATAATATAGCACTGTTGTGCATGGCAATATTTGTATACAATTGATGGATTGATATTTGTAGATTTAGCTGATAGGAAATGTCAGTTTGTTTGCTCAGAGAATCTATAATATGAATGAGTATATTTGGGTGAGGCATGGCTTTTACATCTTATATGATTTCGCAATTACTAACGATTTCACACAGATAAATAGCACTGTAGAAATTGATTTGCATTGCGGCAATGTCATAATTGATGATACGCTGAGAATATGATAATTACCTGTGCATCCAAGGTAATTAGCTGCGGCAATGTGGTAATTATGCGCCAAAGTTAAAACCGAAGGTATGAGTTCATTCAAGAAAGTAGCTCAGATAAAAATCATACCTAAAATCAGACCTAAAATGTGGCCTCAAACAGCAGACATGAATGTCAATCGTTGAATCTACAAGAGACTCAGCTTCATAACATTCAGATTTTCCTTTCAACAGTTATGACATGCGGTTTGCGCAATCAACACAAGAAAACGACATATCTCCCATCTAATACTATCATAGAAGTGCTGACTAATGAAGAATCGCGCCAGGAACTATTTCTTCTTGACTGACCCACCCAATGACTCTTGACGATAAACTCACAGATGATCTACGGAGCCAGATTATGTTCTAACCAAAGACACTGAAACTTTGTTCTTTTTGTAAGATCGGTTCGCAGATTTCGCTCGTCTGGGGATGCATTTGAAACATGAAATACGGAGTGTATCACGCATGGTCGTTTTTTTAACTCCATAACTTTCATTGCTGCCTATATCTTCATTTGGAAGAACTGCCAAAAATTTAAAATGACGGTAATTCAGACCGCCGTAGATCAACAAACTCGCCATCTCGCTGTTACGACTTGTTTACCAGTCATTTAAATTAGTCCTTAGCTTACAGCTATACAGGCGGTCGCAGTATCAGGCCGAAAATATCAGAACTAAGATCCTATATGATAGTGTTGGTTGTCAAAAAGATAAATCAGCAAGCAGCCACGTCATGTTCCATGAATAAATCATGAGTGCTGAAGAATCCATCTCTGAATACGATTATTAATATTGCCTCACGGATAATGCAGCAATACGAAGAACGAGGCTACTCTGGATCCAATTTATTAGCCACACGAAATCGTTTTCGGTAGCGGTTTGTTTTGGTGGGTGTTGTTGGTGCTATGAATAATGGATGTCGTTTAGAAATCATAAACATTGCAAGTGGGCTGCGATGTGCAAGGATACGTGTCCAGAACGACAAAGTGAAACAGATGTATTCTTTCCCTGTTTCCAGAGGACACGTTCAACACTGTCTGTGATGTGTAGGAGAGTTTTGAGTAGTAAACAAAAAGAGGGTGCTGGTGTACAGCTAGATTTTCTTAGCTTTTCTTGCTAATGCACGCTCTTCGTTATAGTACTGTTACTCACTGCCTGTAGCTGCTGGAGTGGGGACTAATCAGAGGAAATTAACGCGAGTCCTGAAGTAGAGTTGCTTATTTGGTTTATTTAGATTTCAACAATGAAACTCCCTGGAATCTCGCAGTCCGAATCGTTTCTCTGACTAGGTGATCTCTTCGACTAACCCATCTGGGCTCCTTATAAAGGGTCCCGCGATAGGTCAGGCTAAAACAATCCCCACGTGACACGACGAGTCCACTTGGAGGGTGAACTCGCTTGCTGTGAGGATTGCTGCAATCAGGGTTACACCCCTCCCAAAGAGTGGTGTGATATAACTCAGGCTCTCGTGTTGATAATTAAGGGGGAAGGCTTTTCAAGAACGTATGAGTTAGAATAGTATTATAACACTGGTCCATTTTATTGTTTCTATGTAGTGCACGGAAACACCCATAATCACAGAAGTAGATCTCGTGTAGCCAATGTTCAAATGCCCGAATCCAGCTGTTCATAGCCACTGCAATACATCAACAGCCATCCACCAACCAGCCTTGTTCTCACTGATACATAAGTGGCCATGACATCACAAAGCCAATATCAAAACAAAGATGTCATAACAACGGAGTGTGCCCGATGGATAGCAGGCTTTCTAAAAGACTAGAATATATAAGAATATATATGATCGGTAAAAAAAAATAAACTAATGGCTGGCTGACTGATACCGACACCTAGACCCTATTCTGGCTAACAAGTAAAGTCGATAGATTTTATAATTTGACAAAGGGCTTTTTATGAAAAAAGAAATAAACAAAAGTGATACATATATCACTGAACAAGAAAAGTACGAAGGGAACACACCTATCGATAAAAGGGTAAGCAAGTATACAAAGGATACATAATCAAAATAAAATATATAAACAAGGGTGAGGTGGGATGGGAAAAGCAAAGATAGTGCTCGACGGAAATACCAAGGCCAATTGGCGAAAGTCCAATATGGACAAACAATCTCCAATTGGACAATTGCAAATTGTAAGGTTGAATTTGTACCAAAAACAAGAAATATAAAGCATAAGTAATGCTATTAGATCTCCAAGAATGGCTGAAATATACTCACCTGCATACATATAATCACCATGATCATAATGAGTACCCTCTATTCTTCCCTTCAAAGTCGAACTATCTTTAACGTCGCAGACATAGCTCGATGTAGTAACGGGAAAGTACACGTTTGTTTCACACAAGTAATTCTGGAGACATAACTTCGCACATTTCAGTGCACTTGTCACATTCAACTGTTACAGAGTGTTTGCCAACACAGACACTCCATGCTCGATTTGGAATGATAAGAATTTGTTATCGCAGCTACATATTGCACATACTGTACAAACAAGGCACTAACGCAGCACATCAGTAGTTACATGGTGAATAGTATATGCTTATACAACTATGTGGTTGAGGGATGCGACGCCAATGATAAATAGTAGACGTGTCAGTGATAACACGCCATATTTGATCTGCATAGGTCTGTAAACAGTACATCGGGAGATGCTGAAAGAGGACATTTAGCAGCTTTATATGGACCTTCGTATTCAAGCAGACCCAAATATCAATTAATTATGTCAAAACGTCGGGACTTTTTTACTCTCCAGACGAGGAGGTTACATTGCAATATTCTGCGCTATGAAAAATAAACTTTTCCAACGAATATACAATGGTCTACGGCTGGGTAGAGTTAACAACTGCGGTGTGGTGTGTTAAAGCTTGTTACGATTATGCTGTAAAAGAAAAGATTACAGTCAACAAAGTGGCTGTTCTACTTCAATGTCATTATATCATGAACGAGCTCACTATAGGGCTATAGGGCTCTTTCTTTGGTATATCATGAACGAGTTCACTATAGGGCTATAGGGCTCTGTCTTTGGTATATCATGAACGAGTTCACATCGGGCTATAATGAACGGGTTCGCCATAGGGCTATAGGGTTCGTCTTTGGTGTATCATGAAGGAAGGAGTTCACTGTAGGGCTATATGGCTCTCTCTTTTGTATATCATGACCGAGTTCTCTATAGGGCTATAAGGCTGTGTCTTTAGTATATCATGAAAAGTTTGCTGTAGGGCTCTGTTTTTGGTATAACATGAATGAGAAACACTTACAGTCAACAGAGTGGATCTTCTGCAGCATTATCCTAATATGGTGAACCAGTTCGCTCATGGCCTTTTTCGGGTGTTTTGGTTCGTAGCTCTCCGATTGACCCATGTGTGGCCCTTATAAAGGTTCCCCGGTCAGCTGGCTTGCTTTCTAACGACCCTTGCCCGGTCCACAACATAGGCAAGGCAATTCCGCATGCGGGTCACTTGGAAGGTGGACCCACATGCGAGTCAAGGCTATAAGGAGTGCTTCTATCAGGGTTACACCCCTCCCACCAAGTAGTCGGATGTAACCCGGGCTGTATGATAATTAAGGTGGACGCTTTTTGAAAACGGATGAGCTAGAATAATATCATAACGTCCGCCACCATGACGATGAACATGCGATGAAACCAAATAACTCGCCAGGTATGATACGATCAAGGGATCTGATTAGAATTGTTGATTTTAGCATTGCGTTGGATTAGGTCATTGTAGGACGCCTTTAGGGCTTATTGTTGATTTTAGCATTGCGTTTGATTCAGTCATTGTAGGACGCCTTAAGGGCTAATTGAACGCAGTGAACCGCCAGCCACGTCGAATAATACGCTCTTGTCATAAAGATAATTTATCATCGATCATTTCCGAGTTGTTATCAAAATACAGCAACTGAATCATTGTCTAACTTTAATAGTGCTTATCTCTGTCAGAAGGCGCATGCATGCTGCAGGTACTTGACGCGACTACAAGGAGCCGCCAGTAATTGACAAACTAACAGATTGACAATCAACACAGTCAAAGGGTCTTTCTGATCAGTTTCTATACATTGTCATGTTCAAGTAATCAAGGAGCCAAATCTAGAAAGATTTAGAATGGGAAACGCTCGGGAATAGGAAAAGTCCCAAAGACACATTAAAGAAACATGAACTGGAAAATTCACATATCATCAAGTCATTGTACATGTATGGATGTAGTAAGTGTAACCAAGTATCTGGCATGTACCGGCATGATATGCGTACAAACGTTCTAAAATGCGAGAGGATCGCCGTAATCAGAAGGGGGTAGTGTCTCAAGCGAAACCAGGTCTTGAACATAGCCAACTATCGAACAGCGTCTGGTCCCTTACAAACGAAACTCAAAATATCATGCCCCTGATGAATAACCCAATATTTACGCAACAAACAGAACGATAACTTCGGTATGAGTCTCGAAGGAGAAAATATATAGTGAAATGCTTATGCTGTCTTCCATAATGGGCCACGTCGTCAATGAAGCATCGATCTCTCTATCTGATCAACAGAGACGTGCATCTGACTTGTAAGAAAAGTTGGATGGGGCTCTCATAAGTGGTGAGTAAGGTGGCCTAATGCGGAGAAGATCCTCATTACACAAGAGGTCCCTATTCAAGGCTTGTGCTTGAGGTGCTGGTCGAGAATCTCCAACTCCAGCATACCCATACAGAGACTGTCACTCACACACCCGTGAGATTACACGTGTATAATACGTGTTTCACGTTGCTTCTGATCTAATCGATAAGTGGCATTAAAACAATAAGTAGAAAGGGATTTATTATTCCATTCAAAAGAATATAAACAATTATGCCACTTATTTACAAACGGCGCTTTTAAGTAGAAAAGTGAACACATAATTACAACTGTTCTACTTCTAACTGCCGTAATACAGAAAAGACAGGTGACATTCTACACGTATGTCTGTCCACTGATAATGCAGCTTACAGCAATTATACATCCACTGATTGCCCACAGGCTATTCGATTATATAGGATGTCATATTATTGCCTCACTATTCTTTGTATCTTGGGTGGTAGACCAATTGCTTTATGTGTCTATCGGGATATGTCATACTGCCACTTGCCGGAATGCCTGCAATAGTGTGTTTTCCTAAAACACACTCTCTATTATAGGTAATCCATTCCACAAGCTGACACCTGAAGTCTTGCCACGTAGTACACAGCTCCCAGCAATCATCCATGCTGTCTACGTTGTACAGCCACTGGTCGTTATAGCCAATTGTTGCCATATTCAAAACAATTTCGCTTTCCCAGTTACCTGCATGATTCATACAATTACTGCAGTCAAATATTTGTAGCTGCACAGATGCCGACAAGTATGCATTGCATTGCAGCAATACATGACTTGCACATTACATGATTAAATAAATGTGAATAATTCGGTTACAGATACTCACCGGCGTATATATAAACGTGTTGTGCATATTGATCACCCTCCATTCTTTCCTTCACTGTCGAACTATCCTTGACTTCACAAGCATAGGTAGATGTGTCCACTGGAAAGTACACTGCTGTTTCACATAAGGCATTCTGGAGACATACATCCATGCATTGCAACTTGCTTTTCACGTTGACCCGGTACAGTGTGCTTGCCAGCACTGACACTCCGTACTCCACCCGTAGCGATAAGAATCTATTTTCTGTGCTGCACGCCGATCTTAATGACGAAACAAGATAAAGACACATCGTCACACTTATTAGACCGTGCATTGTTGTGTATGGATTTCTGGCTCACACCGCCTCAATAATACAAATGATCGCCGTGAGCAGGTCCAGTCCTTATAACAGGTCCTATTGATCAGTACCGACCACAACAAGCCAGGTGGGAGGAGCACCCAAGTCAATGACAATGTCATAAGCTCTATTTGTCTTCCCATACTTAGCTTAAAGAGACTATTCACCCCCATATTTGTAACGAGGTTGACTAGCAAGCTGCTTGGCACCCGTACCTTGGAAATCAAAAGTTTTCAGACTTTCAGTCGCTACGCGGCGCTGCGGTCTCAGAAAATAGATCTTCCTGCTTGTCGGTCTAATTTGTGCGCAAAGATGCCCACAACTTAAATGAGTGAAAATTTGATTAAATCGACGTTTTGAAACCAAATCGGAAGTATACACATCGATAGCGAGGTAGTTATAGGGCGCGCAGTGATTTTCGCCTCACATTCGTGTGGTTCATGGTTTAAGGGAGGCACCGTTATCGATGGAACGACACACTTAAATAAAACAGATTTACACAGTACATCATAGATATTTACAGTCAAAAATTTATCAAAATGACTTTCGGTCAAGTAAACTTTGCGGCACAAATTAAAAGATGCCATTATTTATGTCTACGTTAAACGTGATTATGTATTAACTAAATGATCCCTGAGTGACCAATATGGGGCTGAACAGCCTCTTTAATGTCAATTATCGACTAGATCAGTAGCGACATAAAAAATGTACGACATAGAGTCAAATGAGCACACCACTTAGAACTCTATGCGCCAAAGAGAAATAAGTTAAAACCGAAGGTTATTAGTTCATTCAAGAAATTAGTTCAGGCAAAAATCATGCAAGTCACGAAGTGAACATAACTGTTTTCTTATTTTGATGCTCCTTCGTTTTTGTACTGTTACTTTGCTGCCTGTGGTTGCTGGAGTGGGGACTAGCCAGAGGAATAACCCGAGTCCTAGAGTAGAGATGCTTATTTGGTTTATTAAATTTCAACAATGAAGGTCCCTGGTAACCTCGCGGTCTGAATCTTGTCCATGACTAGATGGTCTCCGTGACTGACCTATCTGTGGTCCATATAAAGGGTCCCGCGGGTCAGCTGACTAGCTTTCCCGTGACCCTTGACTGGCCCACACGATAGGCCAGGCTGGTCACATCGTGCCGATAATTAAGATGGGAGGGGGAACTCTAAAACAGTATTATAACATCCTCCCCAACCATGATTAAGTTCCACCGTTCAATAAATTTAGAATTTGCCCTTGAATTTTGAAAATTGTTAAACTAGTTGAAGATTGATTAAATGGAATTTGGAATATGAGTTATAGAGTAAAGGGACAGCACGATATGAGCCCAATATTACTGGATTTTGAATTTTGAGTGATCCCAGGGAAGCTTGGACATGCGCCAATACTGTTTTACATTGGCACATGTCCATAACTGTGAGTCCAGGTTCTTCCACACAGCGCAAACTTGACACAATGATATCATCATTCATAATTGTTTTGCCTCTATGTCTGCAGATAATAAGACAAAATCTTACTATAAGTGAAGTCAACTGTGCTATTATCGCACCGTCTGTCATATTATGCGGACACGCGTAAAATTAGCGACCTTTTATGTTACACATTGCCCATAACGCTAATCTTATAATATTCAAGTATATGCGGGGTATAATCTCATGAAGGAATCTGCAGCTTAGGGAAGACGTGTGCATTTATCAAAATAATTAATGGAGAAGTTCGTTAATATTTAAGTCTCAATACAAATATATATGAGATGTTTATATTGATCTTCTCCCGCACGTACAACACATGCAATTAAAGTGTCACACCGTTGTGTATCCGGACTTACATGTTAGATAGTGGCCATGTGCAACATATATATACTTTCAGGCATATATATATACTTTCAGGCATAACTATTCTAAGGTATATTTACGCCAAACAAGAGGGAGATAGCGCCTTCACCCAAGACCTCGTAGCCAAAGCTTATATCTTCCTGACCCGGGATACAGTGGAGACTCCCAGTGGCTCAACCAGGCGTCGGGTAACGCATACCCCTCACCTCAAGCGACACCTGGCGAACCCAATACGGCATCCCTGCAGATATCTCATCTCCAACGAAACATCCAAAGAAATTCACAAATTTCAATAATTTCCATGGCATTAGTCCATTGTTCTTGTATATTTAATTATCATGACATTAGTTAAATACTTTCAAAATTAATAATTGAATTAGCTACAATAGGTTATTTCACCATTTCAAAATAATTGGTCATTTCACATCATATACAGACAATGCAATAACTGCAGACAGCTGCTCTAAAATATATGCAATTTGACCATTCCGAACGGGGCGTTGCTGTCGTCCATGCGCGCACGATACGGCCAAGCATTCACTTGACGGCTCCGTTGGTGAGTCTCGTCTATCACAGTACCAAGTACACAGATTCACATGCAGCGTTAATGCATTGAGCTACAGACCTAAAATGTGGCTAAATGAATGGCACTCGTTGAATCTACAAGAGACTCATAACATTCAGATTTTCCCTTCAACAGTTATGACATGCCTTTTAACGCAATCAACACAAGAAAACGACATATCTCCCATCTAATGCTATCATAGAAGTGCTGACTAATGAAGAATTGCGCCAAGAGCTATTTCTTCTTGACTGACCCATTGACTCTTGCCGATAAACTCACAGATGTTTTACGGAGCCAGAATATGTTCTAACAAAAGACACTGAAACTTTGTTCTTTTTGGAAGATCGGTTCGCAGATTTCGCTCGTCTGGTGAAGCATTTGACCACGCATGGTCGTTTTTTAACTCCATAACTTGCATTGCCTATATCTTCATTTGCATGTATGGTAGAATTGGAAGGACTGGCAAAAAGTTAAGTTGTCCTTGATTGTTACTCAGACCGCCGTAGAACAACCATGATGGCTAATATCTGTCATTATCGACCTCAATACTGCATTATGATACTCAGATATCATTACGTCATTTTCATGCTGGGAATCGGATATTGGGATAATGGACTAATAGAGCATACTAATGAGTCCTCTGTCCTCTTCCTGATTGCTTCTAGCAGTTATGTGTTCGTAGGGAATCGATCCTTTGGCATATATCAAAACGCGCTGTTGCTACGGAGCTCCGACTCAAAAAGGTCGCATGTCAACACGTACTTCTTGGGTAAACAAACTCGCCATCTCGCTGTTACGGCTTGCTTACCAGTCATTTAAATTCGTCAAGGTCTGGTTGGCTCATTGGGTTACGTTTTTTCATTGCATGAATATTTTTCAATGGAGGCCCTTAACAAAAAAATCCGCCATATCAAATATCTTAATTGTTTCGAGCCAGGACTGGCCTAAAAGACCAACGTCAGGTTCTACTTATCACCTTGACGGTCCAACAGTAAAACCAAAATAATATCGTTGATGCATTCGATCAACCCAAAACACACCACTTTTTTCACGAATTATGAATGTTCTGACGAGTTTCAGGCGATCAGTGTCGAAAGTTATTTAATTCGATTCGAGATAATGCTTCATATTCCTATCGTCTGCGGAAAACTATATTTTCGATAACTTTCCAAGTTTACCGCTGATATTTTCTTCCGAAATACTAGCGTGGTGGACGATATCCCAGACAGCCCCAGAAACTTCCGATGTAAATAAGGCGGTGAGAACATAGGCAAAAACTATACCTGATAATTCCTGTCGCTTTTCCCCAAGTTTTCGTTGCTTTCTTCGTGATTCGGTGTGATATTTGTGCGACAGTGAATGTTAGTGGCCTTTTCTACATGTTAGACAAGGTCATTTTAGCTTTTAGCTTCGTGCCACAAATAGTCCCTGTGAACCCGCGTCTTGTGAGCTGTCTCGCCTATGTTCCAATCGGTGTATCCTCCCGCTGGTCAGTTTCCGCCGCCTCGCCGCCATGTTGCCAAGTCGGGCTCAAATATTACCGTTTGGTGTGTTTTAGGCCAAAATACTTATTCACAGGATACTTTTGTTGCTGAAATTCAGCTTCTGGTCCAATAAATGTTTTGTGAGTTGATTTAATTAGCTAAAACAAGGTAAAGCAGTGGAACTCGTGATGATTCCGTTGAATTACACAGGCTAGATAGCGTTGGACGCCAGAACTAAGAAGGAGTGCATGCTGCTCTACCCGTACTTAGTTCGAAAGAGCTAGCCAGGACGGTCTTCCTATGAAATATCGCATGGCCTTTTCATCTTTGCTGTCAACACCGTGCAGCTTTTGGGTTTATCAAGATTCCTCTATTCGATATAATGTTGCTCCTATCAAGAAGATGAACCGCTAGAATATAACCGAACCAATATCCCCAGCTTTTCATATTTGAAGATGCGCATGGTGCTGTACTGTACGTCGAAATACGATGACAGCATGTTTTCCATCCTATACATATTTTTGCGACCACTGCCTTTACGGATATTCCGGAGTGTAAACTTGCTGGAGGCCCACAAGCAAGAATGTTAAGAAATAGGGCTAACAATGGTACGAGTTGAGATGCCTGAGTAGGGGGGAACTAGCTCTTCCTCCAGTTAGCATGAGTATTCTGGATAGATTCAATCATCTAGGTATCATCTTCCTCCAACATGGCTGACCTGCAGGAGTTCTTTGACGCTTGGAACTACCCAGCAGACTACCTACCCATTGCAAACAAATTATAACAAGAAAGTGTTGGTTAAAATAAAGGACAAGAGTGCTGGACAATCCATCTCTGAATACGAATATTAATATTGCCTCACGAATAATGCAGCAATACGTAGAATGGGGATATTATGGATCCAATTTATTAGCCACAAGAAAACGTTTTCGGTAGCGGTTTGTTATGGTGGGTGTTGTTGGTGCTATGAATTATGGATGTCGTTTGGAAAGCTTTCGGCGTTTGCTCTGTTTGACAGCTTGCTTCGGGGTAAGATGCAGTTACCTGCCTGCTATCCATCGGGCACACTCCGTTGTTATGGTATCTTTGTTCTGATGTTGGCTTTGTGATGTCGTGGCCACTTATGTATCAATGAGAGCAAGGCTGGTTGGTGGCTGGCTGCAGGTGTAGTGAACAGCTGGATTGGGGTAGTTGAACATTATTTGGCTACACGAGATCTACTAATGTGCTTATGGGAGTTTTCGAGCACTACATAGGAAAATAAAAATGGACCAGCACCCTCTTTTTTGTTTACTACTCCCTACTCTCCTACACTTTACAGGCGGTGTTGGACGTGTCCTCTGGAAAGTATCCTCGCACATCGCAGCCCACTTGCAATGTTTACTCTGAACGATGAGTCTGCCGAAACGGACGCTCCATGTTCCTTTTTATAATTATACAATATCTGCTTTCTGTACTGTACAGTGATCGGATGGAGGACGAAGGATGGAAGCAAGCTATCAGACTTGTTATAGCTTTCATTGTAAAATACTACCCCGTGGAGCAAGTCCGCTCAAATCACTGCTGTGAAAAGGTGTGGTAAGAAGTCAGTTTTGGTCAGCCAACAATGTGACCTGTCTTGCTGAAGGAAGAAATCATATCGCTGGTTGGGCGCCATAGGCCAACAAAGTCACCATCTAGTCGCGCTGATGTATTCCGTTCTCTGTCTAATGGTGATACACAAATGTTCTACGTGCAGAATCCCATATCCTTCCCACATTGCCCTCTTAATTGAATAGCTAAGTGAATGCTTATTCATTGTTGTCATCTGTTTTCATGTCAAATCCCATCTGCTGCTAACTTTATTCATCAAATGATGAATGCATACCACAGGTCTTCTTCAAGGTAGAAAAAAACTCGCATTGATATTATACATTTCTGGTATATTTTATTTGTTTTTTCGAGATGGTACTTGTAACTGAAAAGATGACTACGATCTACAAAAATACAATTAGCAGCTTTCTTACAAACCTTATATATGCCAATATGTCTCGTCGCTGAATACCGAACAAGATACTGGCATCATACTCAATGATGCTTTACGGCATTCAAGGACATCTGCGTAATTGCGACCTGCTCAATAGACAGTGTCTGATTTTTAACGATACATTTAACAAATAATCCAAAGTTCCCATTAATCAATCCACTTTGCCTTATGTTTGATAGAATAGTGAAAAACTTGTATCTCAGTCATTTAGCATCGCAGTCACTTCTAGCACATCATCAATTTGGTTTTGACAGTATGACGTTGTCTCGTTGATCATTGCATCTTAGACGGTAAACAAATGACTGAATGGGTCTTTGCTTAAATGGTCCACTGTTGTATTGATGCTGGATATATATATATATATATATATATATATTTACATATAAATGTATTGCTATGCTCACTGACAAGTAAAGTTAACAGATGAGTTAAGTTGATAAAGGACTTTTTTTATTAGAATAGAAAAAACAAAAGTGATAAAAATATCACTGAACAGCAAAGGTGACACATCTATCGATAAAAGAGTAATGGCTTTTTATTAAAATAGAAAAAACCCAAATATCACTGAACACGAAAAATACGAGGGTACACAACTATCGATAAAACAGTAAGCAAGTACACAAAAGATACATAATCAAAATAAAATACATAAACAAGGGTGAGGTGGGATGGGAAAAGCAGAGATGGTGCTCAACGGAAATACCAAGGCCAACTGGCGAAAGTCCAACAAGGACAAACTATCTCCAATTGGACAATTGTACCAAAAACAAGAAATATAAAGCATAAGTAATGCTATTAGATCTCAAAGAATGGTTGACATATACTCACCTGCATACATATAAACACCATGTTCATATAGAGTAGCCTCTATTCTTCCCTTCAAAGTCGCAGACATAGCTCGATTTAGTTACGGGAAAGTACACGGTTGTTTCACAAAAGTAATTCTGGAGACATAAGTTTGCACATTTCAGTGCACTTGTCACATCCACCTGTAACAGTGTGTTTGCCAACACAGACACTCCATGCACGGTTTGGAATGATAAGAATCTGTTATCACAGCTGCATATTGCACATACTGTACAAACAAGGCACTAACGCAGCACATCAGTAGTTTCACTCTGCATCGTCGAGTATTATAAGCTTATACAAATATGTCGTCGAGGGATGCGACGCGAATGATTGATTTTGGACGTGTCAGTGATAACACGCCATATTTGATCTGCATAGGTCTGTTAACAGTACATCGGGAGATGCTGAAAGAGGACATTTAGCAGCTTTATATGAACCTTCGTATTCAAGCAGACTCAAATATCAATTATTTATGTCAAAACGTCGGGTCGTTTTACTCTACCGACGAGGAGCTCACATTGAAATATTCTGCGCTATGAAAAATCAACTTTTCCAAATAAATATATAATGGTCCACAACTGCGTTGAGTAAACAACTGTTTATGTTGGTGTGGTGTGTTAAATCTTGTTACGATTATGCTGATGGTGGCGCCGACTGAAATATTCATGATATAATGTAAAGGAAAAGATTACAGTCAACAGAGTGGCTGTTCTACTGCTATGTCATTATATCATGAACGAGTTCACTATAGGTCTGTAGAGCTCTGTCTTTGGTATATCATGAACGAGTTCGCCATATGGCTAAAGAGCTATATCTATTGTATATCATGAAAGGGTTGGCTACAGGGTTGAAGGACTCTGCATTTGGTACATCATGAACGAGTTCGCTATATGATTATAATGCTCTGCCTTGTGTATATCATTAACGAGTTCACTGTAGGGCTTTAGGTCTCGGTCTTTGATATATCATGATCGACTTCACTATAGGGCTATAATGCTCTGACTTTAGATCATTAACGAGTTCACTGTAGGGCTTTAGGTCTCGGTCTTTGATATATCATGATCGACTTCACTATAGGGCTATAATGCTCTGACTTTAGATCATAAACGAGTTCAGTATAGGGCTATAAGGCTGTATCTTTGGTAGATCATAAACGAGTTCACTATAGGGCTATAAGGCTGTGTCTTTGGTATATCATGAACGAGTTCACTATAGGGCTATAATGCTCTGACTTTATATCATAAACGAGTTCACTATAGGGCTATAAGGCTGTGTCTTTGGTATATCATGAACGAGTTCACTATAGGGCTATAAGGCTGTATCTTTGGTAGATCATAAACGAGTTCACTATAGGGCTATAAGGCTGTGTCTTTGGTAGATCATGAACGAGTTCACTATAGAGCTATAAGGCTGTGTCTTTGGTAGATCGTAAACGAGTTCATTATAGGGCTATAAGGCTGTGTCTTTGGTATATCATGAACGAGTTCACTATAGGGCTATAAGGCTCTGTCTTTGGTAGATCATAAACGAGTTCATTATAGGGCTATAAGGCTGTGTCTTTGGTATGTCATGAACGAGTTCACTATAGGGCTATAAGGCTCTGTCTTTGGTAGATCATAAACGAGTTCACTATAGGGTTTTGAGGCTCTGACTTTGGTAGATCATGAATAGTCTCCCGGCAAATATGAATTTGCTCCGTTTATTGCTTATATGATATTTTGATCCATCACTAAGAATGTTTTATTTTTAGACAATAATGATTCAAATCATCTATTGGCCAATGTATGCGTGACTATGTGCACAAAAGCACTTACAATTACAAAGGACATATGCAAACTGAAATAAATACAATGTATACACGATAGCGGAATCTGATGCATGTAGGCAACCGCTGATATGCTACCCGCCCTATTCATTACCCAGGAGGACAGTTTCTGCATATCTGATATCAACGTTATGGACCATGGTTTTTGTATTCGACACCCGAAACTGCAAAGCGAAGTTATTTTATAGCTTTCATTTCAGAACATTGTATGATATTAATATAGTTTTCTTTTCAGCTTTATATAGAAATGCCTTTGTGTTCTTCACAGTTACTTTTAAAGAAATGAGTCGAATAACAATGTTATATATTTGTACATGTTTGTATTGTTTTGACACGTTGAAAATCCGCGTGATAATAGTCATATTTTTATTGTGCCACCAATGACGGCGATGGTTCATTACTGAGATAACTGTTTTTGCACTATTCTGTAGGATGAGTAGGGAAATTAAGCTGAGGCGTAGGATAAAGCACCGCGAACGTTTGCTTCGCTAATATACTTCTGAGGATAATAACTACAATTACAGTATTTCCTTTGATCTGATATTTCAGATTTCGTGTTTCGGACAAAGTTGGAAGACACCATGCATCAGAACTCTATTGTATCTTAAGAACGCCAGACTAGACCTATCCTGAACACAATGGCACATCGTGCAACACATTGAATAAGGTCAATGTGGTCAGTAAATCAATCAATTTTGTATGAGTTGCATAGTATTATCTAGCTACTACAGTATTTTCTATAATTGGCTTAGTATAATCCAGCTGATGAGGTCTTTTCAATGTTTTGCCTTGTATCATCTAACTACTAAAGTCTGATCTATATTTAGCTTAGTATTATCTAGTTGCTAAAGTCTTTTTTAATGATTGGCTTTGTACAATCTGACTATCAAAGTCTGTTTTATTATTTGCTTAGTATCATCGAGCTTGTTTTTTTTAGCTTAGTATTATCTAGCTGCTGAAGTCTTTTCTATGATTAGCTTAGTATTATCTAGCTACAAAAGTATTTTCTATGATTCGCTTGGTATTAACTAGCTACTGAACTCTTTACGTGATTGGCTTTGTACAATCTGACTATTAAGTCTCTTTTATGATTGGTTTAGAATGATTAACTATTAAAGTAGATTCTATGATTGCATTATAATGATCTACCCATTAAAAGTCGATATATTCAATCTGTTAGGCTTCTTTCTCTCTGGTTTCTGCAAATATTCTTTGTTTGTGTTGATCATTGGTGAGCTGGTGGCGAAATAGTTGTCCCCCTTGGGTTTATGTATGCATAGAAAATAGCGGCTGCCAATGCAAATCCCTGTGCTTCAATGTGCTTGCCTCAGATGTATTGCAGAGTCTACCATGTGCCATATTTGGAATAAAGTTCACGTCGCGTAAAAATAAGAATCGGACTCGAGTATTTGGATATCATTACACAACCAATTAGGGATCGATCGAACAAATTTGCCTGCCTCCTTCGGGAATTGAATAACTGGCCACCAAGCAACACTCCAACGAACATTAGCTGGTATTTGTGTTTGCCTCTGCCTAGCAGCATATATCAACATCCGGGTAGCAATTAGCCGGATCAATGTCATTAACACTGTCCATTACATAAATTAACCGCTCCAATTAAATTTCTGTTGATCGAATAATTTCTTGCTATTGCAAGCACAGCGTGTTAGCGCACAGAACGAATTTCACGTAGGCACGCCATTTTCCATTCGGTGAGCCTGCTGAGAATTCCAATCATCTTGCTAACTGAACATCTTACTGCTTGCCATGTTGGTCAATAGCTGACGTTGGTTAATTTGCTAAAATCGTACTTTGGAAGAATGTGTCATGGTCATGACAAAATCCAGCTAAAAGCTTAATATACCGCTATATTGTGAAACAAATTGGTAAACATACTGCTATAACATGTTCAGGGCTGGAAATTAACACCCGTTCGCTCGTCAATGACGGGTGATTATATGGCCGGACGGGTAGATCTAGCCCAATCACACGTCCGGCTGACGGGTAACTTTTCACACGGTGAACACTGTTTGTTTATTACAGAGACAGATAAGAACATAGCGATCCTGGCGAGACTAATCAGAGAGCGCAGCGTGTCGTCTGACAACGAAAGCTGCTCTGGCGAAAAATCAACAAGATTACTGCTTGGGTCATCTACAGTATTGTTTACACACATTCGGCGATTGTATGTCTGATGTTGATGTAGTTTTACTCTTGCACACATATCATTACAAGTCTGTCTGCTCTACCAGCTCTTTAACTCCATAAGACTTGAAACACCCCGCTTTTACTCACTTTTCCCTCTCTCTGTTCCCCCTCGCACACACGCGCACCTTTGAAAAGTTTATAAAATCGGTATTTCCTGTCTGTACTTTGGCGACAATTTGCAGGAAGAGAAAGCTGACTTAGTTTCTCTTTTCTCACACATGCCGAGGATGAAATAATGAAAGTGCGTTTTGAACTTCCTTTACCTCTGTCGCATACGAACAACATGATCACTCAAATACCAGATCAAAAACCTGTTGCTTTTGACGACGAGCTGTACCGCGCTTCTCTTTTTCTAAGAGCTAACAAATATCACCTCGGTTTTGCACCTAGCAGTGCAGCGGGGTGTGTGGTCGTTTCTTACCATTCTTTGTATGTAGCCCTGGCCTGATAACATTACAAATACCGTATTATACGTTAATTAGTTATTAAGACTGCCTGACTGTTTGCGATTATTGAAAGTTGAATTTGTGAAAAGGTTGAGCTAATGCTGTATTGAGAACACACACAAAAATCTACATAATGACTCACATTGGCAATATTAAGGTCCATATGCTCAACCACGCATGAAAATTTTATGCATGCCTGTTAATGGTAAATTCACC
Organism: Urechis unicinctus; assembly: GCA_034190875.2. Classification (NCBI taxonomy): domain Eukaryota; kingdom Metazoa; phylum Annelida; class Polychaeta; order Xenopneusta; family Urechidae; genus Urechis; species Urechis unicinctus. The sequence goes on from CM067346.1 coordinate 31,222,977, forward strand.
AATGTGGTGGCTTCACCAGTGTTGTGGCTTCATCAATATTGTGGCTTCACCAATGTTGTGGCTTCACCAGTGTTGTGGCTTCATCAATATTGTGGCTTCACCAATATTGTGGCTTCACCAATGTTGTGGCTTCACAAATGTTGTGGTTTCACTTGTGTATTATATCCCATTGAGATATATCAATCACTGGGGCTTAAAAAGACATTGTCGTTAAGAAAATCAGAATGACAAAAATGACCGAAACAATGAGTATTATCTGTATTTGTTGTGTGTGAGTATGGATTCATCAGTCTGGTTAAGTAGAAGTTTTTTTATCAGAGGTTCTGTTTACCCAGTATGACTGTTTAGCTCCACATGGTCTTGATCGATGGTCCTGCAGCTATAATGTATGCACCTGTGTATAGTGTCACATTGGTGTACACTTAATCTGCTCTGTATTTACCTGCAATTCATATCACCTCCTCTTCACCAGCCCATCGTGACACTGACCTGGGGTTCTCATCACCAGCCCATCGTGCTGACCTGGGGTATCATCACCAGCCCATCGTGACAATTCATATCACCAGCCCATCGTGACACTGACCTGGGGTTCTCATCACCAGCCCATCGTGACACTGACCTGGGGTTCTCATCATCCACTGACCCCATCGTGTGACACTGACCTGGGGTTCTCATCACCAGCCCATCGTGACACTGACCTGGGGTTCTCATTACCAGCCCATCGTGACACTGACCTGGGGTTCTCATTACCAGCCCATCATGACACTGACCTGGGGTTCTCATCACCAGCCCATCGTGACACTGACCTGGGGTTCTCATCACCAGCCCATCGTGACACTGACCTGGGGTTCTCATCACCAGCCCATCGTGACACTGACCTGGGGTTCTCATCATCACCAGCCCATCGTGACACTGACCTGGGGTTCTCATCACCACCCCCAGCCCATCGTGACACTGACCTGGGGTTCTCATCACCAGCCCATCGTGACACTGACCTGGGGTTCTCATTACCAGCCCATCGTGACACTGACCTGGGGTTCTCACTGACCTGGGTTTTCTTTATCACCAGCCCATCGTGACACTGACACTGACCTGACCTGGGGTTCTTCATCACCAGCCCATCGTGACACTGACCTGGGGTTGACCTGGGGTTTCTCATCACCAGCCCATCGTGACACTGACCTGGGGTTCTCATTACCAGCCCATCGTGACACTGACCTGGGGTTCTCATTACCAGCCCATCGTGACACTGACCTGGGGTTCTCATCCTGGGGTTCCATCACCATCCCAGCATGACACTGACCTGGGGTTCTTATCACCAGCCCATCGTGACACTGACCTGGGGTTCTTATCACCAGCCCATCGTGACACTGACCTGGGGTTCTTATCACCAGCCCATCGTGACACTGACCTGGGGTTCTTATCACCAGCCCATCGTGACACTGACCTGGGGTTCTTATCACCAGCCCATCGTGACACTGACCTGGGGTTCTTATCACCAGCCCAGTATGTCACTGACCTGGGGTTCTCCTAACATGGCATCTTTTTTGTTTGGGCGGGTAGAATCTGTTAAGGACGGGTAACATCTCCTGCCCACCCGTCCTACTACGATTAACGCAGACGTAAGTAATGACATCTTCTAATTTGTGCCGCCGAGTTTACATGATTTATGTTATGTTGATAAGTTTTTAACATTATTATTTGACTGGAAATGTTCATGATATACTGTGGAGATCTGTTTTATTCAGTTATGTCGTTCCATCGATAACGGTGCCTCCTCCCTAAAACCATGAACTACACGAATGTTAGCTGTAAATCATAACGCGCTCTGAATTTACCTCGCTAACGATGTGTATTCTTCCGCTTTAGTTACATAATGTAGATTTCATAAAATCTTCACTCATTCAAGTTGTGGGCATAATGTGCACACATTAGACCGACAAGCAGGAAGGATAATGTCCGACAACATAAATGGCGACTGTCGAAGCAAGGATCTTTTTCTGAGACCACAGCGCCGCGTAGCGACTGAAAGTCTGAAAATGTAACATTTTTGGGATAAATCTTTGATAACTGTCATAACGTTAAAATTTTATAGCGCCTCTTGCATTGAAACATTACGATGCGTTGCGCTTCTCTGATATCTCCAGAAACACATACGGTAAATGCACTAATTCGATCATAAAGGGTCGTCCTCACAGCGATATTTCATCATAAACTCGAAATCCTTATAACTGACCCTACCATCCCCATCTCGATCAGCTTCCCTGAAAGCAACCCAAACGAACAAGTTTATAAATAATATACATTCAGGGAAAGACAAGAAACACAGACATGAACCAGCCTGGTGTGATGACTGATGGTAATATTATTACTATTACATAGCAAAATAGACTTCCTACCGGGGTAAGACAAGCCCTAGAACCCAAACATAATGAAAAATATTGCTGTGAATGTAATCTCAGATTCTAGTAAATAATGCAAAAGATCACTAAAAGTTTGATGGCAAATCCCATTACCACACCTGCAATGTAATTGTCTCTGCCCCATCAAGAGCCTACTTAATAACCACTTGTGGAAATAAATTGTCTGTGAGACAGCTGCATGAGATACCTGAAAGTGGACTCCAGTCTAGGTAGGGTGATACTGGGTGCCACTGTCTTGAATGTCTTTTTCAGATCCTCAATTGAAAGAAAACCTCTACCTATAAACACATGATCATAAAAACACATATGCAATATTTGGTTCAAGGATCCAAGCATGAGGCACAGTGGACATGATACTTCACAGTACATGGCAATAAGTACATCCCCTATATTAATGTATCACTTTGTGCACTTACACTGAGTGTCAAATGCGAGGAATATTTGGCGGATATGTTCGTCTTCATGCATAGAGCAAGTTTTCTGGGCCATCGCTTCCACAAATTGTTCCTCATACAAGCAGTCTGCGACATTAACATATCCGTTAGATGGATTGAACAATTATGGTCTGTTTCAACATGAAGGTTTTTTTCTATCACCTTGGAATGGTAATATATTGAAATACCTCTTGAAACTGATATGTCACCCCATTTCTCAAAGATCTTTTCAACTTCAGTCTGAAACCAATTCACTTACGTTTTAATTCTGGCATTGACTTTGATCTCGGCCTAATTCAATGATAATGGTAAATATGATAAATAAAGGGCACAACATGCTAACCACACCCTATGCATAGAACTCCTAACCCTTCTCACCTCAGTCATATTTGTTGCAGTGATTCTAGGTCAACATACCTTGGAAGGCTTGTATCCAAAGAGAGATATAACAGCTACTTTGAGATCCTCATCATTCAAGTAGCCCTTGTTACCAGCATCGCAATCATAAAACACCTACCAAGTAAGCACAGGTGATTATGACCAGTCATCAGGCCCATATAAAATTGTATATATCACACTATCAATCCAAAAAGCATAAAAGAAAATACACCATTCACTTCAAACATGCCTTCTTGAAGCTATGATTATTCTATCCGGCAAATTGCCACTGAGGTTACATGTGACTACTTTAACAGGGAACTTAAATACCTTTCAAGTTTTGTCAAAAAGGTTTAACTAGATTTGTGTATAATAAAACAATGAAATGGTGATATATATTATTCATAACATTTAAATCAGTTTGACTAAACTTGAGAAAAAACATTCCAGTTCCGATATATATATTTCAAAACTATTAATAAATTTGATCATTATTTGTTCCAATGTTTTCAAATGAATGTATTTTGAACCTTCTTCATTTCAGAACGGTCAGCATTTGTAACAATTCTAGTGAAAGGAACTCTGGTTGACGGTGCAAAGAGCCCTTGTGTAACTGTGTTGGATGACCTGCAAACATAAACATGCATTGAATATGTTGGGCAACTAATCACAACAATAATAAACATAACCTACATATGTGACCATGTATTTGGTAGAATAACACAGTTCGGTGTACATAACAGAATTATGGGGGCAATACTGAATCTAGTACCATCTGCCACTTTGATTTGCAGCAGCAGCCTGCACTATGCCAAACCAAATATAACAGGGTAGTGAATCAAATACAAATTCTTCAGTATATTTGGAGAGGTATAAGACAAAAACACATTATGCGAGTTTCTATCAGTATCAACTCAATGATGGATCACTTACACGAAGACGTGCACTGACACTGGACTTAATCTCATGAAAATAGCTATTTCTGACCAAATTCAGGAGGTCATGCACTCCCTCCTACTAGGTTTAGGATGAGACAATTTACTGTTTTTGCTGACTACAATTTCGTTTAACTTAATTTGATAGAAAAAAATCACTGATTATTCAGAGGTCTTGAGGCTTCATACCAGGGTGCGAAGTTTCATCACCTTGGACCTAGGCAAAGAAACTTCAACACAGCCACATTGACACAGACTAGTCACTAGGTAACAGGCCCAGACCAGGGCAATGCCAATCCCCAATGGCAATGGACCTAGGCAAGGCATTCGCCCCTGCCCTGGTGTTTTGATGATCTGATGCTAACTAGTAGATAGCGCAGCACTGTCAGAGGCGGAGTTTCTTTGCCTTCAATGGACCATACCCAGGGCCAGACCGATGTCAGGTACCGCCACCAGCAGACCTTGCGCCGCGCGACAGTTTTTAGCAGGTTCAAATGCCCCTGGTAATATTCGGGAAATGATTACATAAACGTTTTATTAGCAACTTACATAGTTGAGAGCTGGTTAGGCGTCGGACGCTGTCCCCACAACGGAGCAACTATGATATTTCTAACACGTTATGATTGCTTTAACTTAGTGAACATAAAACAATAGTCGGATAATGTCGGGACAGAAGGTTGTAGTTATTTTCTGAATGCTTGCTGCTCTCTTTATGTGTAGTGAAACTCGTGATCGCTGCAAAATTCTTTCATAAAAGAAAAATATGTGTAATCTTTAGTTTGTACGATTCTTGAATAAATCAAATACAAACATCAGGTTAAGTATGTAGTTGTATAATGAGCGATAATACGCCTTTTCAAGAAAGTGGGTGGGGCATCATCATAATACCCCCATACACTACATACACATCCGCCTTGCGAGAATGCATCAAAATGATGAATTAATTCTCACCATCATAATCTTTATTTGCCTATTCTATGTATAAGCCAGCTAACTTTTGATTAATAATATATTCCTACTCCCAACTTACATGTAACAGTCTAGTCTCTAACATCATATCATTAGTTAGACCTACAGTAGGCCTCTATGTCTGCAGTAGAGGTCTACCTCATGCCGAGCCAAATGTGGTGGACTGGTCAATCTTGAAAATATTTCTTCGACCTACTCTTTATCCATTTGAAATAGCCTTACGGAATTTTGTAATAACCTCCTTGGTTATCAGAAACAAAAATGGCGATAAAAGGAGCAGCGTTAATGTTTGCGTTATGTTTTTGATTAATTTGTGCATGTATTGAAGATTGAGGACGATCTGGATTTTTCAGTGAGCACCGTAAGATCTTTAAGAATAGCTAGATAAGGTTCATCTTTGTATTTGTTTAACTATGAAAGGCAGTGAGATTAATCTTTGGTTGTCAACCACATTTTGACTAGGCCAATCGCCAGACCTAGTAGTAGTTAGGTCTGTTAACCGGGCTAATCCTAAGTAGGATTTCAAAAGATTCAGAGGCTGTTAAGGTTTGAAGTACTGTAGGGCATGTGGGTGTGTCTTTGTACCAAAACTGTTGCCAGCCAGCAAAGTGGATGCAAGAGAGATTAAAAATGCTGAGCAGCGTCAAGGAAGCAGCCAAACGCATCCTTGACGCTGCTAAGCGTTTTTAATCTCTCTTGCATCCACTTTGTTCCAGTTAACCTGATTCATGTTCAACATATCTGATGCTACAGCTCATGTATAAGTTATCTGTATTCCTCTACAAAGTGGCATTATACTGCTGTTGTCTTTTGATCTGAATACAAAAAAGTTCTAGTGTCAAAGGAAGTTTAACTTACAGTGAACATGCTCCAGCCCTCCATTCAGTCTTATTTCTTCCTAGTGACTGCATACATCACAATTCTGACAAGCTCATGTTGCTTCATATTTCTTTAAGAACATACCCTCAGCCATGGCACTATTTCATCTGTGACTGGTGGTGAGCTTTGACTAATTAATGCAGGCAACATATTCATCAATAGTTTTGTTTGCATGATGTTATATATATCATGTATGCTGGTATCAACTAACCCCATACTAAGTTTCGTTAAAAATCAATTTGGTGATGAAATTATATTTCCATGCCTAAAAGTGTGCAAATAGTCATGATCATGATTTAGCAATTTACTGGTCTTGGGATTTGTTAACTATTGATGCCTTTAAGCAGATATGATGGCTTGTGGGTAAAATTTCTGATATCATTTTAAACACCATTGCATCATTTTGGGTCAGGGTAAAACTGAAGGCTCGGCTTTACTGGTGTCCTGAGGTCTAAACACTGACTACTATTACCCTCCTCATTCAATGATCATAAATTTAACATTGACTTTCATCAGGCTGCTGTATGTGTTAATTGCAGGTCTCCCCGGATGATGACACTTACTGGCAGTCGTCCAAAGCCTCTCGTAAATCGAAAAATGTGTTTGATGATGATGTGGTAAGTTTTTAGTAAGCAGCTGGCATGATCTCACCAGGGGCTTTCAGTTGCTGTCTTCTCATATCTCTTTCCATGATCATCTTCATTGAAGGTTATTAAAATCTTGACAACATGGAAAAACCCAATTTCCAAAGTATAGTTTTTACCAATGGTGTGTTGTTTTTATGATATGACCATGAACGTTCCTCTGTATACGCAGCATTTTATGTTTGAAGGATTATAGTGCAGCTCGGAGGTATCTCACAAACATATGATGATGACGACGACGATGATCTCATCAATTTTGACGGTTCAACAGTCGAATCTAAAGTTGGTAAGAAGTTCAGTACAGGACTGTAGGAAAGTCAAATTTAATGTTCTGAACTATATGCTTTAGAGTAATTTTAATCTCTTCACTGACAGAGTTCAAGTCGGCTCGATTTAAAAGCAGTGGTGGAGACAGTGCCGTTGGTGGGGAAGGTCGGGGGTCATCATACACTCACTCGCTTGTGAAGACATCTTCTTCTGTATCAGGTTAACTAATCTTCACATACTGGTACTTCTATTTTATGGCAAATAGGGGTTTAGCACTAGAATGAATATTCATGAGATATATTTTATGTATTTGTGTGCTTGTAAATATGTATTATAACAATTCTATAGATAAGATCATCTGCAATACTTATGTAGGCAGTTTTTATTTCAGGAGCAACTTCATCTCAGGGAAACAGGTTCCCTTACGAATCAGGACGTAGGATTGATGATGGTAAGGCCCTATTCAAACTATTCCTACATTGATCAAACAGATTGATCAGAACGATGACCAAACTATAGAAGAAATGCAACTCTATTGTTGTCCTCTCCTCATTAACCATCATGTTTATTGTCTGTCCAGTTGTACAAAGGACAGAGCCAACTCCAAAAAAACAGCCAACCCTGACGGAATTATCCAAACTGGAGGCAAAAATTAGCTGCCTTGAACGTAATCTTGATGTATGATAGATTTTTGTATGAACACTCTTGATATGAATATGAATGATGCCAACTTACATTCAAATTGGTTTTATTATTACTACTTGTACTTTGTGCAATAACTTCTCTTGCATTGCAGTCAGCACGACGAGACAAGTTCCCCAAACTTCCCCCCAGAGATCTCGTCAAGTCAATCATCCTAGGACAGGTAAGTTGCTTTGTACAATTACCTTGCTTGTTTGAAGCTGAAGGCAATGTTAACTTCCATGCCTGAAAAATCAGCAAATATAAATTATTATTTCATGGATCAATTAATTTAATAAAAAAACGATTGTTATCAATAACTATGACATATTGATCAGATGATTCCTGCTGGTCTAACTGCTTTGTTTTGTTTTGGCGGGAAACTTGCAGCCGTTTTCCCTGGAAATGTACAAATCCAAAGAAGACAAGCTAGCCGTCCTGGATGAAGCTATCAAACTTCACGATGGCAATGCTATAACAGCGGTGGGTTTTTTTAGTTGACATATTTGGCTTACATTCTGTTACAATCCACTCTTTCTTGATAGCCTCTGTTTAACCTTATTTAGAGCACTGAAGAGTGTTGTATATAGTCTTGAGACATCTTTTGCAGGCAATTTTACATCTACAAGCCACAGTGAAGACCAACATATTCAATCATGAGCTAATGCTAAGACCAAAAGCCATAGAACATTACCTGTGTTACCTGCATGAAACCTATGACTACAGCAGCTACAGGGACACGTTGGGGTAAGTCGTTGAGTAATTCAGATTAACTAGGGATAATTTTGGTGTAAGTCAGTGTACAGTCCTGGTAGCTACTGGTATATTCAGTGGCAAGTCAGGGTAAAATCAGGTTAACTATTCAGGTACTTTACAGCAAAGTCAAGCTAACTACTGCAACATTAGGTTGCTTCGGTTAACGTCAGGTGAACTACTGGAGCACAGGGTACAGTAAGAATGGCTACAGGCACACTTTGGGGTGATGGGGTAGATCAGGTTACCAACTGGGAAACTTTGTCAGGGTTAACTCAAGTTAACTTTTGGTGATACGTAGGTATAAGTCATGGTAGCCCGACAGTATTTTCTAGCTTTATGTCCGGTACATTATCAATTTATGAGTGAACCATGCGTTCATTTGGATTATTCAGTGGGGACATACTAGGGTTTGTTATCAAATATGCCATATTTTATTTATCTTTGCATCAATGACATCAAAATTAGACTAGGTTCTATTTGACCATATACCACCATATGCTGGTGATTCACTTAAGTATCGCACTTTTATGGCTTTTGAATTCATCACTGTCAATTCCACAAGTGGCAATGTCAAATGCCTCATCCACCATGTATGGATTACCTTGTTTCAGAATGCTGGGTAGAAGTGAAGATGAAGCTGTAAGTTGTTCACTTAATGCGGGAACCACAATGTGTATATATATATATATATATATATATATATATATATAGATATATATATATATATATATATATATATATATATATATATATATATATATATATATATATATATATATATATATATGTCTATATATATATATATATATATATATTTAAATATGTTTGATATTATATATATATGAATGTTTGCCTATATATATCTATATATATATATATATATATGTACATATATATATATACTGATATACTTATATATATATATATATATACTATTCATACATATATCCATGAATATATATATATATATATACATGTATATATATACATGTATATATTACATCTTCTGTTGATCAGTGATGCTTGTTCCAAACAAAGTAATCCTATTTCAATTTATTATGAACTGTGATATTTTTGCATGTGGAAGTAACATGTTTATTTTTGTTGCCTTTGTTTCAGATGTTTGAGTACAAGCAGACAGTACAGAATAATATTATAGAATCTAAAGTACGCAATCTAAAGACATGCTACAGGTAAAAGGCATTGTGAATAACATCCTTTGTGGCAAATATCATGAGCTATTCTGAACATTTCTGTTAATAATTTGTGACAAACAACACTGCTCTGCATTTGTTTGTCTGACTCAGTGCCTGGTATAGACTCCCATCTTGTATTGTGCTTGTTAACTTGTGTACAGATCCATTACCTTAGGTCTTGTATTTTTTTAGGGCACATTTTGAACGGAACCCATCAATGACTCATGCAGGTATGCTGCTACAGCAACAGGTAGACCTCCTGGAGAGACAGTTACCCGTGGAGGTACGTTATGATTGGAATTCACTTCATTTGTCTATCACTCTAATACAGGGTGATTTGTTGATATCAAGTCATGTCGGTTCTAGTTCAATCTGTCCCTCTCCACTTTGGTATATGACACATATGTCATGTCAACCTTGCAGGCTGCTGATGATAAAGGAGAGAAGATGGGGGAGATGAAGTTTAAAGAGCTTCCTCGTAAAGTCTCCATCACCAACCAGCCCCTCATCACCACTCTCTACTACTGCTGCCTCTATCACTACGGCGCCTCCGAGGTCCATACTCACGTTCCTCATTTGTATGATGATCATGTGACCTGTCAACAAGAGTTATTTATGGTCTCAAGACTCTGCTGTAGAATAACATTTGTTAAGGGATTGTTTTGTTGTTACAGAATTTACTACAAAGCCCTGAGGGAATTCGGAAAAAATACATGGTAAGAACTTTGAAATGAGAATGATTTAGCGTTTCCTTAAATTACCTTGCATGCTTCAACTCATGGTTGTTACTGCAGCTTACCGAGAAACAGTTTATGTGGACGGCTTTGAGAGCCCGAGCACTGCGCAAGCAATGGAATGATATACAGGCACTCTTCCAAACCAAAGTATGGCATATTTCTCATAAACCTTGTTCATCCTATTAGATGTGCTCTACCTGCAAAGAAAAAAGGGTGCATGTCTATTGGGGGTAAATTTTTTCAGTGTCAGACGCATCTACTTAGTGGGTGGAAGATATTAGGTCATAGATTGTTGCCGTCCAGTGCATTGGGTTTTAGGCCAGGCAGGCTTGGAAAGCGAGGTGCAGGTCTGTTAGGGAGTGCGTGTCTAATCTTCATAATTGTAGCATTTGATATCTGTACCATTGCTGATACATTCTGGATGTATGTGTGTTCTCTTTCAGAACTGGTTAGGTGGAACTAAGATGAAATCTCCTTTGGGATTTGACAGAGTTTTAACACAGCTTCACAAACAGAATGCTCCCAGACAGGTATCTATTATTATTATTTTTAAATTGCTTTATTATGTTATTAACTACTTTCTTTTTTTAATAACAGTCACTCACTTTGGTACTTATGACAGTGCTTCACTGTGCAAAACAGCTAATTATATTAGTTGCCCTTCAAATATCACAATGATTTACATTTAATCTTGTTCATGAATTTGTGATATGATAAATTATGTCATAGATACTTAACAAGTACTGTAATCTAATCGATGGAAGTGACCGGCGAATAGAATTAGGTCAGAAGATGGATTGTCATGAAGCTGTGCTGGAGGTTAGCATTCATTATTCTTGTACACATGATCTCAACAACAAAATATTATAAATAAGAATTTGCATGAATATTTATAGAATTGCTAGGAATCATTTCAGTAAATGATATCAGCTGCATATGAATTCATGTTTGCATTAAATCTAGAATCACCTTTGTTGTAGAATTCATAGAGTTGAAACAGGAATGCTTTCTCCCTTTGAAATAATATTCTTTTGACCTATACTTTGTGCTAGGCATTTATGCATCAAAAAGATCGCCTTGCTATCATGTCATACCAAGGTCAACTCAGACCCCAGTCACAAGAATGGTTCTTCGCTAAAGATATGCTGCAAAACACGGTAGCTAGAAACTTTGTGTCTTCATCTCATAAATAATATCAAGACATATATCACATATATATATATATATATATTTTTATATATATATATATATAATATATGTGTTTATGTATATATATATATTTATATATATTTATATACATATATAAATATATAAACATGTATGTATATATGTATATTTTTACTCAGTTATTAATATATTGATTCATTTTACAGAGTGTGAAATGGAAGAATTAATCTGAGTTCCTGCTGCAAAAATAATTGCTGAATTCAGCATATTTATTACTAACCCTAAGATTATTATGATGAAATACTAAAATGATGAATGATTGAATATTCTCAACATCTTGCTGCTGTGAGATTTACAGTGGATTTACCCAAGGAACTTTGTCAGCTGCTTACTCAGTGGCAAAATATGCTTCTACTGGCTTAAGACTCACATCTCTTTGATATATGTCTCAAAATGCTCTCTTTACATTCCATTGAAATATGTTGTAAATATATCCTGCATAAACAAAATTTGTAATTGTATATATATTGAATATACTGAATTGTCATAAACGGTTTTCAGAGTTGATTCCTTTTTTTTTATGTAAATTTTCATGATGTTTATTTATAGCCTGATCTGTAAGTTGTTATCATGCCAGATTGATACCATCACCAAAACTTGTATAACTTCAATTGATCTGAATATCCTACAAAATTTGTTACCATTGATTACTCTACCAACTGAATTATCCCATATTAATATTGGCTGTTTGCAGTGTTAGCTCAGAATGCCCTTGTCCTTAACACCTGCAGACCAAATTATTATATGTGATGTCTTTAGTGTTCTTTTCATTGTCATGGGCTGATTGCACCTCTTGACATTTCTAGATGCAAGTTATGTCCTATACGTTATGATTATCAGATGTAACATCAAGTCGAATTTGTCATAACGATCAACAGACTTTTCATTTGGACCATACCAACCACATGCGTTAGGAGTAGGACATTAAGATCCTGCCGTAAAGATCACATGCTGTAGTGTTAAGTACGTTACAGTATATGATCTTGATGGTAGAACAATAATAGTCTACCTCAAACGACTGTGATATTAACTTATTAATGTCACTGATAGCAGAATCAATCAAATTTTCAGACTGATCCACTTAGCTAGCGGAGGTCCGCAATACACCAAACACAATAATAGGTTGTACACAGGTAAAAAGAAATACAGGATATTTACAAGTGAGGACTATTTGAGATCACATCACATCGCCTTATACAGTGAATACACTCCTACACCAGTGTTTCCTCATGTCTGATATATATCTAGTGCTGATTAAGGTAGGATTTAAGCTGAGATTCCATATACGCGTAATGCGTCGTCCGTCACCCGAATCCGACAAAAATCGACAACAGGCAAAAGCACGGCGGTGATTCCATATGTCCGTCTGCGAATACGACAACGCATGGGGCTGCGCATCCGACAAAACGAATCGCTCCATGTAGCGATTGGCACGACTGCGAAAGCAGAAACGGATGGGGGAATCCAAATTATGACGTCATGGAATGGGCTTTCCCGAAAGAAAGCAGGTTAGTAGGCAAGTCTAAAAATGCCGAAGAGTTACGTGAGCGTCAAAACAAGTTAAGAGATTATTGAATTGGTTCGCCAACACCATGCTTTATGCAAACTGTTGCCTGGTCAGACTGAAGTATTCTCTGAACTTCTCTCCATCAGCGTGCACGTGTAACTCGCTGACTAAATTAGGATACGCTCCTTGCTGAAACCGATTACGTAATAAGCTATGAGCCCACCACCGGTGCTTCCTTTTATGTTGGTGCTTTTTCCACTGTTGCAATTTATATGACATGGCGATCAGTGTATTTTCCTCTTCCATCTGCAACTTTGACTGGTTCGCCATATTTTCCATCCAAAATCGTCGACAAGAAAGACTGAAAACGCATGCGTATACGTATATAAGGAATCATACCAAACGGATGATGGATACCGCATACGTTTTGCACATTACGCATACGCATTGCGCATTACGCCTATATGGAATCTCAGCTTTATTATACTTTGGACTATACTGATTTCACTAGAATCAAGCCTAAAGATTTCTTATTACTCCTTCACATACAGGAACACACACACATTAGCAAACAATTATTTACAAGCACTTGCAAATTAGTATTATAGGCTACTAAGAGCCTCCTCTAACTGATTGTTTTAAATATACACCACAGAGGAGCTGTATACAGTGGAATACAGTATGGTCGAAATAAAGTCACTTGAACAGCGATTGTGCACATATGCAATTTACGTACCAACATGTTACCTTGTTCATATAGCATTCGACATTGACGATAAATGTCTTTGTCGGTGAATATGTGATCAAGATATTTAGTTTCATTGACATTTTTCATTACCTGGCCAGACAGGTAAATATAAAGGTAGGCAATTTTCATGTCCTCTTTGCATCTTATTATCATAAAAAAACTGTCTTCTTTGAACCGTACAAAATGTCAAAGTCCATCCCATAATCAGAACATAGTTGTAGCAGATTTTGTAAACCAGCTCTATATGGACAAACTACCACAAGGTCATCATCTACATAGAGTGGTTGATAAGCACAGAACCAAAGATACAACCAATGTTACATGCATTTTATCAAACCGACAGATCATTTCATATAGTTCAGTAGAAAAGGTGACCGTATTCCTCCTTATCTAACACCACTGTTAACATGAAAACGTTCGGAACACTGTCCCATCAAACCACCATAGTCTGGTGAACATACCAATATGCTAGTCCCCGGGGGGGGGGGGGGTAGGGGGGCACTTGGCCTTATTCTGGATAGGGGTGTGCCGCGGGACCACGAAAGCCCGTACCCCGTCGTACAAGGTCAAAATGGCCAAAAGCATAACCCGTCGTACAAGGTGCGAATGTATTACCCGTGTACGATTGGAGCTGAAAAAAATAACCCGTCGTACAGATTGCCCAAAAAAAGCTGAAAAACATACCCCGTCCCGTACTACGTCTATACACAAGTATGAAGAAAGGCATGATCCAAAAAACGCCGTCGTACCAGTCGAGATCAGGGTTCCGATATATACACAGACAAAAACTGTACCCTTTTTTTACCCCGTTTCGCTGCGCGCATCGGATCACATATATACTGCATTGGTCATCCGTTCTATACACGCCTAAGTGATTCAAACCTGAACCTGACGTAGGCGGAACCCTGGTCAAATGTGTAACGGACAGAGGAGTGTAACGTAGGTCCCATCCCTTGGCGCCTCGACATGATCCCGTAACTCGTTGGCTCATCGCTATTGTAACGACGGACCCAGCATATGTGTATCTGTCGAGCAGGGCTGTTTAACTATGAGCAGCAGTGGGGTGCGATCACACTGGCATGTGGAGTCGTTTATTTTCAAAATGATTCATATGGTAAGAACAACACTTCACAGGCCCCCGTCAAAGGCTCAGACTCTCGATTCCCGATGTCAGAGTTCCGAGCGCCGAATGATTAGATCTACAATATGATTGCGAATATTTAATTATATAATTCTATCTGTTATGTGCTTTGGAATCTTACTAAGGAAATGACATAGAAAAATGGTCAGAGACGGTGACCTTATTAGATGTGTGTTTTCCGGTTGGGGCTTTGGACACCATTGTGGTTCACAGAGGAGGAAGGAAACAGAGAGCTGTATACAGTTTGGACAAGAAAATGCGATATGCATCGTCGTTTTTATTATCGGAACCATTCATTCGACAACAGCCACGATACACATGCTATTGAAGTGATTGTTGAATAACAAAATATACATGTACACTAAGATAAAAATTATTTGTGAGTATTTCCTGGAGAAGATGTCCATTTGATAGCCTATGTACATTCAGTGAATATTCTTGAGTTTGATTTTTGATATTCCTAAGATAGTTTTCCCCTGATGACGTAGACGGGATCCCCTGTCTGGATGTGTCCGGACCAGTCGTTGAGAAGCCATGTACCAATGTACGGGGCGTTGGCTTCTGCACTGAGTAGGCCGGGGAGCACGCGATATCTGAATAGCACATAACAACAGGTGACATGGAATTCAATTCAAGTTTGTTTGCCAGCAATCAAACATGGAAGTATTCAAATTACAAGTTGTTTTACGAACTAATTACATGAACAAGTTGCAATATATGCCCAGTGAATAAAATCCGACCGGTAAACTATCGTGCAGTTGCTGACTTCACATATATTTACTTCACTTCACATGGTCCTACACACTTGAATTTTGTGATCTATTCGGGGGCGAATTTCTTAGCATTTCTGGAGATCCAATATAACGTCAGATTAAAAAAGAAGTTACTTTTGCAGCTCTTTCAATGGTTGCTCTGCTGGGTCTCTGGTACCCTTGTCTGGGTCAACCGTTGTCATACGACACCTACACAAGCAAATACGGAAGTTACTAAATGGATCATCATCACCCAATATATCAAGTGATTAAATTCCTAATCTGATATATCCTATTATAAGAACATTGCATTAGGGGCTTTTGTTATGGTTTACATAAATCCGGATGAATATATTCGTCTTCGAAATTACAGGGATATAATTGTATATGAGACTCTTAATATACGGAACGCAATAAATAAATTAATGTTAGTTGTATGATTATAATATTCTATGATGATATATTCAAGAAATATAAACTTGAGTCCTTAAATGACAAAAAATACATAAATGTTGCATGGTGTACCTGTCGCACGGCAAGATGCCGGTGAATTTACAGTTGCCAATATATAGTTCCACCCAGTTGTCCTACACACAGCAACATGTATTTACTGTATATATTCATTCTTTGGGGAATTTTATTTATTCATCTGCAGAGGAAGAACGGGTTACCTGGCATTTGTAACAAAGAGCTTATAGCTATGCTAAGAGGGCTCACTCGCGACTCATAAAATCACATGGAATTTTCTGATCTATTCGAGGGCGCATTAGCCCAGAGTAATCAGAAGACTGCATGTCTTCCATTTAAGCTGCAAGGACGTTGGATCATCAGTCCCATGTGCTTGTGTTGGTTTTATGGTAGCGCCACCTGACGACGGGCATGCTTTTCACTAGCAAGCTCACCGCGTAGCTAGTCGGGGTGAGCCCTCTAAGTGTAACCTTAGCATGTTTGTTTGTGGGGCCAAATTCTTGTCGAACCGTCCCCTAAATTCTAATGAAAATAATTGCCATCTGCGCGAAACGATAACATTTTTACCCTTCCCCAAACCACATTATGTATGTTATCTCGAATGTTTTGTATAATGCTCCTTAGACCTTTGGAAGATGATGGTCATAATAGATATTAGTTGAAATATACATAAAAACACACACAAACTGTATATATATACCGTGCTCAACTTCAAAATTAATCACTGTATAACATAAAGAGAAAACACGAATTCATTCACGTTCTGCTTGTGCTCGTCATCTTATCTT
This sequence comes from Urechis unicinctus, assembly GCA_034190875.2. Lineage (NCBI taxonomy): Eukaryota > Metazoa > Annelida > Polychaeta > Xenopneusta > Urechidae > Urechis > Urechis unicinctus. Next base: position 31,239,907 of record CM067346.1, read on the forward strand.
CATCGTTTAATCTACAATCTTACCTCGTCAAAAGGAATATCTGAATCCGTTTTGATCACAATATTTGGTCGGAATCTCCTCATGTCGACTGGTGTATCGAGTCGCTTGTTGAGATCAACCAGTGAGCTTTCTGATATGACGAGATAAGGCCCCGTATCTTGATAAGGTATCTGTAAATGTATTTATTTTTTAGAACGCAGTACCTCTGACCTAGCCCTAATTGGTAGGAATGCATTTTTGTTGCTGCTTTAGGTCTTTGAATACATTATATTCATACGACACCAAGAGTTGGACTGTCTAGCAATATTATGATGCTAGGATTTCTGACTGTATAATATTTCCACATTTTTTTCAATCGATGAATTTCCAACCTGGTCGACGTCCTTCGCTTTCTTGTGGTATTCGGTGGGACCATTGTTGATCCGCCGGGAGGACAGTTCAGGTGCATGCTGCAGCAGACGGAATCCTGTCTTGCCCAGGTACTTATCAAGCCATCCAGCTGCCTCATCCCCACAGTCGACTCCTTCAATAGAATCACCCCAAATCCTGGTGTATGAAGAAAATCATTAATGAATGAAGAACATTGAACAATGCAATTTCATTACTTCAACAACAAATAGTAGACATGAAAGACTGACTTAGTTTCAGCGATTGTTTTTCCATCGATGGTCGTAGTCATGGGCAACCTGAGGGTCGACATACCCGGGGCATCCAAGTGCATAGTGTCACCATGGAAAGTAGGTGTTATTAAAATGATGGTCGGTTCTTGACGGGCCGTAATGAAGCGATAATTTGGACCGGTTGTGACCACGAATGACCTTTGGGGAGTAACAGACCAGATCGTCAGAAATTCTGATGTAGTAACGGGATGACTATTCGTAATGTTGCTGCAAATGTCATATGCATGTTCAAGTATAGGAATCAAGTGATATATAAGTTATGTTCTGTTCTTACCTGTCTCCACATCCATTAAGAACCAACCCTCCGTTGACACAATCACCTTTTTGTAGGCTGACCCCTCTCATTGATTTTACAGGGTAGATAGTGAGAGCGGAGACCTCGCCCACTCTCTCGGCATGCGTCGGTCGTTTGCGCCATGAAAGATATGCGTAGACGAGCTTGATAACTGCTGAGCTGGCCAGGTAGGCGACCAACCCCGATGACGTCACGTCCGCTGCCTTTCTTAGTAGCACGTCTGACATTATTGCTCAGTTAGGGCAGCTTGCGTCGCAAAATTGCAATGTCTTGTATGACTAACATGGATAACAAATGCATTAGACATTCAGAGAAATGTGTTTGGCTTGATGAACTCATTGTTTATTTCATAAGCGTGCAACTTTCGATCACTAGCGCTCGGTTCCAGATGCCAACTTACGAGCGCCGAGCAGAAAGCGTCTCGGTGCTCGGAATCTGACCGGCGCTCGGACGATCGGCATCGGGAACCGAGCGCCTGCGCTTATGAGGATGATTTCAAAATGTTAGAAGGTAATCGACAATAACACTACACAGGCACTTGGGAGAGTACCAATCGATTTGACGGCTTCCAGGATCCACTATTCCCACGACAATATCCCAACAAGCAATATCGATTTATACATGGCCGATCGCAGAATCGCATCCAAAGAGGAAACATATCAAACTGCTATTGCATCAGTATGGAAAAGCAACAGAACATCTCATTCCTCGATTGTTCATGCGAGCATCAACTATGTATACGAATATTGTTATCTAACTCGTCAGTACAATCGCAACCATCGTGATTGACTCACAATCATCCGCACCTTCACAATCTTACCGTCTCGTTGTTAGTGACCTGAAACCGCAGTATTCGATTTCTGTTGTTTTTAACTCTTCTTACTAATATCCGCTACTTCTTAACAAGTACCTCGCTGACTTTACAGCCTACCGTTGCGAAACATTTTCGCTGTTCGTGATTAAACAATTATACTCAATGATTAACCGCACGGGATCCGTCCAGACAGAATCAACGCTACACTCTAGCCCTAT
>CM067346.1:31249413-31375125 GCA_034190875.2 Urechis unicinctus
GATAACGCTGGTATCCGCCGCGAACGTAGGGCCTTGGGTCGGGGATGACGTGGAGATGAACGGGAGGACATTGACCTTCACTTTGGACCAGTATCAGACATATCAGGTAGAGCAGAAACAGTATTGCACTGATAACAATACATATTTGGTTTTTAAAGCATATAAGTCCATTTGACGACAGCGATTCAAGCGAGGGGCGAGGTTTTTTTTTAAATTTTCACCTTGAGTTGCCTGTACATGGAAAAGAGAGTATTTGATTAACGTCACGATCGAAAGTGATATTGCGATTGTTATGTTGACTTAGTCATCGTTTACCAGTGACATTTTTGTTCTTCGTTTTAACATAAAATTCTGGAAATGTTTTGAAACTTGATGTTTATATCCGCCGCATTTCTCAATGGCCACCGGGGCCCTCATTCCTAAGGCTTTGATAATCCTTCATATATACTTATTAGTTTCGTTGTTAAATTCGACACTAATGGTACAACTAGTGAATTTAGGTGCTCTACAGAGGTTTATAGTCCGTTTTGTTCAGTAGGCTTTAGTCGACATCAATGTTTATTTTAACAAAGTTGGTACATTTAAAGACGCGCTAAGTTTAGAAATTTACCATCTGACATCGTTTTTAAAATCACATCTTAACCTAACCTGGCAATAGACGTCGAAAATATTGATAATATTAAGCTCCATAAATGAAATTTTTCGCATGCGTTATGGACGAAATATCAAATACGTGCAAAATTGTAACAACTCATCATCAAAAAATTATTAATTATTATATGAATTGACTTATGCTATTGGTATCAGTTACAGGGAATCTATGACCTCACCGGAAGTCGAGTAGAAGCCTCGAAGCCCATAGCAGTGCTGTCCGGGGCGCAATGGACGTCTGTGAAAGAAGAACGTCTAGGAGATCATATTGTTGAACAAATGATCCCCGTAGACAGATGGGGGGATATGTTCCTAACTGCCCCACTGGCCACGAGAACAGGAGGAGATGTTATCAGAATACTCGGTAATAAATTCTTGCATAATCAAATGTAATTCAACTCAAGTAATATTCGTTGTAATTTCGTGCTAGAAAAGTTCAGATCGTGTACCTCGCCAGCCAGTTCTAGCAAAATACCGCATAGTCATCTCCAGGTTCACGCCCTTAGATTAATTATGGATTAAAGAACGAATTGGAAAAAACCCAAACAGAATGCATATTATTTGTGCAAAATTACCTGTTAGGTTGATTAGGTTTTTTTACCTGCATGCAGGGGCCAATGACGACACAGATGTCGTGCTCACTTTCTTCGGTCGATACCTCGCCCGCAATCGCACCATCTCCCTCCATCAAGGTTATTTCTCGGATATCGACGTGAGCTCTTCGGAATACCTTCATATCCAATCCAGTTCACCTATTCTTGTGGCCCAATTATCAAAATCGCACGGAAGTGATGGTAATATTCGAAGTGATCCATTCATGGTGCTTGTCCAGCCTTTGCGCGAGTTTTCTAACAGTTATACTTTCACCGCCACTACGAGTTACCGCGCTGAAGAACCCTTTTCACACTATCTTAATGTGCTTATCATGGGGGAGGCTGACCCCGAAGACTTCCTCCTGGATGGAATGTATCTAACCCCGCAAGATATGGTCAAGGAATGGCAGAAAATACCCAATGTGAACTTCTGGGCTGCCACTATAAGGATTGAGGAGGGTTTTCATCGTTTGAATCAGAAAGATAACATTGCGTTTGGAGCCATGGTGTACGGTTACAAGTTACAGGCGGGTTATGGATACCCTGTAGGTGTGTTGGCTCCGGAGCCGTATGAAATCTCGCGAGAAGTGTGGCAGAATGCTATAAAACCAACTTTAAGTAGCTCTACCATCACCACGCCACAGTTTTCTACAGATAATCAGGGTGATCCTTCATCAACACAGTCTCAATTTCTCACTTCGTCATTGTCACCTGTTGGTAATGACCCTCCAGGCAGTACTTCTCATGGGATTGTCACATCCAATGTGAGTTTGCTTGTCACGGTGAAAGATATGCATGTTAGCACAGTGACAGATATGAATGTTAATATAACAGACGGCGACCAATACAGTTTATCCACTGAGATGCATGCCGATAGCACAGACATATATGATGGTAACAGTTCTGTTACTGATTTGCAGAATAGTTCCAGGTTGTCTACATGGTACAATGGTACCAATATCAACACCAAATCGTTCAATCTCTCCTCCAGTGTTTCTGTCCAAAATGCTACCCTGGTGTACGAACACTGGTACCCGACAGGATACAGCTGGAGATGCCACACGTAAATCTACATCAAGCGGAGTTTCCTTTCCATCTATTCCTCTTTCGTCATATTTCAACATCTCCTCCACTTCCTTTTTCATGACATCCCCATTGTCTACATCGACATCCAAATCATCGTCACAGTACAACACAAGCCAATCGCCTATGTCCACAGACAATAACTCCACAGACGAATTTCCATTTTCAAATGTATTCTCAGAAGCCTCAAATGTCACTGAAACCCATAATGTGAATGATGTCACCTTGACCCTTATAACCGCAAATGTCACACCGGATGCGTGGACAACAACTTCTTCCGCCACCGAAGAGATAAACGTTACTTCTGCTATGCCGAACAGTTCATATATGTTATTGACGAGCAGTTGGGGCAACAATACATATGACGAGGAGGTAGGACCACAATAATTCTGGATGAGAATGGTACCACCACGGGGAAAGAGGAGTTCAGTGCACAAACTGAGACAGTAACTTTACCGAACATAAACAGCACTGAGCGTAACTTCACAGGTGATCTCACAGAGCCAGATCCCAACGTGACTGATGTTCCTCAGACCTCCACCACTGATGTCAAATGGAATGGTACGAATGACCCAGACGCCACTCGTTACGCGTCAAATACATCAAGTATTTATGTGACTTTGTCTCCTGAATCCAATGTCTCAAATACCACGGTATCAGCGACGTCATCTTGGCAAAGTCCTGGTGACAATGTGACAGTGACGAAATTAAGCAGCAACTTGACGACCGTCACGGCTGGCGTTCTCACGTCACGTGACCCATCTTTATCCACTGTCAATTTCACGATATCCAATAATACGTCGATGTCACCAAATACTTCACAAGCGTTTACACAAATGTTATCAAGTACAGGCTCCAGTCAAACCGCACCGGGATCAAGCTATCACAGCGCAGGATTCACAACCCAGCATCCCATTCCGACGGATACCAATCCCTCTTCCAGTTTGGGCAAGACAGCTTCTCCTGGTGTGTCGATTTCGTCAAACAGTGAGCATTCGTTATCACCGAAGTCATTTGGTTCCACTTTTTATACGACCTTATCAACGCAGGATGCCTCATCCAGAGTTTATTCAGTTCGCGGCACCGCCGTGACAAGTCGCACCACTCTCTTCGAACCGCAACAACATCACAACTACCAGGTTCCCTGCAAGCGACAACACAACTTTAGCAACGGAAAATGTTACCAACATTGAAATGAGCAGCTCATCGGAGACTGAAACTCTGACAGATAATTCGACGTTGTATATGTATGTAACCTCTGATATAAGCACACAAGAAATAATTTATGTTGTTCCAACAGCGATGCAATCAAAAGAAGAAAGGAATTTGAATGTAATCATTATTCCTGTCGCTGTCATTGTCGGCATTCCACTTGTGCTCTTACTTTGCTGTGTATTGTGTTGCGCTTGCAAGGGACGCATCTGTGCTTGTTGTAAGAAGCAAACCAAACAAGTTATTAAGTCTAGGAATGCGCGCAAGTATATGTACCATTCAAATCACAACAAAGTATTCCAATCTCGTGAAAGTGAATCGGAACTATCTTCCGGTTCCAACCAGATGTATGTTGACCCCAGCGTACAACATATGAAGGAATTGGTTGAAATCGAGAACCCCAAAAATGATACTGTGGGTTTGCGAGACGCTGAGTGTCCGTCCGAGTCGACTTCTAGACTATTGACAAAAGCAGTTACGGATTCTATATCAGTAATTGACGAGACTTCGTTGTCTAATATGAAAGCCAAACGAGATTCTGTCGCCTCCACTACAGAATTGATTGAAAGAAACGCTAAGGAAAGCGAAAAAATTGAAGGAAAGCCACCAAGACACGGCAGGGATCGGTCGAAGAGGAGAGTACATCCAGGGAATGTGGTCCGCCTGCCCACTACGCCACGGCTCGTCTCGAAGGCTACAACGACAACACGCCTCTTGGAAACACTGGTGAAGCCATCGCAAAAATCAAAAACACAAGTGAAAGAGTTCACGGAACGACGTTCGAAAAAGCCTCGAATCAAACGACGGCGCGCGCGCGCTGAGGTTTGTCCATACACTCTTGATCTTCGTCCAAACTACGGCCATGATACTGGTGGTGTCACTCAAACGGACTCGGGGTCAAGTGGGTACCACTCGGCCCAGACTCATAACTTTAGTGGATCGTCATCCAACCTGGATAGCTCTCTGCACAGCACAAGTATGTCACTTCCCAACTCCCTCGGCACTAACATACATTTCACATTTGCCGACCTCATCAGCAAATACCCCATGTTCCAGGATGTTGTAGAGGAAACATCTGATAAATCTTTTGCAAGTATAATATCCTCAAACAAAGTTAAAAACCTGGAGAAAGTACAGCAGCATATTCGTCATGTAAGTGGGGACAGAACAGTCACAGTGTTAGGTAGACGGCGACGCCTGGCCTCGGTACACCGGAAGAAAATGGAGGATCCCCATGGTTACGAGGCGTCGGCAGAAGACAGCGGCGTAGACTTCGTCAGTAGGCAGCATAAACTCTAAGACTGGTCATCTGTTACTAATGCGTTGTGACAACAACTGTATTTTTATGATTGAATGAATAAAGTTATTTTAGATTTACTCTTGCTGATTGAATGAATAAAGTTATTTTAGATTTACTCTTGCTTAAAGACGGTCACTGAAATCGATCTTCTTTATTCAAAACCATCAATTTCATCGAAGGGAACCGTTAATTAATGATTACAAATTGATCTACAGCACCAAGACTTGAATGAGATGAACTAAGCAGCAACTATATGTATCAGAATCAATTTAATGCCTTGTCAACATTTAGCTCTTTATGGTGCTGTTTGGGTATCTTGCATCTGTCAGTAATCATTCTGAAAACCAAAAGATATTAAAAAGATCCATCTGTTATAGTTTATAGAAGCGGGAAAGAAAGAATGACCTTTACGTCTGTGTTTTAAGTGCATTTGAGCTGGTTTAAGTATGTGTCATAAAACATGTGATAAAATGTTGATTTACATGATTTTCATTTTCTCTGAAATTAAAAAAGAAAAAACATTGAAGCTTATTAACAAGGGTGGTTAGTTATGGGCACAGGAAACCTACTGAAATATTACAGGATTTCAGTGTTGATTATATCCGTCTGTATGGGGCTAATTTTTGACGGAGCATCGAAATTATAATGATCCCATTTAGCTGTGTTTGTTTTTCATTTTACCGAGTAACAGCAAAATCTGCCCATTTTAGCGAAATTTTTGTATCCCCATTTAAAGACTCTAAAGGTAAAGGTAATATTCGGGTTTAACGACACTTTCAACAGCGAGGTTGATTGTGATGCTTGGACAGCTCTCCTTAAATGCCAGCCCCAACTTGGCACAAACCCGTTGCTCAGACCGGCCTGTGAAACCCACGAAGGTCCAGCGCTACAGGGTCGGGTGCATCCCTTTCGGAGATAGGACCGCCATTTAACATGACCATCCGAGTCACAAGGAGTCAGTCAGGTTTTACCACTACGCCCCGGGGACCGGCTATAAAGGCTCTAACTTAAATAGTAGGACAATTCTAAGTCCGATGAGTTCACTGGCTCACGAATTATGGTTCATTTCTGGAAACGACTTTACCTCGTGCGGAAGCCACTAAAGGTTGTGAGGAGAACTCGCGAAAAGGATGAGGGACCAATCATCCAATTTCTTATTTGAAAAAAAAAAAAATTCGACCAATTCCTTACTACGTTTAGTGAGTTCGATGTCTTAACTTTGACGGGACGTGAATTCAAATCATACATGGCACACGGTAGACATCCGAGGCTGAAAGTTTTAGCCGGTCATCCGAGTTTTTAGGGGCACCCATAATGCACTGCGCACTATGATGCCTTTGCAAAGGTGAATACAAGCGTTCGGTGATATGCTGACTTCCTATATTTTCAATCAAACGGAGTGAATAATGTCTTTCTTGACGCCACAGGTTATATTATGCAGTATTACCTGTTGGTTTTTCTTTCGCCTCGCGTCGATGGAAAAAAAATATCTAACCGGCTAAATCTGTCGTTCATTGTCTATGGTAGCCCTACAAGACGTCTGAGTAGACGTCTTACTTTCTCTTAAACCGACGCAATGTAAAAAAATTGAGATCGATTCACACAACTCCCAAACACCAAACATACCCAAGTGATGGAGTTTAAGAATGCAATGATGTTCCACGGACAATTTTATCCCTTTTCGGCGGGGGATTTCATCCATGGTAATTATTTATAGTTCGATCAATTGGGAAGCGGTAAAAAGTCCGAAACAAAATGTTTGTTTTCAACTTCTAACCACTACATCGCGCATGCTCAGAATGCAATCGACTTCTAATGAGGCAATGCGGCGGCGGGATATAGCGGGAAATCACGCGACCCAATATTTTCCAAAATGGCGGTCATCGTATCGGAAATGATATTAGATGGCATTTCTTGAAGATTAGCGTCGAGTGGGGTTAGGTTTTTTGGTGCGTTAGGACTTTTTTTTATATAGGCTCTTGATATATGTTATTTTCTAGATGCGTCATGTAGCACATTACCCAAACGCGTTTTCTTGGACGTGCGGAAAATGTTGAAGCAGAACGGTATATATTCATATTACCGTTCGACCGGAGCTATGTCTATGGTAGCTTAGTCTGCGGCATTTCTGGTAAATTGCACGTTCCCAATTTATCAACACATGACAGTTAACCTATATGATACAACTTATTCGCAATGAAGTTGGTAATTAATCTATTCAAAGATAATAGCTAGCCTAACGATCGAATGTCAGTTAAATTGTTTGTTTGTCCAACTGTTTGTTTCATATATTAGACTAACCACGTTGTTTACTGCCGAAATATTCCGATGCGCTTTTATTGATTGAGCATCGATGATCTGGTGTTCCCAATAACATGGACGGATTGTAAACGAGTCATTTTAGCAACAACACAAAAGTGGTACAAAATTATAATTTCATCAAATCGACGAAAAAGTATCTTTTACGTTAAACTTCCTGTAACCAATGAGCGGACCAAGACCGTCAATAACGGGATTTAGGCTAGCTCCGGTCGTTACGGTAACATGAATTTATACGTCTACTCAGACGTCTTGTAGGGCTAGATTTAGGCGAGTATGTTATGTGTACAAGTATAATAACCAAGGATCGACAATAAGTTACCACTTGTGTTTTGAAGAGTAGAAAAAACATTACAACAAGTGTTCGGCCGAGCCATTTCCTAGTGCAGACTATAATGTATATCCCTATAACATATATCCCTATGAACATTGTTCGGGTAAAATCATATATCGTTTTGACAGAATTGCTTTTTCAAATGTCGATTTTCTCTCGATTTACCATCATGATGACCGTCATAGCACAGTTTTTAATAATGTCACTTATCAGCACATTATGTGTTATCAATAAGGATGTGACAGTTTATCAAGTCCTCTAATCAATAGTTCAGTCTAGAAAAGAAGATGCCAGTGAAGCCACAATAAACGTTGCATCGCTATGATAACTTTTATCGGTGATGATGTCATTTGTCATGGTTGCGGCAATAAGTTATAAGCTTGATTATTCCATATATAGGTCTTCGAGTTACCACTAATTGTTCTTATTAGCGTTCATCCTGTGATTCATCCTGTATATCTTTGATCGGAAGCATCCGCAAAGTAAAAAAGCCTATTGAGCGTTATGACAAAACACTGACAGATTTACTATAACACGCTTCTTCAAGTATTGCGTCCTTGACCTAGTTGACATTCAGTGCCAGTTTCGTTATTGAATGAACTGTCGAATTCATTCAGCCAGTGTTGAAAAACAGACTAGTTCCATGTGTACATTAACGTCACGCTACTATTTCTGAGATCCGTAATTACAGTTTAGTTACATATGAAAAACCGACTGAACCATGTATAAATTACGGTTTGAATCATCCATCCGACGCCTTGTCCGTCGTTTTTCGATTGCGAATATAAAGCATCAGAAGAAATCGGAGACACACAAAAACCACAATGTGTCAGTTAACTCCCGTGGACCTCAGAAGAATGCTTACCAGGACTATCCGATGGATAAAATAAGGAATATTGGTGTTATGGCTCACATCGATGCGGGTAAAACTACCACGACTGAACGCATGTTATTTTACTCCGGCTACACGAGACACTTAGGTTAGTAGCGGTCTTGTTCAATAAATTGTGTTTTAAAGACGCTCCTAATCAGGGTGAAGACCAGTTCAACTAGATTGACTCCTTATACCATATTTGCTTGATAGACTGCTGTGAATTCACTCATATATTTTTGTCTTTACTTTACTATTATTATTTACTAAAATTGCCCCTTTGCAACTATATAACAAGCACCTTGCTTGGTTTTTTGCCATAACAGAATCTATCTTTATGAAAATGCTCAGTGTTGAATGCCTTTATTTGAACAGGTGATGTTGATGATGGAGACACAGTCACTGACTACATGGAGCAGGAAAGGAATCGCGGAATCACAATCACTAGTGCTGCCGTTACTTTCTACTGGAACGGACACAAGATTAATCTCATTGACACTCCTGGTTTGTCTTCCAGTTATTGTAACAAATTCATCTCAAAACTATCAGTTCCCTCCAATTTAGTGCTTTGAATGCCAACCGATTCTGAAAATATCAAGCACTGAAGTTAATTGACATGTTGTTCAGGTCATGTGGACTTCACGTTGGAGGTGGAGCGGTCTTTGCGGGTGCTTGATGGAGCTGTTGCTGTCATGGATGCTTCAGCAGGTGCTCATCATGTTCTGTATTTCCTGTATTTCCTGTTATCAAATGCTTTCCTTAATCCACTGCATGTATCATTCAATCAAGATGATCCCCAATGGTGTTTCAGGAGTGGAAGCCCAGACTCTGACAGTGTGGCGACAGGCTGATCAATATAATGTTCCTCGTATTGTTTACCTCAACAAAATGGATAAAACTGGTGCCAACTTTCAAGCATCAGTCCAGTCTATTCAAGACAAGCTTCACAACACCACTAGTTGTCCATTTACCTATTGGAAAAGAAAGGAACTTTACAGGATTTGTTGACTTGATTACGATGGAGAAGTTAGTTTGGGATGCCGTGGATAGTGATTTGCACTACTATACACGTTCACCGTTAGATTTAAACAAGGAAAGTTCTCTTTATGAAGAGGCTCATTCACACAGACTCTCCCTTGTAGAGGATTTGGCTAATCTGGATGAGGAATGTGGTGAGCTATTCCTCAATTCCAACCCAGAGTCTTTCCCCTTAGAGATGTTGTGGTCCGGAATTCGTCGTGTGACATTAACTTCCAAAGCTGTTCCAGTTCTCTGTGGCAGTTCCTTGAAAAACAAAGGCGTACAAAGCCTCTTGGATGCTGTAGCTTCTTATTTGCCAAGTCCAAATGATAGAGACCTGCCATTTTTAGATTACTACAAAAATACACTGTGTGGACTCGCTTTTAAGATAGTCCATGACAAACAGAGGGGTGCCATGACATTTATAAGGCTTTACGGAGGAGAGATTAAGTCAGGAGAGACTGTGTACAATGTGACGAGAGATTGTACAGAGAAGGTGACACGCTTGTTGCAGATATCTGCTGATGAGCACAAGGATATCCAGAAGGCATCGGCTGGGAACATTGTGGGAGTGACTGGTCTCAAAGAGGTAAACTGTCCTCCATATATTATTTGATGACTCAGTCTTTCACCTCCATCTCTGGTCAATGCCTCGTTGTTGCATGATGAAGCCTGGCAAGTTTTCAAAATCCACTTGTTTCAGACCGTTTCTGGGGATACATTAGTCTCGAGTCATGCAGATGCCAGGAAAGTTCTCAAAGCCTTCGAGGCTACTTCCTTGTCTATTGACGACACCCTGGACAATGAAGAGACGCAGGTAGGAGCTGTTCTGGCAGGTCTACACATCCCTGACCCAGTCTTCTTCTGTTCCATTGAGCCTCCCTCAATGTCCCATCAAAAAGCACTTGATCATGCCCTGGTCTGCCTCACAAGGGAAGACCCTAGTTTGAGAGTTCACATGGATGAAGATACTGGACAGACTATAGTATCTGGCATGGGAGAATTGCATCTCGATGTGATCCGTGATCGCATCAGAGTGGAGTACGGTGTGGATGCATACATGGGACCCCTTCAGATTGCCTATAAAGAGGCTATATCCACCTCCAGAGAGGAGAGTGTGGAAGTCGATGAGATGCTGGCTGGAGTAAGGAACAGAGTCAGTTTATCTATGTCTGTGTATCCTGTGAAGGGGGGCTGTGGAAAGGAGATGTTTACAGTAGAGCCTTATGATAACAGCGACCTGTTGGAACACAAACTATGGTGGCAGCATAAGAAAGCCATTCGTGATGGAGTGGTGTCAGCACTTGCTAGAGGTATGTACTAATACTTGTCTGGTATTGATTTAACCATAGGCTTGTCCCCACAACATCAGCCATGTAACCGTTTAGTGAGCTCAGCCATGCCCAAACAATCCATTTACATAATGTTTGCTGATTGTTTTATTTTTATGATAGTGTCTGCAAATGGAAATTCTAAGCAGATGCGCTAAATGTGGATAAAGCGATTCTTTTTTGGATGTTGCTCACAGGACCCACCCTGGGATATGATGTCTTAGATGTTGGAGTAAAGCTTCATGACTTCAAGGCCTCTCGCAGCACTTCTCTGCCTATGGTGACTGCTTGTGTTGCGCAGTGTATCTCCCGAGCCATTGCGGCAGCGTCCCCCGTCCTCCTGGAACCCCTAATGAGGATGGAGGTGATGAACCATCTGACCTTCTTAATGCTAATGAATCAAATTTAATTCAATATATAATAATAATATAATATATATGATAATGTTATCAGACAGCTGGATTGGTATTGAATTCTTCCTGTTGATGATGGAATGGGTACCTTATAACTTATGCTGAATGGACATCTGTAAATCAAGAAATATTATCTTACAATTAACAATTTGTGTTCAGATGTCATAATGCTTTTCCTCTTGGTCATAACACCCTCTATTGTTTTCTTCAGATCACCACAACAGATGACCATCTGGGTGTTGTCATGACTGACCTTACTCAGCGTAGATCTCACATAATGGATGTCCAAGCCCGAGATAACTCGCGTATCGTCGTGGCCCACACACCATTGGCAGAGCTGCTTGGGTACGCTACCAAACTCAGGACACTTACCTCGGGCACATCTACTTTCTCCATGCAGCTCCATGCTCACCAGACCATGAATGAACATGAGATGAATAAAGTTGTGCATGCGTTCACCTAGGTGATGGTGATGATGAGATATATTTACCATCGCTTTCCGTGTTATGTCCCGTGTTTTCACTAAACCATGAACCAGCTGTATTCTGATGCGGCTGCAATGCTTATTGCAACCAGCTGCCATTTTGCGCTATGAATCCACTAACAATGATGAACTTAGTCTTCATAAATTGTTAAACAGGTGAAATAGCCGTCCACAAACCTGTTATCAAATGTGGAGCATGAACAAGCCACCACTAATGGACTATGGTCCAGTTACTAATTGTGGACCACACAAGTTACCAATACTGGACCAGAAAAAAATTACCAATAGTGGACTAGTAACAAGTTACTAATATTTAACTATCAATTAGTTACAAATTGTAACCAGTTACCAAAAATGGACCTGTTATCAATAGTTGATCAGAAACTAGTTACCATTAGTGGACCAGAAACCAGTTGCTAATGGGGGATCAGTTAACAAAAGTGCCACATAAACTAGTTACCAACAGGTATTAACTAAGGACCATAAATCCATTACCTATAGCGAATCCTTGATCAATCATCAAAAGTGGACCAAATACCTGTTCCCAATGGTGGACCATAATTCAGTTACCACAAGTAGACAACAAACCAGTTACATAGTAACAATTGTTCCCAATGGTGGACCGTAATTCAGTTACCACAAGTAGACAACAAACCAGTTACATAGTAACAATTGTTCCCAATGGTGGACCATAGTATAACTATCATAAACTTATCACTTAAGGGACTCTTGTTTCATCATTAAATGGGACCAAGTCACCAATAGTGGGTCATAAACCCGTAACCAAAAGAAGGGAAGGTAAGTTAGGGGTTTAATGGCACAGGAGCGGTTGTGTGTTATGTGTCGCCCATAAAGGTGGAGGAAGATTTGAATAAACGAAGTGGTTAAATGGAAACTAAAAGAACGCTAAAGCCCTCAGCAGAAAGTTACCTATACGAGCACGAACAAGAATAATCTCCTCTCAACGGCTAGTGACTGGCCGTGCACGACGTCTTATATTTATATTACAGTCGTGCGCGGCTACTCAACGGCTGTCTCTGCAGCTGTGTGGCCATTACACAGGTAGGGGCTCCTGAGGATGGTTATCAGACAAAGTGGTGCAAGCACGGACTTATGAAGTTCAGTTCATCACAATTGTTTTCGATAACCAAATTATAAAATAGTAACCATCTGTAGACTATCGACAAGTTACAATAGCTACCCACAAACCAGTCGCGATGGACCTTTAAATCACGTGCCAATCATAAAGCATAAATATTTCACCGACGGGTACAATAAACCTGTAACCATATTCAGCAATTACCTATATTACTGTTTCAAACTGGGCGTCGATGATCGAACGCATCTTTCAATATTGCTGGCCCACAGGGTATACATAATGTATTGGATAGAGTCCAAATACAGGTCAACCGCAGGCTCTTCATGATGCGCGATTGATATGACGGATATGATGTAATGCTCAGCGGCAGTAGTTTTTTTTTTTTTTTTTGGGGGGGGGGGGGGGGGGCACATGGCTGTCAAACGAGCCACTTGCTAGAATCCTGTCTTTGCGCATCATATAAAGTTCGTTTCAACTTTGGATTAACTTAATATTGATTAATGATCGACATAACCAGGTGTAAATCATCAAAAGCAGTGCATCAGGTAAAAAAACTTTATTTAAATCTGAGTTATATAAATGAACACAATAAAGGGAGTCATTATAGATTTGCAAAACCCCGGGGCAAAACCTGTCAATCCATCACGAACAGGTCGTGAAGCTTGAAACATCAGCACCAGACTCCCATGCTTCGGGGTAACACAGAATATCTTTGTCTGAATAGTTCCCGAGAGACATTCTTATGACTCGCTCTCCGCGTATCTCGTACATCCTCTTCCAGAATAATATCTTCTCTTGAGTTTCCATCTTCGGAGCATCCAACGATCTTGTCAATGCCATACTCTGCATCTTTGGGTTGGCAACCGCTGATTCACAGAGGAGATATACATCTTCTTCCCAAAGAGGAATATCCTCTATAGAGAAAAGCTTGAGCCGTTTTAATGTTTTGATGGTCGTCAATAATTCCAAAAGCAATTCGTTTGGGATCCGGAACTCAAAAGAAATGGCTCCCATCTCCAAAATGACAAGATTGGGTAAAGATACTAATTTGTTGACAATAGAGTGAATCAAATCCTGGTCTGCTACGTGACTCTTTGGGGGTGAGTATTCCGATGTTGATCTACCACTCAAAAACTTCCAGAAAGTCCAAACGTTCATATCTTCCACTGTAGCAGTCGGTGTATCAACGGAAGGACTGGAGACACGTGACGAGTCCCTACTGTGGCTGTAGTAACCGGAGTCCCGTTGATTAAAGTCGCTGGACGCGTCAAGACAATCGACCACTGCGTTAAAACGATCACTGCATTCCATACACGCACTTGAGTAAACATAAGAAAGGTCCAGATCTTGAATATGAGAAGTAAAGGAAGAGGAAAACAGGGTATCCAAGTCTTTGAGGTTCAGATTGCAGTGAGATAAGTTGAGATAATCCAGTGCTGATTTGCAAGGGTCAAGGATATTCTCCAGCTCTCCGTCAATTTTGGATCCAGTCAAATCCAGTCGTTTGAGATGTGTCAAATGAGAGAAGAATCCCTCTAGATGTTTCTTTGTGGTGGAGTCCGTGCAGTCAAGTGGCGAGTGTGTGAAGCCAAATTGCTCTACAGACCCTAATAGGTGATGGGCTCGATGGAGGTATCCGAACACGGAGGGGATGGCAAACTGTGGGATGCATTCTAAAACAAGTCCCTGCAGTCCCTGTACCAAACAGTTAAAAAAAATACATTTGAAATTTATCTGCATATGGACAATTAAGTTAATATCATTGACTTGCCGATTACTAATGGTTTACATTGCCATGTTAAATTACATTTTGAAATGAATACTGACGTTCTTTGGGACCAGTTGTTCCAACATGGCTAACCCCAGCAAAGGATCCACTGTCTCCAAACCACGCCCACAGCGGTCATTGTATCTGAACACAGTAAACCACAGTGCCATTCTTTTGGTCGGAATCCTTGGCTTCACACCAGCTATGTGTAGTGCATGTTCAGTGTGAACCTCTTTAATGGATCAATTTGTTCTCAATGTGCTCAATATTATGTTTTGAAGCTTAGGTCGTCGAATATATGTACACATTATAAAATTCAGGGAACGTATATTTATGGAGATGTACGTACGAGTGATTTACCTGAACACCATACTGTTTATGCAAACATCAATACGAGATCGAGGCTCTAGACCTTTACACATCAGGAGTCCAAGCAAACTCAACCTGGCCGACGACAGTGGCACAAAATCCATCGTGACCTTTAGATGGCCTCCTGCAGTATAAAAACGACAGCTACGATAATACAGGTTTATGGATACAATCGAGGGCAGTCGCTCTCAAATGGATTTCACATCCTAAAAAACACCACAACAGCTTTATATTCGGGTTTTGATTACTCACGTGGTAGATGTATTTGTCGACCTCTCTTGAACAAATTATGTTTCAGCTGGGTGTCAATGAACGACGTCATGTTTTTGAGCAAACGCTCCTCACTGGATATGTCTAATTCTGGAAATTTCCATGTAGGTCAATATAACATCTTAATAAGGAGAACCGAAAAGTGTTTTAATTGTCCCATCGTAGAAAACCGAGAACAGTTATCCCTCGGAATACATCATCCCGAAAAAGAGGGGGAGTGACAGACAAAGAGAGAGCTCACTTAGTGTTGAGATGACCGTATCCAGGATAACCGCTGTGTCTAAGTTGTCGATGGGAAGAGTCAACAAGGGAATCATTTGTAAGATGGTGATGAGCAATCCACGAGCTGGCAACATGATCAATAACATCGCTGATGAATACATGCTTGTAAGAAATTATTATAATTTAGCAATTAACAATTGCTGCTATTTAGGGCATTATGAAGTATTTATTTTGATGATGGCTTAAATTAGTGAAAACTCAAGCCGGACTCTCCAAGGTGACGACAGTATTTATATTAAAAAAGCTATACGATAGTGGTCTAGGATGGTAAATTTAGATGATCAAACGGTAGCATTCTCACAGGGTACATATCCGGTGAGGTCAAGATGCTGGAGCTGAGAGAGAGGTGACAAAAGGAGGAGACCCTGGAAGAAGAGGGTCCACAGCTCATCTGGGCTGCTGAAGATTCTGTCACACTCCTCGGGGCAAAAGATGTCCTGTAGTCTGCATGGCGCATCAATCAATATTGAATGAAAGTTATTCTAATTTACGTATATCATTGTATGCTGTTTTGATTATGCTTATTACTTCATCACAGTAAGCGAGGTGACCAATAAACGGCTTCCTGTATATTTGAGATTCGATGACGCAATCGTGCACGTATTTAAATAAATAAAAAAATGAAACGAGATTATTATTGTGATCATATTGTTGAGGCTGAACCATGCATACCTGCATGCGTATGTGTGCGTGTACGTGAACCTACCTCAGTGTTTCCAGCGGCCAAGTAGCTATACACTGAGGAACTTCCCTCTTCCTCTCCTTCGACATAAGCGCCTCCCTGAGCTTGCCAGCGGCCCACGTGGCGCCGTAGTTCTTGTCATTAGCTTGTATCATCCCCACTGTTCCTCCATTCACGTGTCCTCGCACCCCGCCGCCTGATGGTGAGTGATAATTGGTAGATTTGACTTCATGTCCACGTGGCTGTAGATGGAAGACGAACTCTTCGCCAGCTTCCTTGTAACCGGAAGTTGGTGCCTTGTCTGGTGATCTGGCCTCTTTAGGATACTGAGCGGTAAGAAAGCCGATATACACGTAGGCAATGACAACAGAGTGTACGGTTGGGCGATACATGTTGCCCTCAACCCTACCCCCGCGCAAACAGCGCAGTGGGTATGCATGTATCTAGATAGACACGAGTGGCTATACACGAGATGTTCAGCATTGGACACTTGCTCAAGGGTTAAACAAATATATGTCACTATCTACACATTGTTTAGGATCAGATAAGACTGAGGCTTGATGGACTTATTGGTCGAGACAGATAGACACTCATGCTGTCGGACCTTATGACCCACCAACCCCGGGCGCTGAACAGCTAGTTTTGTTCCGGGCTGGCCATACCGACACCATACTGTGAATGTGGTTGACCCCTAGCACACCCACACATCATCAGATGACATGTATTGGGACAGCATGACGCGAACAAGGATCATAAACTCAATTATACAGTAAAGACGGATAGAGCCACAGTCAGGAAATAGCCTCAAATGGAACGATGTGACTCTTCGTATGTCTTCAGCTACTGCTTTACTTATACGGTACTGGCATACAGCGAAATTGAGGTTGATGACATAAGGAACAGGCCAAACTGGTTGAAAATGTCGGGATGCACACAGTAATCGGCGTGCTACAGTCACACACGTGTTGCGGTAAACGTTTCACGCTCGTGTCCACTGCCAATTGAATACAGATGTCTCTAACATCAAAGCTACTTGTAGCTACTAAATATTATTTATGACGCTCCATATCGTCCTGCTTTTCTAACAATCTCTCTAAATGGTCATCCATATATTATTCTGCATAAAAATACGCATGATAAATTAATACACGCATGACACTACAGGTGTGTTTATGTTTCTTGTGCCTCAATACCTGGCTTGTTAGAACTACGTTATCCCCGGGGCTATACAAACGTGTTACTGAATCAGTTTATCCACTTTGACCGAGTTCGAGTTTACCCTGATACGCGCCCTGCATTGCCTATTCGTGAAATGTTGTCCTCGGACTATTTATACAACAACTTGTCAGTGTGTAAGACACACGAGTAAGTGTCATAGAAATAGATCGAGTGTTGAACATGCCTCAAAATATTTGCAGCTGACATAATGAAGTTTGAAATGAAATTGTAAATGAACTTAAAAGTCACAATCAACAGCGAGTTTGTATCACATTGGAGTTTCAGAATTCGCGTACCTTAGACTCCAAAGTGGCTTTCGATAGAAAATCCAAAGTATCATAATTGACATCTCGGAGACACCAATGCGCCATGGTTAACGAATCTGCCTTTAAAGAACCGACAACAATTCCATTGGGCTTTAAAAGCACACAACAGTTTCTTATGAATTCTCCATCCGCGCCAAAATGTTCAGGTAAGATAACAGATCGGAGTCTTTCAGGCGTGTCAACAGGACGCTCTTCAACATCGCTTGTAGCTCAACTCCTACCATTGCCGGCCCTAATAAAATACGTGTTGACACCAGACCATCATACCACTAGCTTCTCGGCTGTCTAGAATGACCGCTATGTGTATATGTACGACGTTTATATATAGCGTGGGTGCATACTACACACACGATGCAAATTAAGGCTACACATAGTACTCCATAGACTGGACTCAAACTACCCCTTAACCTCCTCTCGACGTAGTTATAAAGACAAACACTATATTATCCATTCTAAGGTGTGTGATCAAAGAGTAAACCCTTATTAAACAAGCTATCAGAACATACGGTAGGCATGATGGGGGTGGGGGGTGGGGCACGCAGGGTTAGGTGGAAACAGCAACATTGTTGAGAGTAAGCAAACATAGGGGGTTAACAGAGGCCATTGAGCTGACGAATGGAGACCAAGCATTAACATAATAAGGGCAACCTTGAGATCTGATTGTTATTGAATGTTTTGGTTTGAAAAAGTTTGTGTGTTCATTATGAAAAGGTGTACAATTCAAGGTTACATTACTGAACTTGTTTGTGTCCGTACACTTTGGTGATGTATTGCGACCAAATATATAGCAACGAAATGGCTACTTTCAGAATGAATAAGGATACAAGGCGCATGTCCCATCCTTAGGAAGGAATGCCCTTTCCACGTTAAGCCTTAATGTCTGAGCGTAATGCCGTGGAAGCATCGAGAAACTGTCGCAACGTGCATAAGTCGTTAGAGCTTACTTACTTTCCATGGTATTCAATTACATCAAGCTATGATAGGAGGATATGGTATATACCACACAAATCTGCTGACATCCTGTTATGGTATTTAGCGCAGTTAGTGAAGTTACACTTATTGAGTACGCTCATCTTAAAGGGAAATGCTACAGTTCACTGCCGAGCCACCCAGCGGCCGTAGCGTAACTGCGCGTACTTTGACGGGAACCACCTTGACGCGCTGCGCGTATTTCTCGCGTCAGGTGCACCCGCGTCTGCGCTGCGACGAGTTGACTTCGAAGTGATATCCTGATGAATGTGGTGACGATGTGTCTTGTAGTCAACAGACGTTCACGATGAGTTTCACTCACACGGCACGACACAACAGAAACTGAAGGACAGAAATGTCCCTGTCGTTGAGAACAGTGCTGATGATTCTTGTCATGGTAATCAACAATTTGCTAATAAAACACAAATTGAAAAAAGACGAGCGTCCTCTCATAGATTGATGGCTAGGCACAAGACACTTTGCAATGACAACGAAAGTGATTCTAATTTGACGCAGCAAACAGCTCATCAAAGTCTTTGTGAAACACGTGTTGGTGTCCCGGGAGAGTACAACAAACAATCCATTGCGGCTTCCCATAGACTTCGATGACCTATCCTTTTTTAAATTTCTGTTCATAGTACACATATCACTGCACCAGAAGACCAAGTTTACTTCAAAAGTCAGTGGTCAATTTTTTTTACGGAGTGTTGACACTATTCTGGAGGAAAATTAACAATACATTAATAAATGGCTTGCCGTAGAGTGCGCCGAGACATCATATTTTTCTTGATTTTTTTGTAAAGCAGATATTGTTCTGTCTGTATGTTAAATATAATGTAATTCGTTGTACGAACTTTTCTATAGAACCAAAATATTATCACAAGCGCACAATTCACATTGGCTTAGCATGTGGATCCTAAATTCGTCATACTCAGAAATTTGCAACAGTGACCTATATTTTTTATTTTACATTTCTTTAGCTCTATATACGAGCTTACTCTGTGCAAAAAAATCTTGAAAATCTATGTACAAATTTAGAACTGTCGCAATTATCTTTAAAACGGCTGCAATAATAGCTTAAGCTGTTTGGTAATTCGACAGTTCATGGTTGAAACGCTTGGGCCTTGAACTCCTTGACTTGACTGCTGCATCTCTTCAAGAACACACAGATCTCACACAACACACACACACACACACACACACACACACACACACACACACACACACACACACACACACACACACACACACACACACACACACACACACACACACACACACACACACACACACACACACACACACACACACACACACACACACACACACATATATATATATATATATATATATATGTACAGGGGTGGTAACTGACGGTCGCCCGCCCGTCAATGGCGACTGAAAACGGGCGAGTTGAATTCGCCTAATCACGCGCCCGGGTGGCGAGTCAGCTTGGCAATAGGAATAACCAGGAATCGCCGTTATCTACCATCCTCGCCTTATTATCATCATACAGGCTGCACAAATGGCTCTTTTGTTTCATTTTCATAATCCATTGACGCATTCAGCTTTGTGCGCCATCATGCTGGTGGGTAATTGACCCTGCACGAATCTCCATGGTGTTCACATCCCAGTAAAGCTAGTGATCGTGACTTCGTCGTCTTTTCGTCACGCCGTCCGTCACAGTGATGAAATGCCATCAAAGTCCTGTCATGTAGGTGTAAAAATTGCTAATTAATTTGTCTGCCCAATTATATTGCATGTGATATTGTAAATGCTATTTCCACATTACAACTCAACGTTGTATTTCAACAACAAAAGTGTTTGAGAATTTATTCGATAGTTTAATCGTAGTCGACAAAAATACTTATTTAATTATATGTTTGAAAAATGCGGTGTTTGAATTAGAGTGTAACCTTCTGACTGACTACATCTGGGCACATTCTGTACTTTTTCACTTCATATTTAACAATTGGCATATAATTTTGTCTATTTATATCAAATTAAATCATCTGTTAAAATATGCTCTAAGTATTTAAATACAATTGTAGCCAGAAGTTACACTAAATTACCAAATTGTCCGCTTTGTGACGTCAACCATCAATTCAACTAACTGATGTAGCTAGCCAGAGCTTTGAGAAATATCATTTTCAGTTTTACCAGCCGGGTGGTGAGGCACGTGTCAAACAGCAAAACAGTGTATTATATCATCATGTCTAATTCATAACGGACATTTAAATCCTCATTATGATGACGAGGAATACAACTTGTTGACGCTCGATTTTGTTTATTTACTTGGTGCGAACATATTTTATGCAAATCATATTTCGTTCTGTATCCTGCTTATTTCATTAACACCTACATTGATGTATTATTTGGACTGTATTTAAAATAAATGTATTGTACCTCTTCTAAATTGCTCTAAAAGATAAACAATCGACTTAAAATGTATATTGACTGAGCGATAATATAACACAGAGTGCGATTGCGTGGGTGTGGAACTGGGTGACCGAGGTTTCGTAGATGTACTAGCGGAGTTATATTATCTCATCAAGGCCCTTGGTAAGTGGTCGTGTCATTGACTAGTATTGCGTTATAGTTGCACTGTTCCTTAGGTATGACTTCATATTTAGCCCTGCGCGGACGTATCATTTCATTATAACTTTCTAGGCCATACCATTAGGTCTACGTAGACGTCCTATTGGGCTACACAATAGTTTGAATTGATTAATTTTTATCTTTAGACAAGTCATTATTTGGTTATCCAAATGACCAAATTACAGATAATTGCCTTGACCAAAATCGTTGAACTTAGTGACCTAGTTACAATCCTGTCCATTTGATCTCCGCATTTGCAGCTCACAGATTATTCAATATAACAATCATGCCTATCTTTCAAAGACTTTCTTATGAAGTGCCATGTCTTGATAATTATTTCTTTCAGCTCATTGCCTGAATATCTGTTGATGCAGTGGAATTGTATTCTCTGCCATTTAAAGATGGCCAGTGTAAATATAAGTTGTCCATTCTTATTATAATTGTAAAACCATGTCCAGATGTTCAGGATGTCATGTGAAAGTTCAGATCACTATGCAAAGATTCTTCTAGCAATTTAACATTTGATTATGTGTTCTCCCATCTACATCAGAAGGATGGAGGAGTTACTTATTGATGACGTCAAACTACGGGTAGGTGACGAGGACGAAGATGTCTTTACTCACTATGGCAACAAGGATTGTGCTCAAGGGTACCTGGACAACCAACCGGTCTATGCGAGCCTCCCATCTAATGGGTTTAACGAATGCAGAGATAGTGAATCATCAGAGGCGGAGACTGATGGGATATTTCCCAGACTGAGATCAACATCTCAAAGCAGTGACAATGATGCTGTGAAACCATTAATGTATCCTCGACAAAGAATAAAAACCAAGAGCTATGCTGAGAAGAAGAGATTCTGTCATCTGATTGTGAGACCAGTTTTGTACTGCCTGATCCTAGTTGGGTCTCTTGTTGCTTTCGCCCTCGTTATAGTTCGCATCGTCTCAGATTACAGCGTTAAGATGACACCAGGGCAGCACAACAAATCCAAGCATATAGTTGGATGCTCCCATCTGGAGGTGGAGGATGTCTGGGTGACTGGTCTTCCTAAACTTATGACTGAGTCTGCGTTCCGGTTGCTTGACGTCAACCATGATGGGGACCTTGATATATTGTTTGGCTTCGCAACTGGTACGAGTTACAAATATATATTCTCTAAATAGATTTATGAGGGATTGAATCAAGTATTTTACTTGCTTTGAATTGCTTCTTGTTTTGTACTGCAAACTAAACAACTACATAAATGGCAAACAAATGCACCTTTCTCAACCTTACCTCTCACCCTACCCCTATTAGATGTATATATATATATATATATATATATATATATATATATATATATATATATATATATATATATATATATATATATATATATATATATCTATATATATATATATATATATATATATATATATATATATATATATATATATATATATGTGTGTGTGTGTGTGTGTGTGTTTTGCCTGTGATAACTCAGGTGCTGAAGGCTATAATGTGCCAAGCATTGTGTGTGATATCTACTTCTCTGGCCACAAGCCATGTCTGGGGGGTCTGCTAGCGGTGGATGGCCGCAGTGGTCAGGAGTTGTGGCGGCACTACTCACAACACGAGATATTTGCTGTGAGTTGTGAAGAAGACTTGACAGGAGATGGGCAACCTGACTGCATCATAGCTAGGCCGGGTTGGGGTAATTATTACACGGCTCTCCCATTCTTGTCATATGTTCGGTTGAATCAGGTGATGAAGGAAACTGCAGCCTCTGTCACATCCTTTGCAAATCACTATTAGTTCTTTCACATTTTCATTTTTACTGTAGGTCAAATAGTATAGTGTGTAATCTTTGATGAATATCATTGTTTGCTGTTGCACACAGTTGCTGTAATGTCGTGTGTGTTTGTATTGAGTGTTGTCTTTTATTTTGTTATGTAATACATTGTTCATTTTGTGAAGCATTTATTTCTTTTTTGGTGTTGTCCCTTTCATGAAGCTCTGTGTGCTTCAGTGATCGATTTCAGACAGGAATTCCAAGTATGAAGGTGAGTGGTATAAAGGTACACTTTGACAAACATATTTCTGTTATAAGTCTTTGACAAAATACAGAACTTGACAAACCAACAAAACAATTATAAAATATGTAATCTCCCCTTTCACATTTCTTTTTTTCCACATCTCACATTTTTGGGTTTCTGGCTTTTATTTCTGAGTGTCATTGTAACAAAGGATAATTCTCACCATTTGTTTGAGACACTGACTTATTTTTACCTTGCCCTGTTAGTTCCTTGGTCTGCTGCACATGCAATATATTGAATACTGTATGAACACGGACAAATGAAGAATGTTGTAAAATTTAACTTGGTTTTACCTTATGTCACTGCACATAGCATTGCAGCATGGCATACGGTCATTTAACCTGGCCGGTTGTCACCTCACATGGCCTGTTGTCACCTAACATGGCCTGTTGTCACCTCACATAGCCTGTTGTCACCTCACATGGCCAGCTGTCACATTGCATGGCCAGCTGTCACCCCACATGGCATGGTGTCACTGCATGTGGCATAGTGTCAATGTCCTATTGTCTCTGAGTGTAAATAAGTAAGATATATTTCAGTGATGAAGTGGTTTAATATGGGCTTTGGCATGATGAGCATTGTATGATTGCAGTTTTTTGAAAACAATTTTTTCAACATGTTTTATACTCAAGTGATTACATTATCTTAGTGGATAAGCCTTCGTGTTATTTCTTGATATTTTGTTATGCTCAGTATAAGAAATTTGCTTGTATCACAATTGTTTTATAGTATTATTATTAATACAAACATATGGCTACTTGTGATGGTTTATGAACTGGCAGAACTTTGAGGCAGTTGACACATCAACTGGGGCTATGCTGTGGAATTTCACCCACTCGTCGGAGCATGTGGACATCATGAACCTGTACACAGGGCAGTTCATCGGTGATGTTAATGGAGATGGCATTGCTGATATCCTCAATATCCACGGAGGAGACCCGTTTGGTGAACCAGGTGGGTACAGATCCGTGGAACGTAGAATCATGCTCGTAAACTTTGATGGTCCGGCATCATACCCAGACCTTTGTTATTCAATACCTCTTTGTAAACTAATAATCAGTTGTGTATGACCTATGACCCCTGATTTATCTCCAAGAAAACCAATACAAAAATCCTATGTTCAATGTTAACCCAATGGGAAATTGTTTCTAAGCAATCAAAAGACCCAATGTAACCAAATTAAAACTCACAAATATATCATCAATCTCTCATACATTCTCCACACAGGTAGTGCGACTAGACTGTCAGGTAAATTGCTGGTATTCAGTGGCCGTGATGGTAGCGTAATACAGTCAGTGGGCGTTCCTGACAACAGAGAGAGCTACTATTCGCCTGTAGTGTATCGACAGTCTGATGGTACACAGGTGGTTCTGTTTGGTACGGGTGGTGAAACTCATCCCGGTGCTCTCTGGTTCATCACACTTAATGACCTCATCAAGGGAGACATTCGCAAGGTAACCATCTACATAGATAGAGACGGAAAGAGTAATAGAACACCCTTCGATCCCATCCTCTGATATCACTCACTAATCTCATCCGTTGAACCCATCCATTGACCTCACCAACTGATCTCATCCACTGATTCCATGCTCTGATTCCTCCCTCAGATCTCACCCTCAGAACTCCCCCACAGATCCCACCCACTGATCTCACCCACAGATCCCACCCACTGATCTGACCCTCTGATCCTACCCACTGATTTCACCCACAGATCCCACCCACTGATTTCACCCCCTGATCTCACCCTCAGATCTTACCCATATATTTTTTTATTTCATTTCAGGCCCGTAAGATATATAACAATCCTTACAAGGGGATAATGACGCCACCTGTTTTGTTGGATCTGACCAAGGACGGCGTGAAAGATATTGTCATGGCTACCTACAACTCCAGCATAATTGCTTTTGACGGTGAAACATTTGCTGAGTTGTGGAACTCTACTTACAAGTCATCTGAAACATATGCGTAGGTGTTGAATTGTGCCAAGTTAAAGAAATAGGGAGTTAATTTTCTCATCACTGTATGTACAAAATACTATTTTTGGGGGGTTCTGTATGTAAAATGAATAAGAGAGACAATGATTTAACTAGCAAGCATTTATTACAACAGCGTTATTAAATCCTACCTCTGCTGATTCTGTTTCGATTGTGGGTGTGAATATTTCTTGATATCCAATCCAATTGCCCTGTCGTGTTGGCAGCACTCCTGCTCCTGGCTACTTTAATGATGATGACACACCTGACTTCATGATACACTGGCAGTATGGTCCAGGGTTCCCCGTCTACTATCACGCTGTGGTCAGTTTAACTTAGTTTACTGATGAACACATCTCCATTTCTATTTGACCCTTTAAGAACTGATTTCACTAATTATATGTCAGTTTGTGTGGATTAGCTGATCATAATCTCATTCTTATTTACAGACCACAGTAGTGGATGGCACCAACGGTAAACCCCTAGTGACTCCTTTCATCAAGAGCTCGGTTGGAGCACAGACATCACCTCTGACTGTCAGTATGGAGGGTCATGGTAATGACCTCTTCCTCTATTGGCTTGCAGACTGTGTGGGTCATGAAGGCCAAGGTGGCCAGTATGACTTTGTCAAGGGTGAGCAATGACCTTGACCTAATTTGTGTGAATCCTGTGGTTTGCCATTCACCTGTTCTATCACCGAAATAATACCCAGCATAATCTATGGCATTACTATAAGTGTCAGATACTTAGAAGCTTTATTTACTAGACACCAATACCTGTCTGACCTTGTTGCTATCAGGTACAAATGTACATGAGAAGAGCCGTTCAGATGTATGCCGGCTGCGGTTCCGGTCTGAGGGGTTCAGTCGTCTCTATGGCCTCAGTCAACACCTGAAGACCCCTGGCTTCATCCTTTATGACTCCCGTGAGTAGATGTAATATTTCAGTGTTTGTCCCCCCCACATAGAATAGGCCCCCGTACCCGCCTGCGTGTCTAAGAGGCAACTAATAGGGGGCAACCTGTTGGCCGTGAGTTGCGACTTGTGTCTGTGGACAATGTTATTATGGTGGATGAGTGAGGGCTGTTTCTGCAACACACTACTTTGGCCCGGGTTTTGCCTAGATGAGAGGCTGGAATGGCCTGGTTCAGTCAATCAGCTGGTGGTTACATGCCCTAGGATAATTGTTTTTTTGCCTTTTCTTTTTTTCATCATCATCCACATCTATTTTCCTCTTTTTTTCCCATTTATCCTAGAAGGCGGCTGCTCAATCAGGTCGATCTTATCTCTTCTTATTCATTCTACCTTTGGAGGCGCCATATGACACAAATAGTGTTAGTGTGCCGTTAAACCTTATACTTACCCTACCTTACCTTCTGTATTTGCTTGAGGTGTGAAATTTATCCTGAATCTTGAAACTTCAGTGGTATCATAATAAACTTCAATCCTAACGGGGCTGTCTAATCATCACCATCACACTCATCCATTACCACCAGTGTCAATACTAAAAATTACATAGAACATTAATATTACATGTCCTTCTGTTTACAGAAGAACGAAAAGAAGTCGAGCATAGTGCTTGGATCAATAGCAGTGCTGAAGCAGAGGAGTTCCTTCAAAGTCACCCGAGTCACGAGGAAAACTACAGGCAATGGAAGGCGTGGGTAGCCTCCAACCAACAACAGGCTGACGAGGTCTGCCCTCTTCTTCAGCTGTCATTTATCCAGCCAAAATTTGCTTTCATCCATTTACAAAACTTCTGTTTGCAATTTGTTGATAAAGATGTGGTTTTCTCTCAGATATTGGGAAATGGTGCCTCATCATGGGAGGAAGATGATGGCCAGGAAGTTGATAATTCCCTTGATGATTCTTTATGGGATTATGTTGCGGCTGACAATTTCCAACCAGAGTTCTCAGTGGATAGCAGATACCCAACACCAGTGAAGGACACCTCTCAACCTCTCAAAAACAGACCCCTCTTTGGTAGCACAAAATATGGTGATGCAAAGTATGGTGACACCAAGTATGGTGGCCCAAAGTATGGTGACACAAAGTTTGGTGACCCTAAGTATGGTGATACAAAGTATGGTGATACCAAGTATGGTGACATAAAGTATGGCAATGCTAAATATGGTGACACTAAGTACGGTGACACAAATAATGGTGACATGAGAGTGAATGATGCCTATAGGACTCTTGGGAACATCTTGCATACTCAGGAGTTAGATCCGCACTTGTATAGACAGGTGTCTTCCCTTTTGAACAATTACTATAGTCCTGATTCTAAACCTGAGAGGTACCAGAAGGACCCACCCTCATCACACCAGAGACCCTCACAGTGGTATGAGGGCCGGAGGAAGCCCATATTCCGGGATGAATTGAACACTTGGAAAGATCCTACAGATCCTGATGATGGAGGGTATCGTAAGGCACCCTACGGTGGTCAGGAGTGGTGGAGGAAAGGAGGGACGAGGCAGCGAAGGCATGTGGGAATTCATGATGAGGGAGGTCTTCAGAGGCTCATTTCAACTGGTAAGTGCTCATGATTTGAGGGCATTTCATGACCGTGTTGTTCATGTTTTTAAAAATAAGAGCTCTGTTTCATTTGTTTGCATGTTAAGTTA
The DNA here is from genome assembly GCA_034190875.2 of Urechis unicinctus. Classification (NCBI taxonomy): domain Eukaryota; kingdom Metazoa; phylum Annelida; class Polychaeta; order Xenopneusta; family Urechidae; genus Urechis; species Urechis unicinctus. Next base: position 31,277,277 of record CM067346.1, read on the forward strand.
GTTTCGTGAGATTCTTTTCAGGGTAAGATAACTGTTATTGATATAAAGGAGCTACAGATGCATTTGTTCAAAGAATTGTCATAAAAGAAATGCTTTTACCCTAATTGATTATTGGTTTGTAAAAAGTACTGGCTCAGGCCCAAAAATCATAAACCTCTACATTTGGCATAACAGAATAAGTTTCCATTTGTCACTCATCATAAATAAAGAACTTGAAAAAAGAAAACCATGCACAGTGACTCTGTAAAGTATTTTTTAGGACTGGAAGTGTAAGTGTAATGCAGTTATGAGAATAGTTATCACCTAAGTGGACTGATCTAAACAATTTTCAATGTTTCTGGAGCTAATTTATCAAACACATAAAATCAATTGTATCCAGTGAACTCAAACTAATTTCATGTTTTCTCAAACAAATGGCTGTGCTGGAGACAATTCGCAATTATTGCTTAAGTTTATTTAATGAGCTGTATGTAGAACCCACAAACTTGATAGTCCCTACACCATCTTTATCATGCGATGTAAATACCTTCTATCATTGGAAAATGACGTTAAATCTCAACTGTGCTGTCAATAATCATTGTTCTGTCAAGAATATTCCAATTATAGCCCAGCTGTGTGTTTGTTTCAGGTACTCTAGCTCCCAACCTACTTCAGCCCAGTGACCCAGCTTACAATCACAGTATTGATGTCATTTTTGCTACATATTGGTTTTATCCAGCCAAAACAAAAGCCCTCCTGCCCAAAGACCAGCAGTGTATAGACGAGAAGCTGGCATTGCAGAACATAAGATTTGACCCCAACAGTGAGTGTCCAGGGAATTAAGCCTGTTATAATCTGTTCTTAATTGACGTTTTTATCGAGCTTTTAGATTTAATGTTTCGAATTTTCTCTCAGGTAAGTATTACGGAATGGACGATGATGGATATGAACATGCAGTAACGGACGAGTGTCTGGAAGAGTCCCAACATCAGTTGGCTGAGCATGGCATATACACTTCCCAAAATGCTTACAATCCCTACAGTCTCAATATGGGCCAGCTCACCTTATACAGGTATGTATCAGCATGTACTCTGAAATTGATTGTCATTTGTTGTATTTTCATGGCTTTCAGGATTATTTTGGCATTCAATTTATAGTCATTCATTATGAAATGTTGTCAAGTTCAAAACTCTGTTGTGGGCTTGTGGCTGATGCTATCTCAACACCATAGGTTCCCTTGTTCCAACTTAGGTCATCTCTTAGTTTTATTCCAACACATGTATTATCACACCAATTTGGTCCATTTCATCCTCAACATGGGTCACTTTATTCCAGCATAAGTAATCTCATTCCAATATTTCAATATAGGTCTTCTTAGCCCAACATGTGTCATCTCGTCTTCATTGAAGCTGCATGTCACTCTCAAATACCCATCTTTCTCACCATAAGTAAAATCTAACACCACTTTTTCAGTTGATCTCATGTATCATATCACCCGTACACCCCAGCTTTTTCATGACACGCTAGCTCCCATGTTGTGGGGCCTAAACTGGTGACTCAAAGCATCACTTGGGTCCTTCCTCCTGAGGGAGTATGTTCGTTACCTGCTGTGTCTAGAGGGTTTGCGGGCAACGTCCCTGAGAAAGCTGTCCAAGCATTAGAGTAATCCTAATACATTTCTGTCACAGCGTCTTAAAACCCCATTATTTAAGATTCATTTGGTGTTGTAGACTGAGGTTAAAATGTTCCTGTCCGGATCTCGCCCCTCAAGAGACCTGCTCGCGGATATTACCTTATGATGAGCAACAATGGCCGGCTTATATGGGAGGCCATGCTGACAGCCACTGGATCACAAGAAATACTAAATAAGAATGATAATAAGTTGTGAAACAACTGATACATACCTCATACAAGACTATATAACAGATTGTACTATTTTGTCCTGACATATGAATTGTTTTCATGATGTAATCAAACAATCTTACAAAACAGAGTTACTGTCATCTAATTGTTGTACATACCAATAACCGTGCCAAGGATTCATAAACCTCTCGGCTTTATATCTATTATTGTTTCCCTCACTTGTACTTTCATAAACACTTCTTTAAAGTCATCTCAACTTGTGTAAAAAGTATTGCTCCTCATGTTAAGTTCTAACCTTTAGATGTACTGTATATGGGATCCAATGAATAGATAATTTAAGCCAGGAGTAACAGGAATGGTCAACAGCTACAGTCAGCGTCATAAATGTGAGATGCATCGTTGAAATATAGCCTCCTAGGGTTGATCCATGGGAAGCGTGCCTCATATTATGATGCCATCCTTTTTTAGCCACTTATTATTTTCAATATAAACAAGTAATTTGTTTGTTATAACAGCAATTTGACAATTAATTTTTGTGATAGGGCTGTTTACAGGAACTGATATTGGTGAAACCGTTGTGTTGAAGTTGTTTCAATGTTTGCAAAAAAATCACATTCAAATAGTATTGGAGGACCGACTATATTTTTGTGCGTCTTTATCTGTGTGTGCTTGTGCTATTCCTCAATGTATAGATGATATAATACTGTGGATATTGATCACATGTGCAACAATAAAGTGTCTATAGAGTTACATAACCTACATTTTGCCTTCTTGAGTAAGAGATTAAGGAGAGCAGAACAATAGGCGACAAAAAGTGAACTTTCATGTAAAAAGAGACATGACCCACTACACTCAACGAACCTCAGTCTGTCTTACCTAGACTACACACAATTAGAGACTGGCGAAGGACATATAAAACGCCCAAGTAGAGACTGACCAAGTCATGGTATACAAATCTCACAAATAGACGAGCCAACTAAATGATGGATCCAATCGACAAGTGTATTTACAAAGACAACTTGGCTACGCCCTCGCGGTTCACAGCTCACTGGCCCTCACCATCAATGACCCACAGAAGGTCTGGATCATTGACGACTTCCTGCAATGGTTCAACTTTGTCAACCTGGCGGTATGGCGTGTAGAGTATACTGACTTGATCAAGATGGACATCAAGTATGCTGAAGATGCTAAAGATAATGGGCCGGTCACCTGTGTTAGTACCCGAAGGAATCCATTGCTCACCCAGTCCGTAATTGTGACCAAACATTTTAAACACTCCAAACTAAGACCTATAGCAAACAATCGCCTCCTACAGAAGTTTGAAATTCAAGAGGCCAGGTTTTAATTGGACAGCTACTCCTTTTCCTTCAGTTATTGACCGCCACCTGTTTATCTTTTTTTTTCACTATTGTTCCAGTCCATTGTATAGGTGAGTGACCTAAGACCTACGCATATATCACCAGGCCCTCTCCCTCAGGACCACTCCCACGACCCCATGACAAACGACACGCGATTGCAGGGCGTATGAGAGCCTCTGTAGCGAGTTTAGTGACGCACATGATGCATATGGCTACCTAGCGTCGTTACGGTTGCCGACGACAGCGGAAACCACCAGCCCACCCGTTGCACCCACAGAAAGGGCAACAGCGCACGAAGATGAAAAAACCGCTCACATCGTGGGCCTTGTTATGCTTTGGCTGCTATGCTGCAAACAATGAGCATGAGGAAGATCAAGCGCTACGACCGTGGGTCATACATGTTCTGCCATTCAGCCAGCCACCTTTGCAGCCGATTTGAGCAACCATGATACTATGGAGCTGGTGATCTCTGGGAGGGCAGCTGCTGCCTTACCGACCAACCCCTTCAGGGCGTTTGCAAGGAGTTAAGCTGCTTTTTTATTCACTCCTCCACACCGCGCTTGTCAACCGTGATCAGGGTTGGTACCGGTGTCGGGGTCGTTCCACCGCTTATCAGGGCATGTACCAGGGTCGAGATTGTCACCCCAAATGCGGCTAGGATGGATGTGATTGCAATGCCCTGCTCCCAGAACAGCGTGTATATACGCTAGGCTGTTGTTGTGTCTGATGCGGCTGATTTGGGACCGCAGCCATTCCCGGTTTACAGAGGCAGTCTCAACACTGACGCGCCTTTTGACCTGCAGCTCTGTAAGCTGACTTGCCTGGAATCTCCATGCTGTACTCCCCTATGTACTTCCCTACAACCTATGGTGGCGCTACGCTTAGATAGTCATCCCGCAGTCGGCAAAATTTTAGTTACACCCCCAACCAAATCACCCTGGCGACGCCCCTGATCAGATGCCGGAAGTGCGACTAAAATACGGGTTAGGACAGGTGACAAGGAAGAAACGGAGGAAGCGATTAAGGCCATAGCCACCGCCTGTGGCATCCGGTTCTTTATTTGAACTCTTCGAGAGCCACATGCCCTTCCATCAGAGACTGCTTGGCGACAGATTGACAGACAGGCCACGTTCAACGACTACAGTCATGTGATTCACGCCAAGGATGACGCCAATGCCAGCAACACAATCGAAGGTATCTCCTTGGAGTAGGACATGGTCACCCAAGCCAGAGCTGGCCCGTGCAATCCGCACACGTCGGCTCACGATTCTGTACACAGGAAGCTTGGATACAACAAGAGTGACACACTGTGGAATATCAACCTGAACGTCCTGGATCGCAGCATGAGAGGCATCCTGCTGCTCTTTGAAGACCCCGCCAATGCCTCATTTGCCTAGAAGTCGATCTACAGCCCGAAAATTACAAAGGTCGAGGTGAATATTGAGGGTGTCCCAAACCAGCTGTACACACAGGGCATGCACGCCTACCAAGAGCGTTATGAGGCGAAGAAGGCCTTTGCAGCAACACGCAGACGTGATCCAAGCGCGACATTGACTGCAAAAGACTTGGCATCGGCGGACGTGTCCCTTTAGAAGACCAGCAAGTACACTCTGTGGCTCGACCTGAGGACGAGTGACGACGACCAGCTCCATGGCAGTGGACGGCGCGTGGAAAATGTGTCCGAGGGTGTCCTTATCCAAAACATAAAACAAGCTGAAACGCATATATGTATGTGATTATGGACCCAATCCTTGACATCAAGGATGGCCGGTTTGTCAACGCAGTCTACTAAGTTTGCTTTTCCAGATTGCACCGACTCAGCCATTGTTTGTGACCAGACCTGGTGTGGAAAACCGTCTTCATGCTCGACCTGCGTGAGGGCCCTTTCCCCAGCGCCTTCCTGCATATTGCTATCCTCTGTCCCATCATCCGTTTTCAACTAGACCTACTAAACACGTACCTGGGTGTGGGCCGACACTAAGGTGTATTTTGTTGACTACCTGAGGGCCTTCTACCAGCTATTTCAGGGTGAGTCCAGCCTGTACATTATTGACGACTCCTCGGCCACAAAAACACCGACCAAGAAAAAAAGACATGCCGTTTGAGGTAGCCTTAGTCGGCCGCCACGTGCAGCAAAGTGTCTGGTCCTCACCCCTAAGTACACTCTGTGCTGAAAGACCTTCGTGAGCTGACCTCTTTCACACCATGGACCGGGACCGTGACCCATTTGTAGACGCTCTGCGTGAGAATGATGTGATCCCGACAAGTCATTGACTGGGTGGCACACCAATATATTACACTTCAGCTGCGTTAGAAACTGCACAACATGGGTCCTAATTCATTCTGTCCCAGCTAACGGTCCCAGCGCTTCTGTACCAACAACCTAATAGCCTAGCAGCTAGACTTCATCGACTGATGCTGAAGACTGATCAACCTACCGCATATACCGCTTGTATTCAAAGGGGGGTGGGGGCAATGTGCACAGAAACTATCTTGGTCCTGACCGTGCTTATGGCGTCTGTTGCAGAGTGTAGGTAATATACCAATATATTAGTCTTCGAAGGCGTATATTACAAACAACACGATTGACTGCAAGCAAGATGGAACCTAATAGCATCATTGACCAACTTCTTGCAGACCCAGAATTGACTGCTTTTCCAGCTGACGAATACAGCGAACCCAGTGTGGCCTCTGTTGACGTGACCAGCAAGAGAGGCTTGCTGGGGTCATATTTGGTGGTCAGGCCCGTCAGTACCTGCATGCATTAACCAGGTGGAATCAATGACTGACGAAGAGATCACCAAGCTGTATCTTTGATACGAGAGCTGGCTAGCATGACGCACACTCCCGATCCAATAACAAAACCGGCCAAATCTAGTAGCAGACCTAGAGGCTGACCATTTCTCGGGCATGGTCTAAGTACTGGTATGGTGAGCTATATCACTGTATGGCGTAGCACTGTCAATTTGGGGAAACAAGTATAGTAAGCAGTGATGACATCACAGGCAACGAATCCACAGACGTCAGTGGAACTGGTGGCTTCGGGTTGTTTTGACTAGCATGTTTGTACACCAAAAACTGTCCTTCATGCGCCTTTTGTTCAACTAAGCCTGGTCTGTAAAGATATATTTATCTCCAGATCACTTTCATTTAGAGAAAGTTCTGTTGCACTATGACAACCTCAAGTGCCGATGGAAAAATGCTCGTGCTGTACCATGGTGCATTTGTTTCTGGTATATCTATGGAGCTAGGCCGCTGTCGTGTCAGTGACTCTATGTGAGCACTCAAGGTGTACTGGCTTGGGTCTCTGCTCAAATATTTATTGGTCGGGCCACTCCGTGCCTTGATCCGGGAAGAGCTGCCGTGGTGCCATCCAACACCTAGCTGCCACCCGATGGAGTTCTCACCCACTGATAGGCTAGTGGCCATAGTGGGAGTACCGTCTTGAGCTATCAAGTTTTTTTGTGTCCTGAGAGTATAGTAAGACCTTGTTCAGGTGCTGCCCATGTATATGCTGGCCCTCAGATCGCAGTACATCCATCCCGTGTCGCATGTTCTTCTGCTTCAAGAGAACCTCCTTGTACTGCTTATGGCGGATCTGCTTCTTAACAACAACCTTTCTTGTGACCTGTCAATTGTACAAAAGAATCTGCGGCAAGGATGGCCATCTCAGAGCAAAGTACAGGACAATGATGATGAAGCAAAGGCTTCACAAAAACATTATCATGATCGACATCATGCATCACGACCTCTCTTCCCTCTGAGAGAAGATCAGAAAGTATTGGTTAGGTCGGATAATGAGAAGGTCTGGAACGGTACCCCAGTTATAACACAGGGGGTAACTCCACGATCAGTTGTAGTGAGAACAGATCAGGGATCTGTCATTCGACGAAATCGGCGACACCGTACCTACAGTTGTCAACTAAGATCATTTTAAAACACCAGTTAATGAACAGCCTACTGAAGGATCTAGTGCTAGATGTGTTTGAGCCGAGGTTGGCGATAATGAGTGAGTCAAAGACCCGAGCTAGTCAAAGTGATCTTGGGTTAGAAAAAAGGAAGACAAAAAGTTAGGGGAGACCCAGCTAATAGGTCTGATTTTCAGGACCTAACCTGAGTAGGACGCAGGTACTTTATCTACGGACATGATTGGCAAAATTGATGCTTTGAGAACAACAACCCTACCTCCTCTACCCCCATCATAACATATTACTCTGGTTTTTCGTTCCTCTATTTATGCAAGCGGAACCAAAACTGTTGGGCGATTACGATGATAGTCGGATTTTCTAACCGTGAGTGTCGTAAAAACAGTAGCCACTGATTTTGGCTAATGACCCCTAGATTTTAAAACCTGGAGGCCCCTAGACCAAAATGGACCGACAATACGACCACATACACCAAAATGGGCAAATCCTTGAATATCGCTTTTATATGCACTGTCTTTCATAACCATTAACAGATAAGCTTGTTTTTACTCACTATGGATTGGCTGCGGTTGGATTAGTGAAAATTTTGTATCTTCTCGAGGGAACATTTCTGGACTGTATTTGGGTGAAATTGTAAAGAGAAGTAGCAATATATCAGCACAACCCGGTGGTGGAAATGTTGCAGCAACCTGTTGTACAAACATGCCTGAGTGAAGCCGCAGCAGGTTTGAATGTATGGAGATATGATCTCTTTCATAGGCGAAGACACAATTTGAAGTATGCTTTAACGAGGTATGCTGTACTTGTATTTGAACAAAAGCATTTGGTGATTTAATTCTCCCGCGCACAGCTTGCTGTTGATTGCTCTCATACTTTGCCATATATGCAGAGCGTTTCGCACTTCGTATGCTTTATTACAAGCATATGTTCTAGTGAATTTAGCAGTAAAAAAATCCTGCCTTTATCCCGTGGCCGGATTCAGTTATCAAATCGTTCGTCGAGAGTTCTGACAGTCCAAAAGGGTGAGCGCGTTTCTTTTCTTTTCTTTTCACCAATGGGGCTTTCTTGTTCATGGCGTCACAGACAAATAGAATTTCATTATAGACATTTGCAAACGATAATGTTTGTATTGGCTTAAGAATATCGGGTTTTCACAGCTGGAACGAAGGTTAGTTTATTAAATATACCAGCATACAGGGCGATAGTTAACATCGTCTTTCGCAGAAACCTCGAGGGTTGGCAAAGTTTGTAGAGGGTCGGAAAATTGGGCCTCAGTTTGGCGTGAAGGGTATCATTTGTCCGAAGGTGGAGGTGGAGGTTTTCTTTTTTTCAATATCGAAATACATGGTTAATTGTTCAACAGGAAACAATTTCCTCTATCGTGTCCATTGGGAACGGATTTGTTTTTATCTGTAACCTCTGACAAACGTGGGAATCAGGTGTGCGAGCTACAAAAAAGGCTGTCAATAACGAACAAATAACATAACTTTTACCAATGTGAAGCTTGAATAACAATATACCTCTCGGATAATATCAGTCTGAGAACTAAGATTATACTTTTAAATAAACTTCGTATTTAATAAATTGAATACTAGAATATTGGCGACTGAGATGAACATTAATCAGTCTGTCCAATTGTGTATGATAACAAATACAAATCATCTGTGTTGATAAAATGAGCGAATAAGGGATAATTTATAATTAATTAAGATGCATGATAAAATTTTATCGTAAAACCATCTCTTAGTTTTAACATAATAGCCACAAATAATTCTCATGTTACGCTGAATTTTATTGAAATGCAACACCCAATATGGTACATATTCTAAAGAGCCGGACCTTCACTCACCAAAGTGCATAGGCAATAATCAAAGATCTTGTTATAATAAGATACCCCCGTGGGGGGGACACTTGGCCTTATTCTGGATAGGTGTGTGCCGCGGGACCTCAAAAACCCGTACCCGTCGTACAAGGTCAAAATGGTGAAAAAGCATACCCCGTCGTACAAGGTATTATGCGAATGTATAACCCGTCGTACACATTGAACCTGAAAAACATACCCCGTCGTACAAGTATGAGGCCCAAAAACCCGTCGTACAAGTCGAGAGGCCCAAAAAACATACCCCGTCGCGCGGCACATAGATATTACCTCTATACACTTGTTCTAGCATATATATCTGTCTATATTGCCCTGAAATTAAGTTGTGTGTAATATGCAGAAACAAAATTTCTGTAGTCAATGATATACATGACCAAAAAAAACTACCGAAGTGCAAAGGAAGGGCTCGTTGTCCCAAGCAAATCACTAGAAGATGCATTATGCATGCTTAAGGAAAATTGCCGCAAATTCATTGAAACAGTATTATACAGTAAGCAAGTGAAAGCCAGGGTTGTAAACTTTCTAGCTAAAGAGGGCTCATTAGAGAAACTCCAATCTGAATCATGCAGGTGTAATGTTTCCGTAATATGTATTATGGTGAACATCAGGTTGCATCATTCCCTGAGAGAGGCTAACTGTATGTTAAGGGACTTTAAGGATAGAAAAAATCGTAATACATTGACATTTTCCCACACATGAAAATTTGTGCTCTTATTTGCTTTAAGTGCTGTTGTATGTATACATTTCCGAAAAACAAATATTGATATTTGTTTACTTAGTTCCTTGAAAGCCCTCTATGGCAGATGTACAAGGACTATACTATTATAAATCCACACCAGAATGAGAGGAGGGGGGAGCTTTTAGAACAAAGGTGTCCCTGGATATACTGTTAGAATGGTTGGTTGCATGGTATTCCAATCGATGTGTGTGTAAGATGGGGCAGAACTATGGCTGGCTGATTTGGTGTGTTTAATGGCATAAGACAGGGAGGCATATTGTCAACCTATCTGTTCAGTGTTTATATGGATGAATTGAGCTCTGGTTTTAAATAATTGTTGTGTTCAGTGTAGTTTTAGTGTGCTTGTTGTTTATCTTCTAATGTATGCTGATGATCTCCTTTCATTTGTGGTGGTTCTGAGTAAGCTATTAAGACTGGGGAGTTTTAGTTGTAATGTAAGGGTTAATGATGATTAAATTCATGCTGCATCAATGATTTTAGTATATGCTATGTCCTGAAATAATTCATTATTATATTGTTATTTACAATAAGCAAGAATATATGTTACAGTACTACATAACAAAATGATACGTCCGCACAGGGCACCCCAACAACCGACCATGCAGCTTGTTGATTCGGTGGAGGTTCGGGTGACAAATCAAATATCATTCAATCCGGAAATCATGAGCATGTATTTAAATCAACTTCTTATATTCCACCGCAAATAGGTCCACACTAATGACAAAACCAATATGATTCAGATTAATCTTTTAACATCAAGTAAGGGTAGACTAGACATCCGACTATGTGTTAAAAAGGGGTAAATTCAGCTCTACAGGACGTCTGAGTAAGTATGTATTTTACCGTCCGATCGGAGCTAGGCCTGGGGTAGATGCTGATATATGCGACGTCGTTCAATCGTTCATAAAAAAAATTGTTAGTACATACCATCGCCGATCGATCTTTTACCATTGAGCCACGCGCTTTTGTTTACAGTTATATTTTCTATTGTCATTGTGATTCCTTATTACTAGCATCATTGTCATCATATTTATAGTCATTATCAACACAATAGTCATTGTCGTTATCATTATAAGCTGCATTATTGTCATCATCATTATCGTCATCATCAATGTCATTTTCATCATAAACACTATCTTCATAACATGTGCTTTGTGTTCACAATATATATGAGTAGCTGATGCTATTATTATTATCAGTCTAGTGAGTACTATCATTGAATTTAGTTGTTGAGTGCGTGTGTTACCTAGTAAAGAGTAATTGTTTGCTTCATTTTGACATGGATATGGTATGGAAAGAGCATATGCTGCTATGAGGTTGTGGGTGTTGCAAATTATTGTGTGATATGGAGTTAACAAGTAGGGTCATTATGATATTGAGGACGGGTAAGTAGTAGCATACGTGCCGTTATGATTTAGGGTTTCACCAAAGAGTTTATAGGTTTGCTAAGAGCGTTATTGTAGCCTTCCGCCAAAAGAAATACGTGAAGACGTCACCTGTTAAGCGAGGCGTTTTGTCATAGCGTCTGTGACGTCAGCGCATTATTCCCATGTGCTTTTGTTTGTGTCACGATAGCGTCACGATTACAGTGCATCATTATTAGGGAATCGATCACCGCAGAGCCACTCAAAGTGAGCCCGGGTCAGGGCTGGTGATCTATCAACTTCCGGCAACAGGAAACTTGCTAATCGCCTAAAATAGCGTTTGAACTCGAATAAAGTACCCTTTTGGGTGGCAAATGTCGAGGCGGATGGTTTTGTTGGGTAGAATGACATGTTCTCAATGGATATGAGGCGCGACAGGGCCGTAAACGGTTGGGACGAGATTTGTGTTGAGCGGGTGGCGAAATCGTTGTCCCCCTCGGGTTTATGTATTCATAGAAGATAGCAGCCGGCCGGCCAATGCAATTCCCTGTGGTCCAATGGACGAATGTACGGGTCCCTGGCTAAGACCCTTTCCTCCACTGAAGAATTCCGTTTATGCCTTAGTCGATCAGCTTTATTTCAGGATCGTTAACCAAAAAACGTTGAAGAAAAGCATTCAAAGTCAGTATGCACTTGACCAATATTGCGTATCTTATGGTTGACGCTTGACATCAGCCCGTGTTAAACGATGTGTGTCAGTTTGTCAACATCAAACCTTTCTGAATATCTCCACTGAAATCAAACGATTTCATGTAGAAATAAACCGAGTGATTAAATATCAGAGATCAATGCTCCATTGCACATCTCGTAAAGAATCTACATCTTCAGTGTTTTTGAGTAAGTTATGTATGTTGGCATGGTATGTCAGTTGAAAGTTCTGAGCAACATAACATTCATCATAATTAGGGAAGCGATCGTGGCAGAGCCACTCGGAGCGAACCCTCTAAGCGAAGCTATAAGTATTCAGAGCACTGCTTATCTGATGTGAAGTTTTTTTTAAGTGTTATTCATGCGCAGAACCCAGAGGTTTCATATTGAACTTGAATGTATGTGAACAATTTTTGATTCGCGATACAAGTCACAATTTCTTAATTTGTTTTTTGAAATTTTTACTTGTTGTCTCGGGATACAGATTTCAATATTCCCGATATTTTCGAAGTAATTTTCTTGATTGGAAGGTGCGGATGATGCGCAGAAACCAGAGCCTTAGTTTTTCCCTTGACTTCAACTGAAGGTCATCAAAAGAAATTTCAAACCATCAATATCTCCCTAGAGAATTGTTCGATTGTAATAAGGTTTGCATATCATGGAAGCCTAATTCAATTGTAAATTTTTTCAAATAAAAGTAATTGTCAAAAAATAAAAAATTCAAATCCATCCTGACTTGATCAATTATTGGCCGATTTTGAATAACTTTTAACTTCTTGGTACGGTTGGCCAAGGTCTCCCATGTACCCATGGGCCTCTGTCGTTTAACGTTGGTCAGCTTTTAAATAAATGTTTGTTTGTCTCGTAATACATGTCGCAATTTGCAAAATATTTTTGAAATTCTCATTGCAAATGGAAGGTCTAATCAATGCGTAAAACTTTGTTTAGACCTTGAACGCAAAATAAGGTCGAGGTCATCGAAAGAAATATTATATAATCAATTTCTGCCTGGACAATGGTTCGATCATACACGCAATTACAGATAATTGTAGCCTAAGTGAATTGTTAACTTTTTCTAAATATAAGTTATTGTAATATTTCCATGAAGATAATGGTTACGATAATAATGATGATAACGACGATTTTGATGATGTAACATAGCAACAAACTACGACGCCCACTAGGAAATTTCTGGCTAACACTCTGTCTTGTAACAACAACAAGAAACTGGCTGGTGGTTTGCCCTTCTGATTGTCTTCATTATTCGCCTAATTAGTTTCTAACATTACTAAAACCTTGGGATGGCTGTTACTTTCATTGAATTTTACCAACATTACATTTATATTCAATGGCTTTCCGATTCTTGATGGGGCTTGATAACAGTGAACACGTCTGGCAAAGGGAAACGTGCAGATTCCACCAGTGCCCACCCAGCAAACTGGCCAGGAGCGACCCAATCCCGACTGCTTTAAGGTCACTCCACCCACCCCACCAAGCCATCCACAACCCTCCACTCCGGCAACATATCCCACCCCAGGCCAAATAATGTCCCGTGAGGATATGACGCAGGCTTCTGTCCTGCGGTGCAACTGTCGAAACGGCCTTCCACCTCTGGATGTTTCCCCGAGGCATCCACAACAGGTAACTGGTGCAACACAGCATATTGCTCATATTAGCATAGTTACCCCAAATGAAGCAAGCTCCACCTAATCTTTTACTGCCATGTAAACACCCCTTTTAAGCCCCCCATGTAAATATAGACTGTTGCATAACCTTTCTGTTCCTTATGACAATTCATCGGTAAATTCTAATATTCCAAAATCGTTATCTACAACCCGCTACTTAACCATTCAGGATGCTTTCACTTACATCCGAAATTCTAGTCCAAAACCTTACCTAGCTAAAAGCGATATTGTCGAGGCGTTCGGATTAATACCGTTACACCCCTCACAATACAACCTTACAGGCTTTAACTGGAAAGGGTATTATTACGACACATGCCTACCAATCGGTTGCTGCAGCAGTTGTGCAATGTTTTAAGTCTCGTCCGCCTTTTTCTGGATTTTGAACTACAAAAAAGGCTTCAAGCAAATAGTTAGGGTCCTGGACGTCTTCTTATTCATAGCGGCTACACAGGAAAAATGCAATGATATGCTTGTCAGCTTTGTTGGATTATGTAAACATCTTAATATCCCCCAACCAATACACTGACCTTTCCTGGCAATAAAATAAGCACAACATGCAAGCCAGATTATCCCCTGACAAGCATCTCATCTATTCTAATACCATTGAGAACACAAAGTCACCTTAAGAGATCTCAACAATCAGTTATTGCATTGTTACCATTTGCCTGCTCGGCCGTTACCTCTGGTTCTTAGGCGATTGCATGATCTCACAATACCCATAAAAAAAAAGACTTCCTGCAACATTTCGATGAGAAAACCCTCCTTCGGCACATGCGTGTTTGTCACCTGTCTCCGTAACAAAAACCCTCAACCATATGCTCCTATTTCTCAGCAATCAATCTTGTACTCAGTCTTAGAGGACTTCCTGATAGAACTAACGGTTTACTGGCTATCAAAACGCTCCTAGTGATGTAAAAACACAAGGACTTCTTCACCCTAAATAAGTCTTCATTTGAGAAAACGAACAACCTGTCACAAGACATTTGACTGCTCAAGTCCTTATTAAACAATGCATTAGATTGTCAGGGCTTGACCCAACAAAATTTAACACCCATTCATTTTGTATAGGCAGGGCCAAACAACTGGCTATGGAAGACACCCCAACCACTACTATATATTCAGCAGGATGCTGGAATAGTTTAGCTTACCAAACGCACATAAGGCCTTCACATATGACACTAACACAATCATCTTACTCGTCTCTGTTACAAGGACAGCTCCTGCAGCTTACTCTATGAGGTACACAAGCTCCGCCGACCTCTGTGGCAAGGTCAGCTCATGCTGCTTGCTCCATGAGGCATACTCACAACCAACCTCTGATAAGGTCAGCTTCTTCTGCTTGCTCCGTGAGGTACACACACACCACAAACCTCTGACAAGGTCAGCTTCTGCTGCTTGCTCCATGAGGTTCACACACACCACCAACCTCTGACAAGGTCAGCTTCTGCTGCTGCTGAGATACGCACCATGAGATCAGCTTCTGCAGTGCTCCAGACACGCACCAACCAACCTGACAAGATCAGCTTCTGCACACACACCACCAACCTCTGTGGCAGGGTCAGCTTCTGCTGCTTGACACTGGAGGCATACTTCACACCTCACTAGCACTAGGAGCAGAGCAAAATATATATTCTCTAGTTGATTCGGTATCCTAGGTATGCTAGATAGTGTTTAGTTAGTCCTATTGTACCCTTTGACCCCACTAAACAAACAGATGGGAGTTCCACCCCATGCTAGGTTGTTGCATTTGTGGGAGGTTTGGTTGATTGGTTTGGGAGCAAGACATGACTCGGGCCATGTCTTATGGCGGTTTCACTGGCTCCAACACTTGTATGTCTATTTTGGAATTTATCTATTTGGTTGTCTTCATCAGTATGCTTTATTGTCGGTTGTACTCGCATGGTCAAATAGCTATAGCACACCTCAAATATGGTCATTTTATGGCTTATCTTATCAATATGAGACTCCGCAAAGGTATGAGATGCCCACATTTAACAATGGTCAACTTTGATGTGTTTATGGACATTTTGTTTGTTTAGAGGTACCATTGTAACATACTGCATATGGTCATTAAAATGACTGTCACTTAATACTGTGCATTTTTTCCTTATATCAGCAAACATTGTATTTTACCTGTTAACAACTCTTTATTTGATAGTTCACTATCACTATATGATTGAGATCACGTGTATTTATATGTGCTATCTACCTATACTTGTTTACTATGTGCTATGAGACCACATGTTATCAAAAACAAATACTTTTAACTCTATGCAAGCACTGTGTATCATATTCACAGTGCTGAATAAATACTATATTTTAACCTATACATTGACTTGATGATTGAGTCACAAAAATGTCATCAAAGTTCGCCAAGTTCCCACATGTACTTCTAGGCCTCTTGCTTTACAGTTTGACAGATCCATTCGTTACTGTCTGGTGCGTTCGTCGGCGTGTTAAAATAAAGATATTTACGTTTTGGCAAGTTGACTGGCGCGCACTGCATCTGGATTTCTCATTGAAAACATGTTGCTTAAAAACCCATGCATATTCCTGCAGTTCCCCAAGAGGTTACAAGATCACGATTCAAAGAATATCAGTATTTAGTGGTCGTTGGGCGTAACCGGCCATCTTTGACGAAACACATGGTGTGTTTCAATCACGTTTGCCTAATTATTAACTTACCCACAGGTGCCAAGGCTGCCTATTTCTCTTCTGTATGTCCAATAATGTCACACGCACGAGGTGACGTTTAAATTGATATGTATCTACACTCATACTCATCAACATCTACAGCTTCTGTTTGATCACTTGAATCGAATTAATCAAGCGCATAATTTTAGCTTCCAGGTGGCGAAGCAGATTACCTGAATAAAGAGAAAACAGGACACGGTGTCAAAATGGATAAAATGAATTCCATTGATGACAGCATGAAAGAGCGACTGAGTGCATGAATGGGGTAAGAAATGAGTAAATGAGTGAATGAGTGAGTGAGTGAGTGGACGAGAAGGTATTTAAGTGTGATTGAGTTAGTGAGTGCTTGAGTTAGTGAGTGAGTGTGAGAGAGTGAGTTGCATGTGAGTAGTTGAGGGTAAGTGAGTTGTTAAGTGTTAGTGAGTGAGTGAGTTAGTGAGTGGGTGGGTGAGTGAGTTCAGTGAGTGAGAGAGCGAGCAACTTAATATGTGCGTTAGTGAGAAGTTAAGTGGCTAGTTAAGTACAAGTGAGGGACTGAGTTAGTAGTTGAGTGGTGGATGGGTACTTAAGTGTGAGTTAGTGAGTGAGTGGGGAGTGAGCGAGTTAATGAGTGAGTTAGTGAGTAGATAAGTGGGCAGTTAATCATTAGTGAGTGAGTTAGTGAGTGAGTAGTAAGTGGATAGTTAAGTGTGAGTTTGTGAGGGATTGAGTGAATGAAAAGTTAAGTGTGAGTGAGTTAGTGAGTGAGTGAGTGGGTGAATGAGGGAGTGAACGAGTGAGTTTGGTGAGTGGGTGGGTGAGTGAATGACTGAGTGAGAGAGTGGGTGAGTGAATGAGTGAGTTAGTGAGTGAGTGGGTGGGTGAGGGAGTCAGTCAGTGAGTCAGTGCATGAGTTATTGTATATATATACACATCAATGTATGATGAGGATGGGTGTTCAAAGACTAAGTCATTATACATCAGTACCGAAAGACGAGGGAAATCGTTTGACTACAAAGTCAGTGCATACAAGCGGCCTAGAAGGTAGGACGTTTAACAACTTGAGCGCCTGTGATTGTCATATTCGCTGGTTTGATGAGGGGAGAGCGCTGTTGCTCAAGTTTGTACACACTAACCGCTAGTGGGGATGTGGGGGGGTGTTGTTTTTAGATTCATTTTCGTTGAATCCACGGCACAATATAACATACTTGTTAGTGTGCCATTAAACAATATACATACCATACTTACCTCACATATCTGATGCTTGGAGGAGAGACGTTAATAGACTGGAGTGCCTTTTTTAAGTGTTTGCATCCACCAGACAGGAGTAGGGTGGGGCGCTTCTAGGTTACAGTTCCTGTTATTGAGTCCGTACATGTCAATATAAAGGAATTGGGGGATGTAAATACTTGAGTAGCTATGGTGTAATGAATGTTGAACCTGTTATTTTGGTCATATATCAGGAGACCAGTTGGAGGGACATTTTAACACCCGGGTATCGGTGCGCATAAAGTCTGTGTTTATGTCTTCACGTATGAACGGCCAGTGAGGACGGCCACTTTAAGTGCCTGTGAGTGTTTAGAAATAAGGCGTTAGGAACGAGGTACGTTTCAAGACCCGAAGACCTTTGATCAAGACTTTACATATCAGCGGCTAGGGTCTATGGGTATATTTAGATTTTAGCGACTTCCAGTCCTACTCTATCAGAATACAGGGCGGTGAGACATTTTAAATGGCGAGATATTGTGAATGAGTCTTTACATATAGTCATATCCGCTATAGACTTCAACGCCATTGGCATTAGCATGCCGGATAGCAGGTGGAACAGACGTTTTAGAACTATAGTTTATGTGAAGTTGACTTAATTATAGTAATGGTAACGGTTAAACCATTAGTACTAGTGATAAATTCCTCACCTCCCAGGGGCCAGGAAGGAGGGGTATTTAAGAGTTTAGGGCCAGTGAATGTGTTAATTTCCTTTATCATTAAGTCTACCTAATCACTTAAGTGTACCTTATCATTCACTCTACCTCATCATTCAGTATACTTCATTGCTCAGTCGGCCTTGCGTAGCCCAGTCTCCTTTATCACTCAATCTACCTAATCAACCAGTCTACCTCATCACCTAGTCTATCTTAACACTACGTCTGTCTTATCACTTAGTCTACCTTATCACTCTGTCTATCTTATCACCCTATCTACCTTATCATTCAATCTACCTTATCGACCAGTCTATTTTATCACCCAGTCTATTCTTATCACTAAGACTCCCTTATTGCTCAGTCTTCACCCAGTTTTCCTAATCACTCAGTCTATCTTATTACTCAGCCTCCCTTACCACCCAATCGACCTTATCACACAATCTACCTCTTCACGCAGTCTCTCTTATCACTCACCTTATAACTCAATCGATCCTATCACCCAGTCTACCTTATCACCCTGTCTATCTCATCACCCAGTCTACGTTGTCGCTCAGCCTTTTCTTATCCCTAAAACCTGCCTTATCACTGTCTATCTTAGCAAAAGTCTACCTTATCATTCCTTACACTTCATCATTTAATCCACTAAATCACTCAGTCTATCTCATCACTCAGTCTACCTTGTCACTCAGTGTATCCTTATCACAATGTGAAGGCATTAGACATCGCGCACTCTCATTGGCTACAGCTAGATTTATCTCAGACGAGCCATTTTGGAGGGGGCACATTCTTGTTGCTCAAACCAACCCAAAGCGTCTTTCTTTGTTCAACAAAATAAATACATAAACAATAGTTTTTCTTAACGCCCCATGTCGATAAGAGGTATTTTCCATATCGTCCGAGGGCAATACAATTTGGGCCACATGTTCTCAGTGACAGCTCAAGGCGCATCCTTTGATTTCCTGGATGTCGATAACGTCACTTCTGGTTACTAACGCATCAAACATTCGAAAAATAGTCGCAAGTTTAGATCCTAATGTCTCCGTGGATAATACGCGATTGGTATTCTGGTTCAGAAAAACGTTCCTTGCACTTCGTCTGCTAAAAGAGCAGAAGAAAAAAAGTTGCTTCCCTCCATCCAGGTATGTGAACATTTGCAAAACCTCGCGTGTGATTAACTCGAGAGATCCACACATTACTGATATAATTACTGGCGTGAAATGCTGGCCTGCATATAACAGAATGCATCGATGAAATACTCACATATTTGTGGAACTATTTCAATATGTTCGTATTGCGCGGCTAATATCTACAACAACCTGAACCGACAACTACCCCACATCGACCACCACCCCACATCAACCGCCGTCCAAACATCCACCACCACCACCCATTGACCATCACCCACATAGACCACCATCCCACATCGACCACTGCTCCATCGACCACCACCCCACATCAACCGCCGTCCAAACATCCACCACCACCACCACAACCCATTAACCATCACCCCACATACACCACCATCCCACATCGACCACTGCTCCCACCGACCGCCCCATAGCCATTGAGAACATGTTCTCCTACCTAACAAAACCATCCGCCCCGACATTTGCCAGCCAACAGGATACTTTTTTCGGGTTCAAACGCTATTTTAGCCGTTCAGGCGGTTTACTGCACACGGAAGTTCATTGATCGTCTGCCCGTCATCCGGGGCAAAGAAATCGCGAGGTCTGATTGGAGCTATTATTTAGATTGTCCAATAAGAGCTCGCGAGTTCTTTGCCCCGGGCCATGTTAGTATGTATGTATGTATGTATGTATGTATGTATGTATGTATGTATGTATGTATGTATGTATGTATGTATGTATGTATGTATGTATGTATGTATGTATGTATGTATGTATGTATGTATGTATGTATGTATGTATGTATGTATGTATGTATGTATGCATGCATGCATGCATGCATGTATGTATGTATGTATGTATGTATGTATGTATGTATGTATGTATGTATGTATGTATGTATGTATGTATGCATGTATGTATGTATGTATGTATGTATGTATGTATGTATGTCTGTCTGTCTGTCTGTCTGTCTGTCTGTCTGTCTGTCTGTCTGTATGTATGTATGTATGTATGTATGTATGTATGTATGTATGTATGTATGTATGTATGTATGTATGTATGTATGTATGTATGTATGTATGTATGTATGTATGTATGTATGTATGTATGTATGTATGTATGTCGACATCCACCCCACATTTAATAACTTACCAAAATGCTTTCGCCGAGTCATCTTGGTCAATCGCGTTTGTGGCTATGTTCGAACGTTAGTATATAATTTTTTGGGCCCGCGATGCAAGTCGAAATGGTTTTTTTAATTGGAAGATATGGATGATGCACAGAACCCTGACGTTTTGCTTAGACCTTAACATCATATAAGGGTCAAGGTCAGGTTGTAAATGTTTTTAGTCATTGATGTCGTCCTAACCTACGGTGCGACTTAGGAAAACTTTATTTCCTTTTAGCTTGGTTTATTGGTCAACTTTTCTTAAATACACGTCAACAAAAAATATGCATATTTCGCCCCGTAGCCCCGACTCAAAAATCTGTGCTATTGTTTTACGTCATTTTTCAATAGCTTACATAAAATATTCGATCGATGGTCATAAAAATTGGGTCAAATTTTATTAAAGTATAATTCAATATCTTCTGTAGTAAATCACCGACAGTTTTCTCACAAAGTAAGTTTGAAGTACAGTGGATGTCACTTCTGCTGGCTTTTCAACGATTTGTAAACAGCAGCCTACACATCGTGCTGTACAAGGGTCGCCGCTGCTCTCTGCTCGCTTGACTGACACACGGTCAAGTATGGACGCCACGGCAATATACAAAGCTTTTCCTTGAGTCGGCCAAATCATTGTCAATCTATTATGGCCTCGGTCAACATTAATTCCTTAATTAATTTGATCGGTTATCAAATCATCAAATCTTTTCCTGATACAGTACTCCCATGTACCCATGGTCCTCTTGATTACATCATTTTGTTGTTGTTCTGAAGTAGTTCGACTTCTTGTATTAATTTATGCATAAAGTAACAATTTAACAACGAATACGCTGTTTAGCTTTATAGTAATGTTATCAATCTCAACAGATCAGTGAATAAACTTATTGATGACCCTGAGTCCTGACCTGCGATGTATAGCTCATTTTCGAGACGCATAGTATCAGCGTGTCGATCAACAATCAGACACAAGCTAGGAAGTTCAAGTTGCCGTGTAACTAATGACTTGAGAAACATCAACAACGATATGTCACAACCTGGGTATGTCTTCAATGTTATTGTACCACGTTATTCCAGTTGGTCTAACCCTAGCCACGTATCTATGACAAATCTATTTTTTCCAGGATGGCTGAATGGATGTTGCCCAAGATCTCCACTAAGCAAGATACATTGGGGTTTACTTTGGTATCACCTGGTTTTATGCATGCTTCCCAGGACAGATCAGGTGAAGAAGCACACACCCTTAAGCGTTTGAATTTGTATTATTTTGATAAGAAATAGATATTGAAAGTGTACTTCAATGCATTGATAAATGCGATAAACAATTACTTATTGCAAATGGGATGTGCGGTTAGATGTATCTCGAGACATGTAAGTCACAGCTGATGTGTTGTTTTTTGATCAGTCTCTGTTTGCTACGTAGCTCTTTATTTGACTTCCCGTGCTTTTTCACTTCTGTCACTCATCTTTCGTTGGTCGTACCATTAAGATGATGCATTCAGTGGAAGTTCTGATGAGCTTCTCTGTTTTACTATTTTTCTCTATATTGCAGGGCATGTGACATTGTGGGATTTGGCTAAGTGGGTTGAACATGGAGGACTGTGGGGTTACAGGAAGATTCCCTGGATGCATAGGCTACTCAAGGAACGTCTTCCTTTTGTTGCGTCCTGCTCATACAACATCCGTCCCAATTTTTATGCAGTTGACCAGCATATGTATTCGCCTCTCATTTACGAAGATTCCATCATCAATGTTGACAAGAGCTCCTATCAACATCGCTTCAAAGTTACCTCGGCTAAATCTCAGAACATGTTGTTTGACGGAAGTGTTAATATGGTGTTTGTCGATATTAATACAAGAAAACCAATTCCTTTGCCTGATTGGTTCGACAAGACTTACAGAGACTTGCAGGCCTCTCATTGGCCAGATGTGCAAATGAGCAGACTAACAGTTCCTGAGGAGCCCCACATTGTCCCCTACATTCCCCTTCCAAGTGACACTGATAACTTAGGACATGTCAATCAAACTGTCTATCTGCGGATATGTTACGATGCACTCGCCAAGTTGGCTAGATCAGGAAAACTTCCCAACATGCAAGAAGACCCGGTTTTTAGGCCAATCAGCCGTGTCAATGGTGTATATTTGGGAGAAATGACTGAAGGAGAGGCTGTGGATGTTTCGGTGTGGCAGGACACCAAGGATGTCATGACATACCATTTCCATATACAAAGCAAACAGACTAACTCTGCGACTTTTCAATGCACTTTGCGATTTGATGGCCACAAACTGACTTCGAAGATGTGAAGGCATCGGGGTTACTGCGAATCTGCACTATACATTAATGTGAATTTCGCAGCAGCTACATTCTATATAGTTTTCTTACTTAATATCAAATTGCTTATTGTACTGAGAGGGCTCACTTCAACCAGCTATACGGCGAGTATGAAAACCGTTGTCAGGTGGCGCTACCATAAAATCTACAAAAGCACTATGATGATAGTCTCTTGCTTGGACCACTGGCTCTTCCAATCACCGACTGCAGATTCGATATATTATGTCTGGCTCTCCCAATAACCGACTGCGGATTCGATATATTATGTGGCTTAAATTGATAATTCACGTGTCAATGTCTTTCTTGCTCGTATGTTTTAAAGCCGCACGCTCGCTTAACTGTTTATGGGATGTTAGTTTATGCATCAATATTGTATGTTTTGTTGTTGTTGAGGCGGGAGTTGTATTTTCCCTTATTTAAATATGCTACTTGCCCATCATGTTTTGGAGATAATGTCTATGTAGGGGATGCACCCAGTCTGCTGTCTCTTCCTTCTTCAGCTATCATTTCCGGAGCGCTATGTTCACATTTTCTCCCTTTTCAGACTGCGTTCTTGCTGTCGAACAATATCTATCAGTGTAGTCACACACTATTTTATAATACTAGCTGTGTTCGATAAGTTCCTTCATTTTCAGGTTGTAATTCACCATCTAATAGTAGATTATTCTTGGTAATGGGTATATTTGTGGGGGTCCATTTCTTACCAGGGTAGGATTAAAGACATTTATTTCTTGATGTTCCGTTTGGCTCAGCTTTGTAAAATGTACTCAGTGGGAGTGATTGTATGGTGTAGATATATTTGATAACATAGTGGAAGTACGCTGTTGCAGTGATATTTTGTTGTTGTCATTTAAATTTATCGCATGGCACCATACTCTCAGCCAATCAGACCTCGAGAAAAAGCTCGGTCTTTTTCCCATATCGCCTCAAACGCCGAATAAAGGTTGTATTGCTTTCAACGATCTCTGGCGAGCCACCTTAGTGAGAAGATCAGTGGCTGAAGCAATTTCATCAGGAGGTAAACGAATCTTAATGGCGGCTACCTCGATGCCAAGTAACACAATTATAGTATAGTAGAGGAAATTGTCAAGCCATGAGGTTGGTTGTTAGTCATTACGTTTATGGAAAATCGTAGACGTGGTCGCCTTGGCCATTAATAAGTCTCATTGCTTCAACCTAAAGAGGATGTTCAGCCCCATATCGGGAACTCAGGGATCATTTTGTTAATACATAACTACGTTTAACGCAGACATAAATAATGACATCTTTTTATTTGTGTCGCAAAGTTTACTTGATCGAAAATCATGCTGATAAATTTTCAACATTATTATTTGACTGGAAATATCCATGATTTAATGTGGAAAGCTGTTTGTATGTACGTATGTATGTATTGTATGTATGTATGTATGTATGTATGTATGTATGTATGTATGTATGTATGTATGTATGTATGTATGTATGTATGTATGTATGTATGTATGTATGTATGTATGTATGTATGTATGTATGTATGTATGTATGTATGTATGTATGTATGTATGTATGTATGTATGTATGTATGTATGTATGTATGTATGTATGTATGTATGTATGTATGTATGTATGTATGTATGTATGTGTATGTCTGTCTGTCTGTCTGTCTGTCTGTATGTCTGTATGTATGTATGTATGTATGTATGTATGTATGTATGTATGTATGTATGTATGTATGTATGTATGTATGTATGTATGTATGTATGTATGTATGTATGTATGTATGTCTGTATGTATGTATGTATGTATGTATGTATGTATGTATGTATGTATGTATGTATGTATGTATGTATGTATGTATGTATGTATGTATGTATGTATGTATTGTATGTATGTCGACATCCACCCCACATTTAATAACTTACCAAAATGCTTTCGCCGAGTCATCTTGGTCAATCGCGTTTGTGGCTATGTTCGAACGTTAGTATATAATTTTTTGGGCCCGCGATGCAAGTCGAAATGGTTTTTTTTTAATTGGAAGATATGGATGATGCACAGAACCCTGACGTTTTTCCTTAGACCTTAACATCATATAAGGGTCAAGGTCAGGTTGTAAATGTTTTTAGTCATTGATGTCGTCCTAACCTACGGTGCGACTTAGGAAAACTTTATTTCCTTTTAGCTTGGTTTATTGGTCAACTTTTCTTAAATACACGTCAACAAAAAATATGCATATTTCGCCCCGTAGCCCCGACTCGAAAATCTGTGCTATTGTTTTACGTCATTTTTCAATAGCTTACATAAAATATTCGATCGATGGTCATAAAAATTGGGTCAAATTTTATTAAAGTATAATTCAATATCTTCTGTAGTAAATCACCGACAGTTTTCTCACAAAGTAAGTTTGAAGTACAGTGGATGTCACTTCTGCTGGCTTTTCAACGATTTGTAAACAGCAGCCTACACATCGTGCTGTACAAGGGTCGCCGCTGCTCTCTGCTCGCTTGACTGACACACGGTCAAGTATGGACGCCACGGCAATATACAAAGCTTTTCCTTGAGTCGGCCAAATCATTGTCAATCTATTATGGCCTCGGTCAACATTAATTCCTTAATTAATTTGATCGGTTATCAAATCATCAAATCTTTTCCTGATACAGTACTCCCATGTACCCATGGTCCTCTTGATTACATCATTTTGTTGTTGTTCTGAAGTAGTTCGACTTCTTGTATTAATTTATGCATAAAGTAACAATTTAAACAACGAATACGCTGTTTAGCTTTATAGTAATGTTATCAATCTCAACAGATCAGTGAATAAACTTATTGATGACCCTGAGTCCTGACCTGCGATGTATAACTCATTTTCGAGACGCATAGTATCAGCGTGTCGATCAACAATCAGACACAAGCTAGGAAGTTCAAGTTGCCGTGTAACTAATGACTTGAGAAACATCAACAACGATATGTCACAACCTGGGTATGTCTTCAATGTTATTGTACCACGTTATTCCAGTTGGTCTAACCCTAGCCACGTATCTATGACAAATCTATTTTTTCCAGGATGGCTGAATGGATGTTGCCCAAGATCTCCACTAAGCAAGATACATTGGGGTTTACTTTGGTATCACCTGGCTTTATGCATGCTTCCCAGGACAGATCAGGTGAAGAAGCACACACCCTTAAGCGTTTGAATTTGTATTATTTTGATAAGAAATAGATATTGAAAGTGTACTTCAATGCATTAATAAATGCGATAAACAATTACTTATTGCAAATGGGATGTGCGGTTAGATGTATCTCGAGACATGTAAGTCACAGCTGATGTGTTGTTTTTTGATCAGTCTCTGTTTGCTACGTAGCTCTTTATTTGACTTCCCGTGCTTTTTCACTTCTGTCACTCATCTTTCGTTGGTCGTACCATTAAGATGATGCATTCAGTGGAAGTTCTGATGAGCTTCTCTGTTTTACTATTTTTCTCTATATTGCAGGGCATGTGACATTGTGGGATTTGGCTAAGTGGGTTGAACATGGAGGACTGTGGGGTTACAGGAACATTTCTTGGATGCATAGGCTACTCAAGGAACGTCTTCCTTTTGTTGCGTCCTGCTCATACAACATCCGTCCCAATTTTTATGCAGTTGACCAGCATATGTATTCGCCTCTCATTTACGAAGATTCCATCATCAATGTTGACAAGAGCTCCTATCAACATCGCTTCAAAGTTACCTCGGCTAAATCTCAGAACATGTTGTTTGACGGAAGTGTTAATATGGTGTTTGTCGATATTAATACAAGAAAACCAATTCCTTTGCCTGATTGGTTCGACAAGACTTACAGAGACTTGCAGGCCTCTCATTCGCCAGATGTGCGAATGAGCAGACTAACAGTTCCTGAGGAGCCCCACATTGTCCCCTACATTCCCCTTCCAAGTGACACTGATAACTTAGGAATGTCAATCAAACTGTCTATCTGCGGATATGTTACGATGCACTCGCCAAGTTGGCTAGATCAGGAAAACTTCCCAACATGCAAGAAGACCCGGTTTTTAGGCCAATCAGCCGTGTCAATTGTGTATATTTGGGAGAAATGACTGAAGGAGAGGCTGTGGATGTTTCGGTGTGGCAGGACACCAAGGATGTCATGACATACCATTTCCATATACAAAGCAAACAGACTAACTCTGCGACTTTTCAATGCACTTTGCGATTTGATGGCCACAAACTGACTTCGAAGATGTGAAGGCATCGGGGTTACTGCGAATCTGCACTATACATTAATGTGAATTTCGCAGCAGCTACATTCTATATAGTTTTCTTACTTAATATCAAATTGCTTATTGTACTGAGAGGGCTCACTTCAACCAGCTATACGGCGAGTATGAAAACCGTTGTCAGGTGGCGCTACCATAAAATCAACAAAAGCACTATGATGATAGTCTCTTGCTTGGACCACTGGCTCTTCCAATCACCGACTGCAGATTCGATATATTATGTCTGGCTCTCCCAATAACCGACTGCGGATTCGATATATTATGTGGCTTAAATTGATAATTCACGTGTCAATGTCTTTCTTGCTCGTATGTTTTAAAGCCGCACGCTCGCTTAACTGTTTATGGGATGTTAGTTTATGCATCAATATTGTATGTTTTGTTGTTGTTGAGGCGGGAGTTGTATTTTCCCTTATTTAAATATGCTACTTTGCCCATCATGTTTTGGAGATAATGTCTATGTAGGGGATGCACCCAGTCTGCTGTCTCTTCCTTCTTCAGCTATCATTTCCGGAGCGCTATGTTCACATTTTCTCCCTTTTCAGACTGCGTTCTTGCTGTCGAACAATATCTATCAGTGTAGTCACACACTATTTTATAATACTAGCTGTGTTCGATAAGTTCCTTCATTTTCAGGTTGTAATTCACCATCTAATAGTAGATTATTCTTGGTAATGGGTATATTTGTGGGGGTCCATTTCTTACCAGGGTAGGATTAAAGACATTTATTTCTTGATGTTCCGTTTGGCTCAGCTTTGTAAAATGTACTCAGTGGGAGTGATTGTATGGTGTAGATATATTTGATAACATAGTGGAAGTACGCTGTTGCAGTGATATTTTGTTGTTGTCATTTAAATTTATCGCATGGCACCATACTCTCAGCCAATCAGACCTCGAGAAAAAGCTCGGTCTTTTTCCCATATCGCCTCAAACGCCGAATAAAGGTTGTATTGCTTTCAACGATCTCTGGCGAGCCACCTTAGTGAGAAGATCAGTGGCTGAAGCAATTTCATCAGGAGGTAAACGAATCTTAATGGCGGCTACCTCGATGCCAAGTAACACAATTATAGTATAGTAGAGGAAATTGTCAAGCCATGAGGTTGGTTGTTAGTCATTACGTTTATGGAAAATCGTAGGCGTGGTCGCCTTGGCCATTAATAAGTCTCATTGCTTCAACCTAAAGAGGATGTTCAGCCCCATATCGGGAACTCAGGGATCATTTTGTTAATACATAACTACGTTTAACGCAGACATAAATAATGACATCTTTTTATTTGTGTCGCAAAGTTTACTTGATCGAAAATCATGCTGATAAATTTTCAACATTATTATTTGACTGGAAATATCCGTGATTTACTGTGGAAAGCAGTGTTGTATGTATGTATGTATGTATGTATGTATGTATGTGTATGTATGTATGTATGTATGTATGTATGTATGTATGTATGTATGTATGTATGTATGTATGTATGTATGTATGTATGTATGTATGTATGTATGTATGTATGTATGTATGTATGTATGTATGTATGTATGTATGTATGTATGTATGTATGTATGTATGTATGTATGTATGTATGTATGTATGTATGTATGTATGTATGTATGTATGTATGTATGTATGTATGTGTCTGTATGTATGTATGTATGTCTGTATGTATGTCTGTCTATGTATGTCTGTGTATGTATGTCTGTATGTATGTATGTATGTATGTATGTATGTATGTATGTGTATGTATGTATGTATGTATGTCTGTGTCTGTATGTATGTATGTATGTCTCTGTATGTGTATGTATGTATGTGTATGTATGTATGTATGTATGTATGTATGTATGTATGTATGTATGTATGTATGTATGTATGTATGTATGTATGTATGTATGTTGACATCCACCCCACATTTAATAACTTACCCAAAATACTTTCGCCGAGTCATCTTGGTCAATCGCGTTTGTGGCTATGTTCGAACGTTAGTATATAATTTTTTGGGCCCGCGACGCAAGTCGAAATGGTTTTTTTAATTGGAAGATATGGATGATGCACAGAACCCTGACGTTTTCCTTAGACCTTAACATCATATAAGGGTCAAGATCAGGTTGTAAATGTTTTTAGTCATTGATGTCGTCCTAACCTACGGTGCGACTTAGGAAAACTTTATTTCCTTTTAGCTTGGTTTATTGGTCAACTTTTCTTAAATACACGTCAACAAAAAATATGCATATTTCGCCCCGTAGCCCCGACTCGAAAATCTGTGCTATTGTTTTACGTCATTTTTTCAATAGCTTACATAAAATATTCGATCGATGGTCATAAAAATTGGGTCAAATTTTATTAAAGTATAATTCAATATCTTCTGTAGTAAATCACCGACAGTTTTCTCACAAAGTAAGTTTGAAGTACAGTGGATGTCACTTCTGCTGGCTTTTCAACGATTTGTAAACAGCAGCCTACACATCGTGCTGTACAAGGGTCGCCGCTGCTCTCTGCTCGCTTGACTGACACACGGTCAAGTATGGACGCCACGGCAATATACAAAGCTTTTCCTTGAGTCGGCCAAATCATTGTCAATCTATTATGGCCACGGGCAGCATTAATTCGTTAATAAATTTGATCGGTTATCAAATCATCAAATCTTTTCCTGAAACAGTACTCCCATATACCCATGGTCCTCTTGATTACATCATTTGTTGTTGTTCTGAAGTAGTTCGACTCCTTGTATTAATTTATGCATAAAGTAACAATTTAAGCAACGAATGCGCTGTTAAGCTTTATAGGAATGTTATCAATCTCAACAGATCAGTGAATAAACTTATTGATGACCCTGAGTCCTGACCTGCGATGTATAACTCATTTTCGAGACGCATAGTATCAGCGTGTCGATCAACAATCAGACACAAGCCAGGAAGTTCAAGTTGCCGTGTAACTAATGACTTGAGAAACATCAACAACGATATGTCACAACCTGGGTATGTCTTCAATGTTATTGTACCACGTTATTCCAGTTGGTCTAACCCTAGCCACGTATCTATGACAAATCTATTTTTTCCAGGATGGCTGAATGGATGTTGCCCAAGATCTCCACTAAGCAAGATACATTGGGGTTTACTTTGGTATCACCTGGCTTTATGCATGCTTCCCAGGACAGATCAGGTGAAGAAGCACACACCCTTAAGCGTTTGAATTTGTATTATTTTGATAAGAAATAGATATTGAAAGTGTACTTCAATGCATTAATAAATGCGATAAACAATTACTTATTGCAAATGGGATGTGCGGTTAGATGTATCTCGAGACATGTAAGTCACAGCTGATGTGTTGTTTTTTGATCAGTCTCTGTTTGCTACGTAGCTCTTTATTTGACTTCCCGTGCTTTTTCACTTCTGTCACTCATCTTTCGTTGGTCGTACCATTAAGATGATGCATTCAGTGGAAGTTCTGATGAGCTTCTCTGTTTTACTATTTTTCTCTATATTGCAGGGCATGTGACATTGTGGGATTTGGCTAAGTGGGTTGAACATGGAGGACTGTGGGGTTACAGGAACATTTCTTGGATGCATAGGCTACTCAAGGAACGTCTTCCTTTTGTTGCGTCCTGCTCATACAACATCCGTCCCAATTTTTATGCAGTTGACCAGCATATGTATTCGCCTCTCATTTACGAAGATTCCATCATCAATGTTGACAAGAGCTCCTATCAACATCGCTTCAAAGTTACCTCGGCTAAATCTCAGAACATGTTGTTTGACGGAAGTGTTAATATGGTGTTTGTCGATATTAATACAAGAAAACCAATTCCTTTGCCTGATTGGTTCGACAAGACTTACAGAGACTTGCAGGCCTCTCATTCGCCAGATGTGCGAATGAGCAGACTAACAGTTCCTGAGGAGCCCCACATTGTCCCCTACATTCCCCTTCCAAGTGACACTGATAACTTAGGACATGTCAATCAAACTGTCTATCTGCGGATATGTTACGATGCACTCGCCAAGTTGGCTAGATCAGGAAAACTTCCCAACATGCAAGAAGACCCGGTTTTTAGGCCAATCAGCCGTGTCAATTGTGTATATTTGGGAGAAATGACTGAAGGAGAGGCTGTGGATGTTTCGGTGTGGCAGGACACCAAGGATGTCATGACATACCATTTCCATATACAAAGCAAACAGACTAACTCTGCGACTTTTCAATGCACTTTGCGATTTGATGGCCACAAACTGACTTCGAAGATGTGAAGGCATCGGGGTTACTGCGAATCTGCACTATACATTAATGTGAATTTCGCAGCAGCTACATTCTATATAGTTTTCTTACTTAATATCAAATTGCTTATTGTACTGAGAGGGCTCACTTCAACCAGCTATACGGCGAGTATGAAAACCGTTGTCAGGTGGCGCTACCATAAAATCAACAAAAGCACTATGATGATAGTCTCTTGCTTGGACCACTGGCTCTTCCAATCACCGACTGCAGATTCGATATATTATGTCTGGCTCTCCCAATAACCGACTGCGGATTCGATATATTATGTGGCTTAAATTGATAATTCACGTGTCAATGTCTTTCTTGCTCGTATGTTTTAAAGCCGCACGCTCGCTTAACTGTTTATGGGATGTTAGTTTATGCATCAATATTGTATGTTTTTTGTTGTTGTTGAGGCGGGAGTTGTATTTTCCCTTATTTAAATATGCTACTTGCCCATCATGTTTTGGAGATAATGTCTATGTAGGGGATGCACCCAGTCTGCTGTCTCTTCCTTCTTCAGCTATCATTTCCGGAGCGCTATGTTCACATTTTTTCTCCCTTTTCAGACTGCGTTCTTGCTGTCGAACAATATCTATCAGTGTAGTCACACACTATTTTATAATACTAGCTGTGTTCGATAAGTTCCTTCATTTTCAGGTTGTAATTCACCATCTAATAGTAGATTATTCTTGGTAATGGGTATATTTGTGGGGGTCCATTTCTTACCAGGGTAGGATTAAAGACATTTATTTCTTGATGTTCCGTTTGGCTCAGCTTTGTAAAATGTACTCAGTGGGAGTGATTGTATGGTGTAGATATATTGATAACATAGTGGAAGTACGCTGTTGCAGTGATATTTTGTTGTTGTCATTTAAATTTATCGCATGGCACCATACTCTCAGCCAATCAGACCTCGAGAAAAAGCTCGGTCTTTTTCCCATATCGCCTCAAACGCCGAATAAAGGTTGTATTGCTTTCAACGATCTCTGGCGAGCCACCTTAGTGAGAAGATCAGTGGCTGAAGCAATTTCATCAGGAGGTAAACGAATCTTAATGGCGGCTACCTCGATGCCAAGTAACACAATTATAGTATAGTAGAGGAAATTGTCAAGCCATGAGGTTGGTTGTTAGTCATTACGTTTATGGAAAATCGTAGGCGTGGTCGCCTTGGCCATTAATAAGTCTCATTGCTTCAACCTAAAGAGGATGTTCAGCCCCATATCGGGAACTCAGGGATCATTTTGTTAATACATAACTACGTTTAACGCAGACATAAATAATGACATCTTTTTATTTGTGTCGCAAAGTTTACTTGATCGAAAATCATGCTGATAAATTTTCAACATTATTATTTGACTGGAAATATCCGTGATTTACTGTGGAAAGCAGTTTGTATGTACGTATGTATGTATTGTATGTATGTATGTATGTATGTATGTATGTATGTATGTATGTATGTATGTATGTATGTATGTATGTATGTATGTATGTATGTATGTATGTATGTATGTATGTATGTATGTATGTATGTATGTATGTATGTATGTATGTATGTATGTATGTGTATGTATGTATGTATGTATGTATGTATGTATGTATGTATGTATGTATGTATGTATGTATGTATGTATGTATGTATGTATGTATGTATGTATGTATGTCTGTATGTCTGTATGTATGTATGTATGTATGTATGTATGTATGTATGTATGTATGTATGTATGTATGTATGTATGTATGTATGTCTGTCTGTATGTATGTATGTATGTATGTGTCTGTCTGTATGTCTGTATGTATGTGTATGTATGTATGTATGTATGTATGTATGTATGTATGTATGTATGTATGTATGTTGACATCCACCCCACATTTAATAACTTACCAAAATACTTTCGCCGAGTCATCTTGGTCAATCGCGTTTGTGGCTATGTTCGAACGTTAGTATATAATTTTTTGGGCCCGCGACGCAAGTCGAAATGGTTTTTTTAATTGGAAGATATGGATGATGCACAGAACCCTGACGTTTTCCTTAGACCTTAACATCATATAAGGGTCAAGATCAGGTTGTAAATGTTTTTAGTCATTGATGTCGTCCTAACCTACGGTGCGACTTAGGAAAACTTTATTTCCTTTTAGCTTGGTTTATTGGTCAACTTTTCTTAAATACACGTCAACAAAAAATATGCATATTTCGCCCCGTAGCCCCGACTCGAAAATCTGTGCTATTGTTTTACGTCATTTTTCAATAGCTTACATAAAATATTCGATCGATGGTCATAAAAATTGGGTCAAATTTTATTAAAGTATAATTCAATATCTTCTGTAGTAAATCACCGACAGTTTTCTCACAAAGTAAGTTTGAAGTACAGTGGATGTCACTTCTGCTGGCTTTTCAACGATTTGTAAACAGCAGCCTACACATCGTGCTGTACAAGGGTCGCCGCTGCTCTCTGCTCGCTTGACTGACACACGGTCAAGTATGGACGCCACGGCAATATACAAAGCTTTTCCTTGAGTCGGCCAAATCATTGTCAATCTATTATGGCCACGGGCAGCATTAATTCGTTAATAAATTTGATCGGTTATCAAATCATCAAATCTTTTCCTGAAACAGTACTCCCATATACCCATGGTCCTCTTGATTACATCATTTTGTTGTTGTTCTGAAGTAGTTCGACTCCTTGTATTAATTTATGCATAAAGTAACAATTTAAGCAACGAATGCGCTGTTAAGCTTTATAGGAATGTTATCAATCTCAACAGATCAGTGAATAAACTTATTGATGACCCTGAGTCCTGACCTGCGATGTATAACTCATTTTCGAGACGCATAGTATCAGCGTGTCGATCAACAATCAGACACAAGCCAGGAAGTTCAAGTTGCCGTGTAACTAATGACTTGAGAAACATCAACAACGATATGTCACAACCTGGGTATGTCTTCAATGTTATTGTACCACGTTATTCCAGTTGGTCTAACCCTAGCCACGTATCTATGACAAATCTATTTTTTCCAGGATGGCTGAATGGATGTTGCCCAAGATCTCCACTAAGCAAGATACATTGGGGTTTACTTTGGTATCACCTGGCTTTATGCATGCTTCCCAGGACAGATCAGGTGAAGAAGCACACACCCTTAAGCGTTTGAATTTGTATTATTTTGATAAGAAATAGATATTGAAAGTGTACTTCAATGCATTAATAAATGCGATAAACAATTACTTATTGCAAATGGGATGTGCGGTTAGATGTATCTCGAGACATGTAAGTCACAGCTGATGTGTTGTTTTTTGATCAGTCTCTGTTTGCTACGTAGCTCTTTATTTGACTTCCCGTGCTTTTTCACTTCTGTCACTCATCTTTCGTTGGTCGTACCATTAAGATGATGCATTCAGTGGAAGTTCTGATGAGCTTCTCTGTTTTACTATTTTTCTCTATATTGCAGGGCATGTGACATTGTGGGATTTGGCTAAGTGGGTTGAACATGGAGGACTGTGGGGTTACAGGAACATTTCTTGGATGCATAGGCTACTCAAGGAACGTCTTCCTTTTGTTGCGTCCTGCTCATACAACATCCGTCCCCAATTTTTATGCAGTTGACCAGCATATGTATTCGCCTCTCATTTACGAAGATTCCATCATCAATGTTGGCAAGAGCTCCTATCAACATCGCTTCAAAGTGACCTCGGCCAAATCTCAGAACATGTTGTTTGACGGAAGTGTTAACATTGTGTTTGTGGATATTAATACAAGAAAACCAATTCCTTTGCCCGATTGGTTCGACAAGACTTACAGAGACTTGCAGGCCTCTCATTCGCCAGATGTGCGAATGAGCAGACTAACAGTTCCTGAGGAGCCCCACATTGTCCCCTACATTCCCCTTCCAAGTGACACTGATAACTTAGGACATGTCAATCAAACTGTCTATCTGCGGATATGTTACGATGCACTCGCCAAGTTGGCTAGATCAGGAAAACTTCCCAACATGCAAGAAGACCCGGTTTTTAGGCCAATCAGCCGTGTCAATTGTGTATATTTGGGAGAAATGACTGAAGGAGAGGCTGTGGATGTTTCGGTGTGGCAGGACACCAAGGATGTCATGACATACCATTTCCATATACAAAGCAAACAGACTAACTCTGCGACTTTTCAATGCACTTTGCGATTTGATGGCCACAAACTGACTTCGAAGATGTGAAGGCATCGGGGTTACTGCGAATCTGCACTATACATTAATGTGAATTTCGCAGCAGCTACATTCTATATAGTTTTCTTACTTAATATCAAATTGCTTATTGTACTGAGAGGGCTCACTTCAACCAGCTATACGGCGAGTATGAAAACCGTTGTCAGGTGGCGCTACCATAAAATCAACAAAAGCACTATGATGATAGTCTCTTGCTTGGACCACTGGCTCTTCCAATCACCAACTGCAGATTCGATATATTATGTCTGGCTCTCCCAATAACCGACTGCAAATTCGATATATTATGTGGCTTAAATTGATAATTCACGTGTCAATGTCTTTCTTGCTCGTATGTTTTAAAGCCGCACGCTCGCTTAACTGTTTATGGGATGTTATTTTATGCATCAATATTGTATGTTTTGTTGTTGTTGAGGCGGGAGTTGTATTTTCCCTTATTTAAATATGCTACTTGCCCATCATGTTTTGGAGATAATGTCTATGTAGGGGATGCACCCAGTCTGCTGTCTCTTCCTTCTTCAGCTATCATTTCCGGAGCGCTATGTTCACATTTTCTCCCTTTTCAGACTGCGTTCTTGCTGTCGAACAATATCTATCAGTGTAGTCACACACTATTTTATAATACTAGCTGTGTTCGATAAGTTCCTTCATTTTCAGGTTGTAATTCACCATCTAATAGTAGATTATTCTTGGTAATGGGTATATTTGTGGGGGTCCATTTCTTACCAGGGTAGGATTAAAGACATTTATTTCTTGATGTTCCGTTTGGCTCAGCTTTGTAAAATGTACTCAGTGGGAGTGATTGTATGGTGTAGATATATTTGATAACATAGTGGAAGTACGCTGTTGCAGTGATATTTTGTTGTTGTCATTTAAATTTATCGCATGGCACCATACTCTCAGCCAATCAGACCTCGAGAAAAAGCTCGGTCATTTTCCCATATCGCCTCAAACGCCGAATAAAGGTTGTATTGCTTTCAACGATCTCTGGCGAGCCACCTTAGTGAGAAGATCAGTGGCTGAAGCAATTTCATCAGAAGGTAAACGAATCTTAATGGCGGCTACCTCGATGCCAAGTAACACAATTATAGTATAGTAGAGGAAATTGTCAAGCCATGAGGTTGGTTGTTAGTCATTACGTTTATGGAAAATCGTAGGCGTGGTCGCCTTGGCCATTAATATGTCTCATTGCTTCAACCTAAAGAGGATGTTCAGCCCCATATCGGGAACTCAGGGATCATTTTGTTAATACATAACTACGTTTAACGCAGACATAAATAATGACATCTTTTTATTTGTGTCGCAAAGTTTACTTGATCGAAAATCATGCTGATAAATTTTCAACATTATTATTTGACTGGAAATATCCGTGATTTACTGTGGAAAGCTGTTTGTATGTACGTATGTATGTATTGTATGTATGTATGTATGTATTGTATGTATGTATGTATGTATGTATGTATGTATGTATGTATGTATGTATGTATATGTATGTATGTATGTATGTATGTATGTATGTATGTATGTATGTATGTATGTATGTATGTATGTATGTATGTATGTATGTATATGTATGTATGTATGTATGTATGTATGTATGTATGTATGTATGTATGTATGTATGTATGTATGTATGTATGTATGTATGTATGTATGTATGTATGTATGTATGTATGTATGTATCTGTCTGTATGTATGTATGTATGTATGTATGTATGTATGTATGTATGTATGTATGTATGTATGTATGTATGTATCGAACGTTGGCTATGTTCGAACGTTAGTATATAATTTTTTGGGCCCGCGACGCAAGTCGAAATGGTTTTTTTAATTGGAAGATATGGATGATGCACAGAACCCTGACGTTTTGCTTAGACCTTAACATCATATAAGGGTCAAGGTCAGGTTGTAAATGTTTTTAGTCATTGATGTCGTCCTAACCTACGGTGCGACTTAGGAAAACTTTATTTCCTTTTAGCTTGGTTTATTGGTCAACTTTTCTTAAATACACGTCAACAAAAAATATGCATATTTCGCCCCGTAGCCCCGACTCAAAAATCTGTGCTATTGTTTTACGTCATTTTTCAATAGCTTATATAAAATATTCGATCGATGGTCATAAAAATTGGGTCAAATTTTATTAAAGTATAATTCAATATCTTCTGTAGTAAATCACCGACAGTTTTCTCACAAAGTAAGTTTGAAAAACAGCAGCCTACACATCGTGCTGTACAAGGGTCGCCGCTGCTCTCTGCTCGCTTGACTGACACACGGTCAAGTATGGACGCCACGGCAATATACAAAGCTTTTCCTTGAGTCGGCCAAATCATTGTCAATCTATTATGGCCTCGGGCAACATTAATTCCTTAATTAATTTGATCGGTTATCAAATCATCAAATCTTTTCCTGATACAGTACTCTCATGTACCCATGGTCCTCTTGATTACATCATTTTTTGTTGTTGTTCTGAAATAGTTCGACTTTTTGTATTACTTTATGCATAAAGTAACAATTTAAGCAACGAATACGCTGTTTAGCTTTATAGGAATGTTATCAATCTCAACAGATCAGTGAATAAACTTATTGATGACCCTGAGTCCTGACCTGCGATGTATAACTCATTTTCGATACGCATAGTATCAGCGTGTCGATCAACAATCAGACACAAGCCAGGAAGTTCAAGTTGCCGTGTAACTAATGACTTGAGAAACATCAACAACGATATGTCACAACCTGGGTATGTCTTCAATGTTATTGTACCACGTTATTCCAATTGGTCTAACCCTAGCCACGTATCTATGACAAATCTATTTTTTCCAGGATGGCTGAATGGATGTTGCCCAAGATCTCCACTAAGCAAGATGCATTAGGGTATTCTTTGGTATCACCTGGCTTTATGCATGCTTCCCAGGACAGATCAGATGAATAATCAAACATCCTTAATCGTTTGAATTTGTATTATTTTGATAAGAAATAGATATTGAAAGTGTACTTCAATGCATTAATAAATGCGATAAACTTACACAATTACTTATTGAAAATGGTTGTGCGGTTAGTTATATCTCTTGACATGTAAGTCACAGCTGATGTCTTGTTTTTTGATCAGTCTCTGTTTGCTACGTAGCTCTTTATTTGACTTCCCGTGCTTTTTCACTTCTGTCACTCATCTTTCGTTGGTCGTACCATTAAGATGATGCATTCAGTGGAAGTTCTGATGAGCTTCTCTGTTTTACTATTTTTCTCTATATTGCAGGGCATGTGACATTGTGGGATTTGGCTAAGTTGGCTGAACATGGAGGACTGTTGGGTTACAGGAAGATTCCCTGGATGCATAGGCTATCCAAGGAACGTCTGCATTTTGTTGTGTCCTGCTCATACAACATCCGTCCCAATTTTTATGCAGTTGACCAGCATATGTATTCGCCTCTCATTTACGAAGATTCCATCATCAATGTTGGCAAGAGCTTCTATCAACATCGCATCAAAGTTACCTCGGCTAAATCTCAGAACATGTTGTTTGACGGAAGTGTTAATATGGTGTTTGTCGATATTAATACAAGAAAACCAATTCCTTTGCCTGATTGGTTCGACAAGACTTACAGAGACTTGCAGGCCTCTCATTCGCCAGATGTGCGAATGAGCAGACTAACAATTCCTGAGGAGCCCCACATTGTCCCTATATTCCCCTTCCAAGTGACATTGATAACTGACATGTCAATCAAACTGTCTACCTGCGGATATGTTACGATGCACTGTGATGATAGTCTCTTGCTTGGACCACTGGCACTCCCAATCACCAACTGCAGATTCGATATATTATGTGTCTGGCTCTCCCAATAACCGACTGCGGATTTGATATATTATGTGGCTTAAATTGATAATTCACGTGTCAATGTCTTTCCTGTTCGTATGTTTTAAACCCGCACGCTCGCTTAACTGTTTATGGGATGTTAGTTTATGCATCAATATTGTATGTTTTGTTGTTGTTGTGGCGGGAGTTGCATTTTCCCTTATTTAAATATGCTACTTGCCCATCATGTTTTGGAGATAATGTCTATGTAGAGGATGCACCCAGTCTGCAGTCTCTTCCTTCTTCAGCTATCATTTCCGGAGCGCTATGTTCACATTTTCTCCCTTTTCAGACTGCGTTCTTGCTGTCGAACAATATCTATCAGTGTAGTCACACACTATTTTATAATACTAGCTGTGTTCGATAAGTTCCTTCATTTTCAGGT
Source organism: Urechis unicinctus (assembly GCA_034190875.2). Taxonomy (NCBI): domain Eukaryota; kingdom Metazoa; phylum Annelida; class Polychaeta; order Xenopneusta; family Urechidae; genus Urechis; species Urechis unicinctus. The sequence goes on from CM067346.1 coordinate 31,316,916, forward strand.
TGTAATTCACCATCTAATAGTAGATTATTCTTGGTAATGGGTATATTTGTGGGGGTCCATTTCTTACCAGGGTAGGATTAAAGACATTTATTTCTTGATGTTCCGTTTGGCTCAGCTTTGTAAAATGTACTCAGTGGGAGTGTTTGTATGGTGTAGATATATTTGATAACATAGTGGAACTACTCTGTTGCAGTGATATTTTGTTGTTGTCATTTAAATTTATCGCATGGCACCATACTCTCAGCCAATCAGAGCTCGTGAAAAAGCTCGGTCATTTTCCCATATCGCCTCAAACGCCGAATAAAGGTTGTATTGCTTTCAAAGATCTCTGGCGAGCCAACTTAGTGGGAAGATCAGTGGCTGATTTCATCGGGAGGTGAACGAGTCTGAATGGCGGCTACCTCGATGCCAAGTAACACAATTATAGTATAGTAGAAGAAATTGTCAAGCCATGAGGTTTTTTGTTAGTCATAACGTTTATGGAAAATTGGAGGCGTGGTCACCTTGGCCAATAATATGTCTCATTGCTTCAACTTAAAGGTGATGTTCAGCCCCTTATCGGGAACTCAGGGATCATGTTGTTAATACATAACTACGTTTAACGCAGACATAAATAATGACATCTTTTTATTTGTGTCGCAAAGTTTACTTGATCGAAAATCATGTTGATAAATTTTCAACATTATTATTTGACTGGAACTATCCATGATTTACTGTGGAAAGTTGTTTTATTAAGTTGTGTCGTTCCATCAATAACGCTGCCTCCCTAAAACCGTGAACCACACGAATGTTAGCAGTGAATCATTACGCCCTCTATAACTACCTCGCTATCAATGCCTACGCTTTGGTTACAAAATGTAGATTTCATCAAATTTTAACTCATTAAAGTTGTTGGCACCATTGCGTACAACCCACAAGCATGAAGGATAATTTCCGACAACATAAATGGCGATAGCCGAAATGCGGATCTATTTTCTGAGATCGCAGCGCCGTGTAGCGACTGAAACTTTTGGTTTCCATGGTGCGGTTGCCAAGAAGCTTGATAGGCAACCTCGTTACAAAAAATCGGGCTGAACAGTCTCTTTAAATAACAGTCCCATGAGCTATTGTTGATTAGATGGTAGCGCCACAGGACGGTGGGCTCGCTGGAAATACTCACCGCATTAGCCAATCAGATTAAAGCCTCATAGCCTAGCTATAAGCTATATGTAAGAGAATGTTGTTAGGATTGCGGGGATGGGGTTAAATCGTTAGCAATATTTTCTCACAAGCTTTTCAACTCCTACGTCATACTTTACTGTGACAAAATCCTCTAAATGTTCAACTTCTTCGGCCTTTAAGTTCTCAACACATATTTATTTTTATGCTAAGCATTTGGGCAAATACCAGGTATGCAAAATACCCTTCTCCTTCAACAATATGGCACGCTGTCCGAATCATCACCTATACACTTAAACATCCTCCCAGGCACATTTGTGGTCTTCAAGATCTTCGCTTCACTCTATTCAGTAGATAACAGATAAAATATATCTCTCCCTTACTGAATGGCCTTTCATGCACTCATGGCTAATTAGCATAAATCGTGATGATAACATATTCATGATCATGATCATAGTTGTTAATTAGCGATGGCGGGATTTGTGGTGTCATTGCGGGGGCTATAGTGGGGTCACGATGGACATTGGGGTTGGGTCACGACCGGGATAATGTTGCAGCAAAGACTGGGGTTAGCAATGAGTCACTGCGGGGACGATGGCGCTGTCAAAGCTGAGATTAGGATTAGGTTATGGCGGGGATTAGGATTGGGTGGGATGGTGATTAGGGTGGAGTCATGGCGTATTCTGTTGTTTTGCTACGTTGAATAACAGTTATAAATATACGCGATATCCTTAGAACGCATGGCCTATATTTCCGATTCAATCATAGCAAATAAATGGAGGGGCACATCTGCATAAACACACAACTCAGAAAGACGGCTACCAATGATTTGAGAAAGGCGTCTTTACACTTAAAAAGAATAGTTGATCGGGGCAAGGCCATTCAGGCACGTAGCCAGGATTGACCTGAGAGGGTGTTTCCAAATCAGGGGCAGATCATGGATTTGTATAAATCGTGGATCCAAGCAGGTTAAATAGGATATGAGAATGATCCTGCCAAAATAGGCAGATTAACTATTCATTGAAGAGGTAGAGCAGTACAAGACGTTGCATTAAGGATGGAAGTATGCCCATAAGATTTGTAAAATAACCTTAGTTTTGCTATTGTTGGTGCATTAAACAAGCTGTTTTCAAAGTGATGTGCGTATGGGTGATATAACGGAAAGGAGAAGGCAGAAGTTTGCCTGACCATTTGCGGCCCTGCTACGCAGAAAACCTCAATGCGTTGTACCCAGCGTGTTTTGCACACATTTTTCATTTATTGGAATCCACCAGAATGTTGTCTTTGGCATGCTCCACTAACCCATCTTGTTTGTTGTTGTTGTTTGTTTTTTGATGATGATTGATGTCCCCTTGACCACCGCTAGGTTCACACAATGGGAACCTTTGAAGTAATAATCGCTTGTGCCCCTTTGGTTCACCCCAATAAATTCGTGAAGTTTATTAGAGACCAGAAGTCACCCTAAGCGTATGCCCAACATACTACAATAACTAGACATTATATTGAAATAATACGTCCGCACAGTATTTAGTTACTTGCTATAGCAAAACGAATCTTAGTCACGAGCTAATTTATATTCCCACTGTAATGGCTTCTTGCTTGCGTTTATACTCGAGAGAAAATCAGTCAACCGCACTGTACGAGGTCTACTGAGCAACTGCCGCTTTTATTGTCTTATTTCCAATGCCCTGGCGGTAACGTACAACTCGCTAGGGGAAGCATAATGAACGTTATGGACGGTTAACATTTTACAGTTTTACAGATTTCGAAACTAGCGTCAACGAGCAGTCACAAGTGACGAGTTAGTCATAACGCGCTGAGCAGCTAGTACAAGAACGATTTTTAGCCTTCAAAGCGAAGTACGAACCCTCTGGTTTGCAAGTTGTGTATGATACACACACATCTCAAATGTTATCGGTGTTTATTTCAAAGTTGGGCTGTTATATATTCATCAAGAAGCCTATTAAAAGGATAAGCACATTGCATAGCGAATCGGAAAGTCTGTAATGTGAATTGTCGGCGATTTTGATCAAATCGGTCAATTTTACCAAGACATGGTTCTTAGCGTAAAATACGGTTAATAACCACAGGAGCCCGTTCAAGTCAACTTATCGGTGTTTATTTCATGAATCTTAAGTGGTGGAAACCCTACTATCTAAGAACCATGCATGGTTCCATGCCAGAGGGTTCCAGTAGTTAAGAACCATGGGAAAACATGATATGGTAGCGGATTCCGCTACAAATACCCTAAAACCCATGGTTCTTAGCTACTGCAATGAACCAGCTTCCAAACATGCATGGTTCTGAGGTGGTGGGACTCCTACTACCTAAGAACCATGCATGGTTCCATGCCAGAGGGTTCCAGTAGTTAAGAACCATGGGAAAACATGATATGGTAGCGGATTGCGCTACAAATACCCTAAAACCCATGGTTCTTAGCTACTGCAATGAACCAGCTTCCAAACATGCATGGTTCTTAGGTGGTGGGACCCCCACTACCTAAGAACCATGCATGGTTCCATGCCAGAGGTTTCCAGTAGTTAAGAACCATGGGAAAACATGATATGGTAGCGGATTGCGCTACAAATACCCTAAAACCCATGGTTCTTAGCTACTGCAATAAACCAGCTTCCAAACATGCATGGTTCTTAGGTGGTGGGACCCCTACTACCTAAGAACCATGTATGGTTCCATGCCAGAGGGTTCCAGTAGTTAAGAACCATGGGAAAACATGATATGGTAGCGGATTCCGCTACAAATACCCTAAAACCCATGGTTCTTAGCTGCTGCAATGAACCAGCTTCCAAACATGCATGGTTCTTAGGTGTTGGGACCCCTACTACCTAAGAACCATGCATGGTTCCATGCCACAGGGTTTCAGTAGTTAAGAACCATGGGAAAACATGATATGGTAGCGGATTCCGCTACAAATACCCTAAAACCCATGGTTCTTAGCTACTGCAAAGAACCAGCTTCCAAACATGCATGGTTCTTAGGTGGTGGGACCCCTTTACCTAAGAACCATGCATGGTTCCATGCCACAGGGTTCCAGTAGTTAAGAACCATGGGAAAACATGATATGGTAGCGGATTGCGCTACAAATACCCTAAAACTCATGGTTCTTAGCTACTGCAATGAACCAGCTTCCAAACATGCATGGTTCTTAGGTGGTGGGACTCCTACTACCTAAGAACCATGCATGGTTCCATGCCAGAGGGTTCCAGTAGTTAAGAACCATGGGAAAACATGATATGGTAGCGGATTCCACTACAAATACATGATTGGTTACCAATGGACCCCAAGCCAGAGTGTTCTACTTGCTAAGTGTATGTTGGTAGGTCTTTTAACTATATTTCTTTCATATATAGCTATAACCTTGTTATATTTCTGCGCACTCCTTCGTATCTAGGAATATTGTAGCTGCTTGTAGTTGCTTGAGTGGGGACAGTAGCCAGAGAAAACACACGAGTCCAGGAGTTGAGTTGTTGTTGATTTATTCGAGTTGGCTTATTAGCTTTCTCTGGAATTTCGGGTCAGAATCTTGTTCAGATACTTCGTCTCTTCGCTCGGTAGATCTCCCTGTACTTCGGCGAGGCCAGCTATTTTATCGGGGTTCCGGCATTGGATTACGCTCGGAACCACACCCACAGCTGGCCTCCCATTGGTCCAGGTATAGCTGGTCCCCCTTCACAAAGGTCAACCCCAACTGCTCACATGGGGCGTGGGATCGAAGGGTCATTGGCCAATGGGAAAAGGTACCAGCCAGGTCTATTATCAGGGTCACACCCCCGTCTTAAGGGCGGAAGTATCCCCGGGCTAGTGAAACATGTCGTGCTGAAAATGGAAAAGAGGGGGAGCGTTTCAAAAGTCAAAAGAGCTAGATTAATATCATAACATCCTCCCCAACCATAGTTAAGTTGAACTTCCACAGTTCAATCAATTTTGATTTACCTTTGCATTTCGAAAATAGACTAAGTTAAAGGAAATTTGGAATATGAGTTAAAGGGTAAAGGGACAGCACGACATTAGCCCAATATTATTTGATTTTTGAATTTAGAATGATTCCAGAGTAGCTTGGACATGCGCCAATATCATTGGCACAAAGATATTTAACATAGATGGATTATTGATGATGAGATTATAATAATTTTACAAAAAGTGTTTCTCTAAATTCGTAAGCTATATATATATGAATTGTGTAATAGTTATACAATATGGTTATTAACGGTGACATACTGAAATTTAACTTTTAACATTTATCACATTCCACAGTATTACTCCGCACTAAAACCCATTGGGAAAAAAGCGATGAGCCTATACTAGACAATGGTGGAATGGTGAAAATAACTTATTTAGTTAATTGAAATTAGGAAGAATTTAACTAATGTTACAGAAATTATTCTTTACAATAACACTGGTCCAATGCCAGGAAAATGATTTAAGTTGATGAGTATGGCTGTTTCGTGGAGATGAGATCTCTGAAGGGCTGCCGTGTTGGGTTCTCCATGTGTCGCTTGAGGTGAGGGGAGATATGCGTTATGACGCTTGGTTGAGCCGTTGGATCCATGGTCAGGAAGACGTATGCTTTGGCTTGCAAGGCGTTAGCACGTCGGGTGAAGGCGCTATCTCCCTCTTGTATGGCGTAAATATACCTGGGAACAAATGAACTTACGGCAGCGATCAGTGTGTCTTGGTAATGTGTAATGTGAATTATACAAAAAACAAGAAATAAAATGAGTACTCAGTGTGGTTAATGTGCGTGAGCAACTAGTGTGTATATAATATCATGACATCAATGTGTTCAGTGGAGATACATTTAAAAAATTATTTAATATTATTTTGCGTATGGAGATTGAATGCGTGGCAAGATTCGATAAGTGGTTCGAGATGGAGGGTGTTGTGGCGAATCTGAGCGACGTGGGGGTTGGTGAGATTTTGGCATGGATAATTCCGAATTTACGTACGGAACGGTTGTTGTGTGGCTCCGTGGGTTGTGTATAAGTGGAAATTACGCGTCGATGGTCGATATCTGTGCATCTAAAGATTAATTACGCGATTTACTTTACAAGTTTTTACCTTTTAAATGTCGTCTATCGCTGCCATATTAAAGAGTCCTCTGGACAGTTTCCCTACGGTTCCCAGTAGAGTCCTCCTGAGCCTGGCTCGGTCGTTGGTGGGAAGGGGGCGTCCAGAAGAACATCTATGGTGCGCTTCTCTAGGTGTATGATGCTAAGGATAATTGCACCTGAAATAATGTATGGACACATATCGCACACGATCACTGTATAACATGTAAGTACGGAAGAACAACGGTGTGACACTTTAATTGTATTTGTTGTACGTGCCGGAGGAAATAAATATAAACATCTCACATATGCGTTGAGAATTAAATGATACAAAATACTTCTCCGTTAATTGTTTTGATGAATATGCACGTCTTCTCTTAAGCTGCAGATTCCTTCATGAAATGATACCCCGCATATACTTGAATGATATAAGATTGCGTTATGGGTAATGTGTATCACGAAGGTTCACTAATTTTACGCGTGTCCACATGATATGAAGGACGGTGCGATAATACTGTAGTCGACGTTACTTATAAAAAGATTTTGTCTTATAATCTGCAAGCTTAGATGTAAAACATTGTTGAACATAATTGATAATATTACAGTGTCTAATTTGCGCTGTTCGGAAGAAGACAATGTAAAAGGCTTCTAATGACTTACCCGTATACTTAAAAGTTGATTTCGTGCGATAGCGTAGGATCGAGACAAGCGTCCGTTGAGATAAGTACCCTTGTAGCGGTGATGTGTTTAATTACTAGGCCCGCATTGGTATTGAGGTAGCTTTGATGTAATTGCATAAAGCCTGTGATTGTTGATAAGTGGACCATCTGATCAATGAACTTACATATGAATGGATGTCGGATGGTAATTTAAGCGGCTTAGTAAACTTTGATAGCCCAGTTTTGTGTACAAGGTCGTAATTAAGTGTCTAGAGACGATCTTTAATTGGAGTGGTCGAATTGGATGTACGTTGACAATAGTGGAAGATGCCAACTACCCGGACTCTCACCAAATATAAAGCTAGTATTTCTTAGCCTTCCTTGCTTATGCACGCTCTTCGTTATAGTACTGTTACTCACTGCCTGTAGTTGCTAGAGTGGGGACTAATCAGAGGAAATCAACGCGAGTCATGGAGTAGAGTTGCTTATTTGGTTTATTCAGATTTCAACAATGAAGCTCCCTGGAATCTCGCGGTCCGAATCGTTTCTCTGACTAGATGAATCTCCATGACTGACCCATCTGTGGACCTTATAAAGGGTCCACATGATAGGCCAGGCTAAAACAATCCCCACGTGACACGACGAGTCCACTTGGAGGGTGAACTCGCTTGCTGTGAGGATTGCTGAAATTAGGGTTACACCCCTCCCAAAGAGTGGTGTGATGTAACCCGGGCTCTCGTGCTGATAATTAAAGGGGGAGGCTTTTTAAGAACGTATGAGCCAAAATAGTATTATAACATCCTCCCCAACCATAATAAAGTTGAACTTCCGCTGTTCAATAAATTTAGAATTTACCCTTGAATTTTGAAAATTGACTTTGTTAAACTAATTGAAGGTTGATGAAATGGAATTTGGAATAAGAGTTATAAAGTAAATGGACAGCACAACACGAGCCCAATATTATTAGATTTTGAATTTTGAGTGATCCCAGGGTAGCTTGGACATGCCCCAATACTGTTTTACATTGGCACATGTCCATAACAATAATAGGTAATTATAGGTTACAGTAATTTTTCAAATGTTCTAATTTTGCTAGCCTAAATGGTATTAAAATAAATATATTACAATAAAATGGAAAGTATTAAAATATGGAATAATATAGCCGTTATGACATTAATTACATTTTCACAGTATTACTCCGCACTAAAACCCAGTGGAAAAAAAGCGATGAGCCTATACTTGACAATCGTGAAAGTAGTAAAATAACCTATTGTAGCTAATTTTGAAAGTATTTAACTAATGTCATGAAAATTAAATATACAAGAACAATGGACTAATGCCGTTAAAGTTATTGAAATTTGTGGATTTCTTTGGATCCTTCTTGAAGATGAAATATCTTGAAGGCTGCGGCATTGGGTTCGCCAGGTGTAGCTTGAGGTGAGGGGTGTGCGTTATCCGACGCCTGGTTGTGCCGTTGTGTGTCTCCACTGTATCCTTGGTCATGGAGACGTAAGCTTTGGCTACAAGGTGTTGGCGCGTCGGGTGAAGGCGCTATCTCCCTCTTGTATGGCGTAAATATACCTGGGAACAAATGAACTTACCGCAGCGATCAGAGTGTCTTGATTATGTGTAATGTAGGATGTATTAAAAACATGAGTTTTCAATGTGTAAGTATTAGTGAGTATGTTACTTATGTGTAATATTATAACACTATGAAGGGGACCCAACCAGCAAGTGTATCTAATGAGGCTATAAAGGGGAACAAACTAGCAAGTGCATGTAATGAGGCTTTATAGGGAAACCAAACAGCTAATATATGTTGTAGAGTCTGGGAGAAAACTCAGTCATGAAGTGAATGTTGCTATATTACATACTAACAGAAGTGCCACAATGCTCTCATCACAATATGTGATGCATAAAAATGCCATTTTCAGGCACATGAAGCAGTTATTACCGAGAGAAACATAACATCAACTGCTTGACTGATACAGTTTTATTTCAAACATCCGAGTCTAAGGGGAACACAAAGCATGGAATATATTCTCCCGTGTCTGATCTGGTGCATCCCAAGGGGAACTTGCTGCAGTACATCTGTACACAAAGGGTTAATGCCTGTTTATCTTTTTGTCATTTGAAAACATTTAGTTGTATCACTAAGATATCAATAATCATGGAAAGTGAGTTTCTACCACGCCCACACAACTCCTTAAAGATTATAAACCAAAAGATCACATCTCAAAAAAACATTAACACATTTTATCACTTACCAATGTGTCAGTATCTTGCCTCAGTTTATGTAGTTTAAGTCTGCAACCAGAAGGACCAACTGATGCAATATTCATATCATGGGATATGGAGATATTAGAAGTTACAGCTCCACTTTATTCCTTCTGGGTCAACTGAAGATAACAGACACATTAATATGTTCAAACTGGTTCATTGCAACTTATAAGCATAAAATACATTTCACTAAGAACAAATTAATAATGTGCATGCATACAATATACCATTCTAAATTGATTGATAACGAGGGCTCAAGCAAACTCATTATCTGTGTTATATTGCCACAAACCATTAACATACTATTACCTTCGAAGTAAAAGTTCTCACCTCTAGTGAGACTGAATGTGTCTCTTCTTGTTTTGTCTTCGTATGAATCATAATATTTTATGTTGCCTTGTTTCATGGTACCATCTATACATACATAACAATATTCCCTTTCCATTTAAATGTAAGAATGCAGTTTTCCAAAGTACCAGTTACACAGACAATTTATTAATGCCGAATTGTAAGGTATCTAAATTGGAAAAAAATAATATAAATAAACCAAAGATATATGTCACGTTCTACACCATGCTCATTAAAATCCACTAATTACAATGAAATATGCTAACATGATGTGACAACAAACTAAATGCTGCCACATTTTTATCATTTCAGCAGTATTCTAAGCTGATTTAATAAGGGGCACAATGTTACTTATCTTATGACATAGGCAATACTTACTACTGCTGTCCAATGTGCACCACCTTGAGGATACACCCCAACACTGATGTCAAAAGCACCTGCCAGGCAAATAACAGTATAATTGTACAAAGCAGACAAGCAATGGTTACTGAATACAAAAAAAACACAGCTTACTCAATGATGCAATATTACACCACAATGTTCATAGAAAAACAGACTGGACTAGAAGGGTGTGAAACAGTGTCAATAAAATATAATTACTTCTTTTTGGTGAATGACTGTATTTCACTGGTATTATCACGTCCCAACGCCTGATTAGGGTGTGTTCGAACAACCTTACGCAAAACATGAGGGCTGGTACCTGTTTCTCAATCCAGGACTCTGGTGTATTGCCAGGTGCAGTAAGCATCGATTAACTGTGATCTATAAACATTTGGGTGTTAATGACATCATGTAAGTCGTAGAAGGTCAATGAAACCATAAACGACTTAAATTCCTGCAAGCAAACAAACGACATCATGTCAAAGTTAGTTAAATCCACTGCCTCTGATACTGAAAGTGGATATGGCCCGTGATGAGCAAGTACGAAGCTGCCATTCTTCCCAAGTAATAAGAAATGTAGGGAGCCCAGCTTTTAATAGAAGGAAAAAGAAAACAATATGCTTGTACTATCTGTCTCATGTATATCAGATCATGTCAATCACAATCCCATTTATAGTCAACCCTCTTTCCCAATATGTAAGATGAAGAGCATGCAGATACATTTGGCTTTAGGTAAATTTCTTAATTATTCAAAACATTCAAATCCAATTCCCTAATATGTATATATTCTTCCCAAGTACTGACGGAAAAAATCATACTAACCAAGGCTGACTTTCCTTGAGTGTCTTATGGAAGCATCTGCTGAAAAGAACAAAGCAAAGATAAGCAAAGAGGTATTTGACTTCCCTGTTTTCAGTCAAAAGACTGAAAAGTGTGCAAATGCTTTTTGTGTGCAGATACACATAATATGGTTATAAATGAGATTTAAACAAATTTACACCAAGCTGTAATGGTTGCCAGTTAAATGCATAACAAAGGGGATATGTAAACTAATATCAGTAATCCTGTAATTTAAGTCTAGACTCAAAAATTCCAAAACTGGAATGAGACGCAAAGACAATTAAGGCCTGCATAATACAAAAAATTTTGTATTATGCATGCAAACTATAGTTAGGTTTTGTGGGGCACACACCTTCCTTCAGTTTACCCTCAGTGGCTGCTGTTTCTGTACACATCACAATATGAGACTCTTAACTTCTGAAGAATACACTCCATTGATACAAAATATCCTGAGAGACAGGGTATAGAAAACAAAAGTACCTTTTCTTGGTGAGGAAGTTTTCCTTCTTATCTTTATCCTAGCCTCTGTATAAAGCACAGCATCAGACTGTCAATATATACACCTGTGAGACTTTTTACAGACAATGTATGGATAATAATTTAGCCTGTGGCTGTTTGATCTGGCTGGGAGGATCCTTGAATTATTTTCTTCTACAGATGATGCTTCTGTCTTTAGCAGACTTTAACTTTGAAAATCCATATACATTTAGCCGGTTCCCTAAAATATTAAGCCCCCTTTAAGTGAAGGTTTGAAATAGATAATATAATATATTTTTATGTTGCATTTTCCTTCTTATTATTATCTTATCATCTTATACTAGGATGAAGTTGAATAACATTTAAAAATTCATAAAGTATGCACCATATTAACACATTGTTAACTCTGGGGGACTTTCATGGTTCTGCGTGTTCAAGTTTTTCCGCTCTACTATAATGGGGCTGTTCTGGTGGAATCTGTCAAATTCAGCATCATTGTAGTCAGACCCGGATAGGGGATGGTTAGTACTACTAGCATAGCTGTGGTTACTGTTACATTATACAGCACATGGGCCAAATCCAAATGTGGGATGTCCAGTCTTCCTCCCGTTCCCATGTCATGCAACGTCACGTGATGTTTTAATGACAAAGGAGATCAACAGAGTCACGTGGATTCTCTCCTCAGAGCGAAAACTTCACCCCACAAGAACCCCACCTGCAACAATCATAAAGCATTACTGTATGTGTGCGTGTATACATATGGTGCATGCCACAGGGATTTGGTGCATGCAAGTATATATGTGTGCGCATGTGTGCGCATGTGTATGCATGCATGCATGCATGCATGCATGTATGTATGCATGGTGTATGTATGTATGACGTGTAAGAGTGAGTGTATGTATATATGATATGCGTTGGTGTGTGTTTATCTATTTATGAAAGTATATATGATGTGTGTGTATGAATGTATATATGTGTGCGTGCGCATACGTGCGTTCATGCATGCATGCATGTAGTATGTGTTTGTATGTTTGCATGCATGTATGCAAGCATGTATGTATGTACGCAGGTATGTATGTATGTATGTCATACATATGTACGTACGTATTTATGTATTGGTGTATATATGAGTGAGTGTACGTGTATGTATGCATGTATGTATGATGCGTGTGTATGCATGTGTGCGCGCGTGTTTGTGCATGTATACATGCATATATGCATGTACGTGTGTTAGTATGAATATATGTATGCATGAATGTGTGTATGCATGTATGTATGGAAGTATGTGCGTACGTACATACATATGACTTTACGTACGTGCGTATGTGTGTATGTTTGTATGTATGTGTGTTCAAGTGCATGTGTATGCATGGTTGTACGTACGTATGTATGCATATATGTGTGTACTATGTATGTTAATTGACGTGTGATTGCGTGTGTATGTATGTATAATGTGTGTGCGTATGTATGTGTATGTGCGTGTGTGCGCAAACACATGCGTATGTATGTATGTATGTATGTATGTATGTATGTATGTATGTATGTATGTATGTATGTATGTATGTATGTATGTATGTATGTATGTATGTATGTATGTATGTATGTATGTATGTATGTATGTATGTATGTATGTATGTATGTATGTATGTATGTATGTATGTATGTATGTATGATGTGTATGTATGTATGCACGTATGCACGGATGTATGTACTTTTCAATGTACGTACGTTCCAACGTACATATTTATATACGTATGTATGTATGTATGTATGTATGCATGTATGATGTGTGGGTGTGCGTGTGCGTGTCTGTGTTCAACAGTGGCGTAACTGTGTACGCATTTGTTCAGGCTTGCAGTAGCTGCAAGAGAAGTGAACCGTTATTAAACCATTGTTGGAGCTAATATAAGCACTGCACGAGGGGATTCTCATTTTGCGATTCATGCTTAACGTTTTGCCTTAGAACTAAATTCTCTGGGGTTTTTATGTTGTTGTTGTTGTTGTTATCTCCTATATTTGTCAGTTCACGCAGATAAATCATTATCTCACATGTTGCGACCACAAGTTGAGACCAAGATAAAGTGTTAAAGTCGATGCGCTTCACAGCTAGCATGTCGGACGTCGATATTTCTCCGAATGTCTGCAACTTGAACAACGTTTCGATGCGAAGGTACGCTTTTCTAAGTCCCAAAGAGACAATTCTCACAAACAAACAAACACAAAATATAAAATTAGCAACTGACCATATCAGAAACCCATATTGAATACCAAAGTCACATGACTGGCGGTTTTATGTTTAAAAAAACGTGGGATTATGCGACGTAAGGGAATTGTCATTGGAAAATTTTGATTTCTCTCACGGGCCAACTAAATTTTGAAGTTAAATAATTCGTCCCGTGGGAGCAACGATTTATATTACGGGAAAGTCATACAGTCCCGTTTTTGAAATCCAAGTATTTTACTCGAATACTCTGTTATACTTTTCGTGTGCAACCTAACCACCTTACTTCGCAGGGTTAAGCCAGACACCAACCCACCCGTCCATGGGGCTACGTAGTGAGGTGAACATAATCCCATCCGACCCCACGTCGCGATAACAGGCACTTAAGTCAATAACCCCAAGCAACAGTGACATGTATCGATATAAATATACGAGCCAAGAAAAACCGAAAACTACCGAACGCGCTCGTTGAATTGACTTGGGTGACATTTGTCGCGATCGCCAAAAGGTGCGAATGCAGTCAAACTGGCTCCAACAGTATTTTAGTTTTGTAACGGCTTTATTTTGTTTTTAAATCCGTCGTACATAGTATATAGTTGCTGAAAACCATATGACGCTTGATGCAACAACAACAACAACAACAATAACAACAACAACAAGAAGTACCGCATTGAAATTAAACAGATAGTCAAAATCGTACTCAAAGGAGTCATTAACATGATGTTTAAAGCCAGTGTGTCTTTTTTTCGAGACTGCCACCTGGTGTGTAAACAAAACAGTCCCCAGCAACATTATGACGTGTTGCCGTGGGCGCTGATAGATTAAACCACTGGTAGATTTACCCCTATACCCAAACAAAACAGTACGTCGAGTAAGATGCGTATATCATATATATGTGGACATATACAGTTACTTAAAGTGAGTGAATGCCTCACCCAATACGCATGCCCCATTATCATCCTCCTATCTCCATGGCATACACACGACCAATATGCTGAATATTTACAGTATTTCCGCTGGTTAGCTAGCCAAAGGTTAAACAATGTGGTGCAAATTACTACTAGGATGATGCACAGGCACACAATTCTGCCAAATAGCTTGATATAAGTCAAGTTATTAATTTGAGTTGTGGTTAAAGGCAGACATAGATTGTGGTCAGGGAAGAGTCAGGCAACTTTGGTTGTAGGCATATTTTTAGTCAGAATGGCTTTAAATGATACACACGAGTAGCAAAAATACATTAAAATATTTTTATATCACTGCCATAAATATATATTTAAGATTGTAAAGTAATCTCTTAACGTGTTATCATTAAAAACTATTCTATGACGGATTATGATGAGCTGTATGTCGCTGTTGTTCCTTATGAGCTAACTTCTAAAAAGGGTGCAATTTTCCGCGAAAGCATAATATATTTGCGGAACACAGTGTGACATATTGCCGTGGAACATAGGATTTTATTTCTTGACAGGAGTCTAGAGTAGAATTGCGACTTACCTCATCGGGAGGCTTCCATGATGAAGTACTGAAGTTGATTAAATGACCTCTGAATGTAGTAACATCAAATAAAAAATACTCCTCAATATATATATTTGCCAAGTTTTGCTGTGTCGGAGTATTTTCAATTTCTTCATTATTCGTGTAGTCTGAGGTATTAGTGCGTAGCGGATTCCGCGTATAAACCACGAACTACAACCACAGCATTGCGGAGCCCGTTCAAGTCCACTTATCGGTATTTATTTCAAAGTTGGGCTGTTATATATTCACCAAGAAGCCTATTAAAAGGATAAGCACATTGCAAAGCGAATCGGAAAATCTGTTATGTGAATTTTCGACGATTTTGATCAAATCGGTCAATATTACCAAGACATGGTTCTTAACATGATATGGTAGCGGATTCCGCTACAAATACCCCAAAACCCATGGTTCTTAGCTACTGCAATGAACCAGCTTCCAAACATGCATGGTTCTGAGATGGTGGCACCCCGACTACCTCAGAACCATGCATGGTTCCATGCATGAGGGTTCCAGTAGTTAAGAACCATGGGAAAACATGATATGGTAGCGGATTCCGCTACAAATACCCCAAAACCCATGGTTCTAAGCTACTGCAATGAACCAGCTTCCAAACATGCATGGTTCTGAGGTGGTGGCACCCCGACTACCTCAGAACCATGCATGAGCTACTGCAATGAACCAGCTTCCAAAACATGCATGGTTCTGAGGTGGTGGCACACCGACTACCTCAGAACCATGCATGGTTCCATGCATGAGGGTTCCAGTAGTTAAGAACCATGGGAAAACATGATATGGTAGCGGATTCCGCTACACAAACACCCCAAAACCCATGGTTCTAAGCTACTACTGCAATGAACCAGCTTCCAAACATGCATGGTTCTGAGGTGGTGGTACCCCGACTACCTCAGAACCATGCATGGTTTCCATGCATGAGGGTTTCCATTAGTTTAGAACCATGGGAAAACATGATATGGTAGCGGATTCCGCTACAAATACGCCAAAACCCATGGTTCTTGAAAGCTACTGAACCCAGAAATAACCCAGCTTCCAAACATGCATGGTTTAAGCTACTGCAATGAACCATTCCCAAACTGCATGAGGTTCTGAGGTGTTGGCACCCCGACTATCTCAGAACCATGCATGGTTCCATGCATGAGGGTTCCAGTAGTTAAGAACCATGGGAAAACATGATATGGTAGCGGATTCCGCTACAAATACATGATTGGTTACCAATGGACTTGGTCAAGCCCAAGAGTGTTCTACTTGCTAAGTGTATCTCCCTTGGTAGGCTATATTGGAGACCCACACACAACAAGTGTATGTTGAGAGGCTATATAGGTGGCCCACACAGCATGTGTGTGCTATGAGGATATGAAGGGGACCCAACCAGCAAGTGTATCTAATGAGGCTATAAAGGGGAACAAACCAGCAAGTGCATGTAATGAGGCTTTATAGGGAAACCAACCAGCTAATATATGTTGTAGAGTCTGGGAGAAAACTCAATCATGAAGTGAATGTTGCTATGTTACATGCTAACAGAAGTGCCACAATGCTCTCATCACAATATTTGATGCATAAAAATGCCATTTTCAGGCACATGAAGCAGTAAGTACCGAGAGAAACATAACATCAACTGCTTGACTGATACAGTTTTATATTTCAAACATCCGAGTCTAAGGGGAACACAAAGCATGAATATATTCTCCCGTGTCTGATCTGGTGCATCCCATGGGGAACTTGCTGCAGTACATCTGTACACAAAGGGTTAATGCCTGTTTATCTTTTTGTCATTTGAAAACATTTAGTTGTATCACAAAGATATCAATAATCATGGAAAGTGAGTTTCTACCATGCCCACACAACTCCTTAAAAATTATAAACTAAAAGATCACATCTCAAAAACATTAACACATTTTATCACTTACCAATGTGTCAGTATCGTGCCTCAGTTTATGTAGTTTAAGTCTGCAACCAGAAGACCAACTGATGCAATATTCATATCATGGGATATGGAGATATTAGAAGTTACAGCTCCACTTTATTCCTTCTGGGTCAACTGAAGATAACAGACACATTAATATGTTCAAACTGGTTCATTGCAACTTATAAGCATAAAATACATTTCACTAAGAACAAGTTAATAATGTGCATGCATACAATATACCATTCTAAATTGATTGATAACGAGGGCTAAAGCAAACTCATTATCTGTGTTATATTGCCACAAACCATTAACATACTATTACCTTCGAAGTAAAAGTTCTCACCTCTAGTGAGACTGAATGTGTCTCTTCTTGTTTTGTCTTCGTATAATATTGCCTTGTTTTCATGGTACCATCTATACATACATAACAATAATTCCCTTTCCATTTAAATGTAAGAATGCAGTTTTCCAAAGTACCAGTTACACAGACAATTTATTAATGCCGAATTGTAAGGTATCTAAATTGGAAAAAAATAATATAAATAAACCAAAGATATATGTCACGTTCTACACCATGCTCATTAAAATCCACTAATTACAATGAAATATGCTAACATGATGTGACAACAAACTAAATGCTGCCACATTTCTATCATTTCAGCAGTATTCTAAGCTGATTTAATAAGGGGCACAATGTTACTTATCTTATGACATAGGCAAATACTTACTACTGCTGTCCAATGTGCACCACCTTGAGGATACACCCCAACACTGATGTCAAAATCACTTTGCCAGGCAAATAACAGTATAATTGTACAAAGCAGACAAGCAATGGTTACTGAATACAAAAAAAAAACACAGCTTACTCAATGATGCAATATTACACCACAATGTTCATAGAAAAACAGACTGGACTAGAAGGGTGTGAAACAGTGTCAATAAAATATAATTACTTCTTTTTGGTGAATGACTGTATTTCACTGGTATTATCACGTCCCAACGCCTGATTAGGGTGTGTTCGAACAACCTTACGCAAAACATGAGGGCTGGTACCTGTTTCTCAATCCAGGACTCTGGTGTATTGCCAGGTGCAGTAAGCATCGATTAACTGTGATCTATAAACATTTGGGTGTTAATGACATCATGTAAGTCGTAGAAGGTCAATGAAACCATAAACGACTTAAATTCCTGCAAGCAAACAAACGACATCATGTCAAAGTTAGTTAAATCCACTGCCTCTGATACTGAAGTGGATATGGCCCGTGATGCCCGTGAGCAAGTACGAAGCTGCCATTCTTCCCAAGTAATAAGAAATGTAGGGAGCCCAGCTTTTAATAGAAGGAAAAAGAAAACAATATGCTTGTACTATATGTCTCATGTATATCAGATCATGTCAATCACAATCCCATTTATAGTCAACCCTCTTTCCCAATATGTAAGATGAAGAGCATGCAGATACATTTGGCTTTAGGTAAATTTCTTAATTATTCAAAACATTCAAATCCAATTCCCTAATATGTATATATATTCTTCCCAAGTACTGACGGAAAAAATCATACTAACCAAGGCTGACTTTCCTTGAGTGTCTTATGGAAGCATCTGCTGAAAAGAACAAAGCAAAGATAAGCAAAGAGGTATTTGACTTCCCTGTTTTCAGTCAAAAGACTGAAAAGTGTGCAAAATGCTTTTTGTGTGCAGATACACATAATATGGTTATAAATGAGATTTAAACAAATTTACACCAAGCTGTAATGGTTGCCAGTTAAATGCATAACAAAGGGGATATGTAAACTAATATCAGTAATCCTGTAATTTAAGTCTAGACTCAAAAATTCCAAAACTGGAATGAGACGCAAAGACAATTAAGGCCTGCATAATACAAAATAAATTTTGTATTATGCATGCAAACTATAGTTAGGTTTTGTGGGGCACACACCTTCCTTCAGTTTACCCTCAGTGGCTGCTGTTTCTGTACACATCACAATATGAGACTCTTAACTTCTGAAGAATACACTCCATTGATACAAAATATCCTGAGAGACAGGGTATAGAAAACAAAAGTACCTTTTCTTGGTGAGGAAGTTTTCCTTCTTATCTTTATCCTAGCCTCTGTATAAAGCACAGCATCAGACTGTCAATATATACACCTGTGAGACTTTTTACAGACAATGTATGGATAATAATTTAGCCTGTGGCTGTTTGATCTGGCTGGGAGGATCCTTGAATTATTTTCTTCTACAGATGATGCTTCTGTCTTTAGCAGACTTTAACTTTGAAAATCCATATACATTTAGCCGGTTCCCTAAAATATTAAGCCCCCTTTAAGTGAAGGTTTGAAATAGATAATATAATATATTTTTATGTTGCATTTTCCTTCTTATTATTATCTTATCATCTTATACTAGGATGAAGTTGAATAACATTTAAAAATTCATAAAGTATGCACCATATTAACACATTGTTAACTCTGGGGGACTTTCATGGTTCTGCGTGTTCAAGTTTTTCCGCTCTACTATAATGGGGCTGTTCTGGTGGAATCTGTCAAATTCAGCATCATTGTAGTCAGACCCGGATAGGGGATGGTTAGTACTACTAGCATAGCTGTGGTTACTGTTACATTATACAGCACATGGGCCAAATCCCAAATGTGGGATGTCCAGATCTATTGTTCCTCCCGTTCCCATGTCATGCAACGTCACGTGATGTTTTAATGACAAAGGAGATCAACAGAGTCACGTGGATTCTCTCCTCAGAGCGAAAACTTCACCCCACAAGAACCCCACCTGCAACAATCATAAAGCATTACTGTATGTGTGCGTGTATACATATGGTGCATGCCACAGGGATTTGGTGCATGCAAGTATATATGTGTGCGCATGTGTGCGCATGTGTATGCATGCATGCATGCATGCATGCATGTATGTATGCATGGTGTATGTATGTATGACGTGTAAGAGTGAGTGTATGTATATATGATATGCGTTGGTGTGTGTTTATCTATTTATGAAAGTATATATGATGTGTGTGTATGAATGTATATATGTGTGCGTGCGCATACGTGCGTTCATGCATGCATGCATGTAGTATGTGTTTGTATGTTTGCATGCATGTATGCAAGCATGTATGTATGTACGCAGGTATGTATGTATGTATGTCATACATATGTACGTACGTATTTATGTATGGTGTATATATGAGTGAGTGTACGTGTATGTATGCATGTATGTATGATGCGTGTGTATGCATGTGTGCGCGCGTGTTTGTGCATGTATACATGCATATATGCATGTACGTGTGTTAGTATGAATATATGTATGCATGAATGTGTGTATGCATGTATGTATGGAAGTATGTGCGTACGTACATACATATGACTTTACGTACGTGCGTATGTGTGTATGTTTGTATGTATGTGTGTTCAAGTGCATGTGTATGCATGGTTGTACGTACGTATGTATGCATATATGTGTGTACTATGTATGTTAATTGACGTGTGATTGCGTGTGTATGTATGTATAATGTGTGTGCGTATGTATGTGTATGTGCGTGTGTGCGCAAACACATGCGTATGTATGTATGTATGTATGTATGTATGTATGTATGTATGTATGTATGTATGTATGTATGTATGTATGTATGTATGTATGTATGTATGTATGTATGTATGTATGTATGTATGTATGTATGTATGTATGTATGTATGTATGTATGTATGTATGTATATGTATGTATGTATGTATGTATATGATGTGTATGTATGTATGCACGTATGCACGGATGTATGTACTTTTCAATGTACGTACGTTCCAACGTACATATTTATATACGTATGTATGTATGTATGTATGTATGCATGTATGATGTGTGGGTGTGCGTGTGCGTGTCTGTGTTCAACAGTGGCGTAACTGTGTACGCATTTTGTTCAGGCTTGCAGTAGCTGCAAGAGAAGTGAACCGTTATTAAACCATTGTTGGAGCTAATATAAGCACTGCACGAGGGGATTCTCATTTTGCGATTCATGCTTAACGTTTTGCCTTAGAACTAAATTCTCTGGGGTTTTTATGTTGTTGTTGTTGTTGTATCTCCTATATTTGTCAGTTCACGCAGATAAATCATTATCTCACATGTTGCGACCACAAGTTGAGACCAAGATAAAGTGTTAAAGTCGATGCGCTTCACAGCTAGCATGTCGGACGTCGATATTTCTCCGAATGTCTGCAACTTGAACAACGTTTCGATGCGAAGGTACGCTTTTCTAAGTCCCAAAGAGACAATTCTCACAAAACAAACAAACACAAAATATAAAATTAGCAACTGACCATATCAGAAACCCATATTGAATACCAAAGTCACATGACTGGCGGTTTTATGTTTAAAAAAACGTGGGATTATGCGACGTAAGGGAATTGTCATTGGAAAATTTTGATTTCTCTCACGGGCCAACTAAATTTTGAAGTTAAATAATTCGTCCCGTGGGAGCAACGATTTATATTACGGGAAAGTCATACAGTCCCGTTTTTGAAATCCAAGTATTTTACTCGAATACTCTGTTATACTTTTCGTGTGCAACCTAACCACCTTACTTCGCAGGGTTAAGCCAGACACTTTAGTTTTGTAACGGCTTTTATTTTTCATTTTTAAATCCGTCGTACATAGTATATAGTTGCTGAAAACCATATGACGCTTGATGCAACAACAACAATAACAACAACAACAAGAAGTACCGCATTGAAATTAAACAGATAGTCAAAATCGTACTCAAAGGGTCATTAACATGATGTTTAAAGCCAGTGTGTCTTTTTTTCGAGACTGCCACCTGGTGTGTAAACAAAACAGTCCCCAGCAACATTATGATGTGTTGCCGTGGGCGCTGATAGATTAAACCACTGGTAGATTTACCCCTATACCCAAAACAAAACAGTACGTCGAGTAAGATGCGTATATCATATATATGTGGACATATACAGTTACTTAAAGTGAGTAAATGCCTCACCCAATACGCATGCCCCATTATCCTCCTCCTATCTCCATGGCATACACATGACCAATATGCTGAATATTTACAGTATTTCCGCCGGTTAGCTAGCCAAAGGTTAAACAATGTGGTGCAAATTACTACTAGGATGATGCACAGGCACACAATGCTGCCAAATAGCATGAGATAAGTCAAGTTATTAATTTGAGTTGTGGTTAAAGGCAGACATAGATTGTGGTCAGGGAAGAGTCAGGCAACTTTGGTTGTAGGCATATTTTTAGTTTTCTTCGCAAAGTCTGAATGGCTTTAAATGATACACACGAGTAGCAAAATACATTAAAATATTTTTATACCACTGCCATAAATATATATTTAAGATTGTAAAGTAATCTCTTAACGTGTTATCAGTAAAAACTATTCTATGGCGGATTGTGATGAGCTGTACGTCGCTGTTGTTCCTTATGAGCTAACTTCTAAAAAGGGTGCAATTTTCCGCGAAAGCATAATATATTTGCGGAACACAGTGTGACATATTGCCGTGGAACATAGGATTTTATTTCTTGACTGGAGTCTAGAGTAGAAATGCGACTTACCTCATCGGGAGTCTTCCATGATGAAGTGCTGAAGTTGATTAAGTGACCTCTGAATGTAGTAACATCAAATAAAAATACTCCTCAATATATATATTTGCCAAGTTTTGCTGTGTCGGAGTATTTTCACTTTCTTCATTATTCGTGTAGTCTGATGTAGGAGGTATTAGTGCGTAGCGGATTCCGCGTATAAACCACGAACTACAACCACAGCATTGTGGAGCCCGTTCAAGTCCACTTATCGGTGTTTATTTCAAAGTTGGGCTGTTATATATTCACCAAGAAGCCTATTAAAAGGATAAGCACATTGCAAAGCGAATCGGAAAGTCTGTTATGTGAATTGTCGGCGATTTTGATCAAATCGGTCAATATTACCAAGACATGGTTCTTAACATGATATGGTAGCGGATTCCGCTACAAATACCCCAAAACCCATGGTTCTTAGCTACTGCAATGAACCAGCTTCCAAACATGCATGGTTCTGAGGTGGTGGCACCCCGACTACCTCAGAACCATGCATGGTTCCATGCATGAGGGTTCCAGTAGTTAAGAACCATGGGAAAACATGATATGGTAGCGGATTCCGCTACAAATACCCCAAAACCCATGGTTCTTAGCTACTGCAATGAACCAGCTTCCAAACATGCATGGTTCTGAGGTGGTGGCACCTCAGAACCCGACTACCTCAGAGAACCATGCATGGGTTCCATGCATGAGGGTTCCAGTAGTTAAGAACCATGGGAAAACATGATATGGTAGCGGATTCCGAACCTACATGAAATAGCGGATTCCCCAAAACCCATGGTTCTTAGCTACTGCAATGAACCAGCTTCCAAACATGCATGGTTCTGAGGTGGTGGTACCCCGACTACCTCAGAACCATGCATGGTTCCATGCATGAGGGTTCCATTAGTTAAGAACCATGGGAAAACATGATATGGTAGCGGATTCCGCTACAAATACGCCAAAACCCATGGTTCTAAGCTACTGCAATGAACCAGCTTCCAAACATGCATGGTTCTGAGGTGTTGGCACCCCGACTATCTCAGAACCATGCATGGTTCCATGCATGAGGGTTCCGAGGCTTTATAGGGAAACCAACCAGCTAATATATGTTGTAGAGTCTGGGAGAAAACTCAATCATGAAGTGAATGTTGCTATGTTACATGCTAACAGAAGTGCCACAATGCTCTCATCACAATATTTGATGCATAAAAATGCCATTTTCAGGCACATGAAGCAGTAAGTACCGAGAGAAACATAACATCAACTGCTTGACTGATACAGTTTTATTTCAAACATCCGAGTCTAAGGGGAACACAAAGCATGGAATATATTCTCCCGTGTCTGATCTGGTGCATCCCATGGGGAACTTGCTGCAGTACATCTGTACACAAAGGGTTAATGCCTGTTTATCTTTTTGTCATTTGAAAACATTTAGTTGTATCACAAAGATATCAATAATCATGGAAAGTGAGTTTCTACCATGCCCACACAACTCCTTAAAAATTATAAACTAAAAGATCACATCTCAAAAACATTAACACATTTTATCACTTACCAATGTGTCAGTATCGTGCCTCAGTTTATGTAGTTTAAGTCTGCAACCAGAAGGACCAACTGATGCAATATTCATATCATGGGATATGGAGATATTAGAAGTTACAGCTCCACTTTATTCCTTCTGGGTCAACTGAAGATAACAGACACATTAATATGTTCAAACTGGTTCATTGCAACTTATAAACATAAAATACATTTCACTAAGAACAAATTAATAATGTGCATGCATACAATATACCATTCTAAATTGATTGATAACGAGGGCTCAAGCAAACTCATTATCTGTGTTATATTGCCACAAACCATTAACATACTATTACCTTCGAAGTAAAAGTTCTCACCTCTAGTGAGACTGAATGTGTCTCTTCTTGTTTTGTCTTCGTATGTTGCCTTGTTTCATGGTACCATCTATACATACATAACAATAATTCCTTTTCCATTTAAATGTAAGAATGCAGTTTTCCAAAGTACCAGTTACACAGACAATTTATTAATGCCGAATTGTAAGGTATCTAAATTGGAAAAAAATAATATAAATAAACCAAAGATATATGTCACGTTCTACACCATGCTCATTAAAATCCACTAATTACAATGAAATATGCTAACATGATGTGACAACAAACTAAATGCTGCCACATTTCTATCATTTCAGCAGTATTCTAAGCTGATTTAATAAGGGGCACAATGTTACTTATCTTATGACATAGGCAATACTTACTACTGCTGTCCAATGTGCACCACCTTGAGGATACACCCCAACACTGATGTCAAAATCACTTGCCAGGCAAATAACAGTACAAAGCAGACAAGCAATGGTTACTGAATACAAAAAAAAAACACAGCTTACTCAATGATGCAATATTACACCACAATGTTCATAGAAAAACAGACTGGACTAGAAGGGTGTGAAACTGTGTCAATAAAATAAAATTACTTCTTTTTGGTGGATGACTGTATTTCACTGGTATTATCACGTCCCAACGCCTGATTAGGGTGTGTTCGAACAACCTTACGCAAAACATGAGGGCTGGTACCTGTTTCTCAATCCAGGACTCTGGTGTATTGCCAGGTGCAGTAAGCATCGATTAACTGTGATCTATAAACCTTTGGGTGTTAATGACATCATGTAAGTCGTAGAAGGTCAATGAAACCATAAACGACTTAAATTCCTGCAAGCAAACAAACGACATCATGTCAAAGTTAGTTAAATCCACTGCCTCGGATACTGAGGAAGTCATTGGCTGAAAGTGGATATGGCCCGTGATGAGCAAGTACGAAGCTGCCATTCTTCCCAAGTAATAAGAAATGTAGGGAGCCCAGCTTTTAATAGAAGGAAAAAGAAAACAATATGCTTGTATTATGTCTCATGTATATCAGATCATGTTAATCACAATCCCATTTATAGTCAACCCTCTTTCCCAATATGTAAGATGAAGAGCATGCAGATACATTTGGCTTTAGGTAAATTTCTTAATTATTCAAAACATTCAAATCCATTTCCCTAATATATATATATTCTTCCCAAGTACTGACGGAAAAAATCATACTAACCAAGGCTGACTTTCCTTGAGTGTCTTATGGAAGCATCTGCTGAAAAGAACAAAGCAAAGATAAGCAAAGAGGTATTTGACTTCCCTGTTTTCAGTCAAAAGACTGAAAAGTGTGCAAATGCTTTTTGTGCGCAGATACACATAATATGGTTATAAATGAGATTTAAACAAATTTACACCAAGCTGTAATGGTTGCCAGTTAAATGCATAACAAAGGGCATATGTAAACTAATATCAGTAATCCAGTAATTTAAGTCTAGACTCAAAAATTCCAAAACTGGAATGAGACGCAAAGACAATTAAGGCCTGCATAATACAAAAATACTAGCAGTATACTGCTGGTATTTTTGTATTATGCATGCAAACTATAGTTAGGTTTTGTGGGGCACACATCTTCCTTCAGTTTCCCCTCAGTGGCTGCTGTTTCTGTACACATCACAATATGAGACTCTAAACTTCTGAGGAATACACTCCATTGATACAAAATATCCTGAGAGACAGGGTATAGAAAACAAAAGTACCTTTTCTTTCTTTATCCTAGCCTCTGTATAAAGCACAGCATCAGACTGTCAATATATACACCTGTGACACTTTTTACAGACAATGTATCGATAATAATTTAACCTGTGGCTGTTTGATCTGGCTGGGGGGATCCTTGAATTATTTTCTTCTACAGATGATGCTTCTGTCTTAAGCAGACTTTAACCTTGAAAATCCATATACATTTAGCCGGTTCCCTAAAATATTAAGCCCCCTTTAAGTGAAGGTTTGAAATAGATAATATAATATATTTTTATGTTGCATTTTCCCTCTTTGCTTATTATTGATTATCTTATCATCTTATACTAGGATGAAGTTGAATAACATTTAAAAATTCATAAAGTATGTACCATATTAACACATTGTTAACTCTGGGGGACTTTCACGGTTAAGTGTATTCAAGTTTTTCCGCTCTACTACAATGGGGCTGTCCTGGTGGAATCTGTCAAATTCAGCATCATTGTAGTCAGACCCGGATAGGGGATGGTTGGTACTACTAGCATAGCTGTGGTTACTGTTACATTATACAGCACATGGGCCAAATCCAAATGTGGGATGTCCAGTCTTCTTTTGTGCTCTGCAAATTTTCCTCACAACTCTCTGCAAAGCGGCCCCGATGTGGATGCTATTGTTCCTCCCGTTCCCATGTCATGCAACGTCACGTGATGTTTTAATGACAAAGGAGATCAACAGAGTCACGTGGATTCTCTCCTCAGAGCGAAAAACTTCACCCCACACGAACCCCACCTGCAACAATCATAAAGCATTACTGTATGTGTGCGTGTATACATATGGTGCATGCCACAGGGATTTGGTGCATGCATGTATATATGTGTGCGCATGTGTATGCATGCATGCATGTATGTATGCATGGTGTATGTATGTATGACGTGTAAGAGTGAGTGTATGTATGTATGTATGATGTGTTGGTGTGTGTTTATCTATTTATGAAAGTATATATGATGTGTGTGTATGAATGTATATATGTGTGTGCGTGCGCATACGTGCGTTCATGCATGCATGTATGTAGTATGTGTTTGTATGTTTGCATGCATGGATGCAAGCATGTATGTATGTACGCAGGTATGTATGTATGTCATACATATGTACGTACGTATGTATGTATGGGTGTATATATGTGTGAGTGTACGTGTATGTATGCATGTATGTATGATGCGTGTGTATGCATGTGTGCGCGCGTGTGTGTGCATGTATACATGCATATATGTATGTACGTGAGTGAGTATGAATATATGTATGCATGAATGTGTGTATGCGTGTATGTATAGATGTATGTGCGTACGTACATACATATGACTTTACGTACGTGCGTATGTGTGTATGTTTGTATGTATGTGTGTTCAAGTGCATGTGTATGCATGGTTGTACGTACGTATGTATGCATATATGTATGTTAATTGACGTATGATTGTGTGTGTATGTATGTATGATATGTGTGCGTATGTATGTGTATGTGCGTGTGTGCGCAAACACATGCGTATGCATGTATGTATGTATGTATGTATGTATGTATGTATGTATGTATGTATGTATGTATGTATGTATGTATGTATGTATGTATGCATGTATGATGTGTATGTATGTATGCACGTATGCACGAATGTATGTACGTTCCAATGTACGTACGTTCCAACGTACATATATATATATAGATATAGATATATATAGATATATCTATAGAGATATATAGAGATATATATATAGAGAGATATATATATAGAGAGAGAGATATCTATATATATATATATATATATATATATATAGATATCTCTCTATATATATATCTCTATATATATATATATATATATATATCTATATATATATATATACGTATGTATGTATGCATGTATGATATGTGGGTGTGCGTGTCTGTGTTCAACAGTGGCGTAACTGTGTACGAATGTGTTCAGGCTTGCAGTAGCTGCAAGAGAAGTGAACCGTTATTAAACCATTGTTGGAGCTAATATAAGCACTGCACGAGGGGATTCTCATTTTGCGATTCATACTTAACGTTTTGCCATAGAACTAAATTCTCTGGGGTTTTTATGTTGTTGTTGTTATCTCCTATATTTGTCAGTTCACGCAGATAAATCATTATCTCACATGTTGCGACCACAAGTTGAGACCAAGATAAAGTGTTAAAGTCGATGCGCTTCACAGCTAGCATGTCGGACGTCGATATTTCTCCGAATGTCTGCAACTTGAACACCGAGTCGATGCGAAGGTACGCTTTTCTAAGTCCCAAAGAGACAATTCTCTCAAAGCAAACAAACACAAAATATAAAATTAGCAACTGACCATACCAGAAACCCATACTGAATACCAAAGTCACATGACTGGCGGTTTTATGTTTAAAAAAACGTGGGATTATGCGACGTAAGGTAATTGTCACTGGAAAATTATTATTTCTCTCACGGGCCAACTAAATTTTGAAGTTAAAGAATTCGTAGTCCCGTGGGAGTAACGATTTATATTACAGGAAAGTCATACAGTCCCGTTTTTAAAATCCAAGTATTTTACTCGAATGCAACCTAACCACCTTACTTCGCAGGGTTAGCCAGACACCAACCCACCCGTCCATGGGGCTACGTAGCGAGGTCGACATAATCCCATCCGACCCCACGTCGCGATCACAGGCACTTAAGTCAATAACCCCAAGCAACAGTGACATGTATCGATATAAATATACGAGCCAAGAAAAACCGAAAA
Organism: Urechis unicinctus; assembly: GCA_034190875.2. Lineage (NCBI taxonomy): Eukaryota > Metazoa > Annelida > Polychaeta > Xenopneusta > Urechidae > Urechis > Urechis unicinctus. Next base: position 31,345,739 of record CM067346.1, read on the forward strand.
CTACCGAACGCGCTCGTGGAATTGACTTGGGTGACTTTTGTCGCGATCGCCAAAAGGTGCGAATGCAGCAAAGCTGGCTCCAACAGCAAGGGTGTCCATTGCTATATAAAATAATTAGGCTTGCGACGCCTAGCATCTTGTCCTTAAAATTGTTTCTAGCTGGTGGATCATCCATAACTTATAACCTCTGTGATTTTCTAAATATCCATGTTAGTTTGATATTTCTCCGATTCGTAGTCACCGAGATATTGCCTCCCAGACGTGACTAGAATGCTACAGCGAAAAGGTGTTAAGGAGACAGTTTGGACAGTCACCTGCGATGTGACGTCACAGGTCCTATTGGACGAGTGATTTTAAAATACGGCGGGCTGTATTGTATATCTTAGAGAAAAAAACTTTCTTTAGGTTAGTTACATTTTTCACAAACCTACGTCTTGGTCTAACTTTTTTCATAGAACGCAGGATATTACTGCGATCGCGCAAGTAAACGTCATGCGGACTCTCACGTCGGGAACATTCTTGTACAGCACTGCAGTTTATATTATTGCCCGATCCAATAATTTCCCAACATGATTTTTGAGATATAGCTTGTCATTTTCCCTGAAGCTGAATAATTCCTTCGAATCACTGTATGTATCCTCAAGTATGCACATCGCATCACTATTTGTATCCTCGAATAATCACATTGGCTTCCTTTCTTTACGCATTGAAGAACCGACTATGAACCGTCTAATGTGTCACGAGGCGCTTGTCGCGGCGGGAACCACTACTCGTGCGGAAGGACTTCACGCCGTTAATTCTCCCTATGTGTGGTTATTGCATGGTTTACCTTTTACCCCCCTCCCTTATCTTGACTCAATTCACGGTTGCGAATCTTATCAGGTTACGGATGTGAAGTTGTCGTAGAGCCTTTGATCGCTCGGTGGGGGACGCATCGCGTGTTTGCAGAGCGTAGGTTTGGGGTTGTAGTCGTACTAATGGCCTTGATAAGTAAATAACAGGATCAGCGGTACCAAGGTCTTAGCCAGGATTCCTTAACTGTCCGTCCTACCCTTGCTAACCCAACCCAACCCAACCGTCCCGTCTACACCCCTACCCGCAAACGGCCCACCACTGGAAATGTGTTAAATTCTTATTGGATTGCTCATCAACTGCAAGCTGCAGAAGTTTAAGTGCAATGTTTTAGTTGTGAAACTGGTGATTTCTTGTATTGTATAATCTTAGCCTTTTCTGGAACTCAAATGCAGGGTTAGTTTCAATAGCTGACAAGCTATATCTCAAAAATCATGTTGGGAAATTATTGGATCGGGCAATAATATAAACTGCAGTGCTGTACAAGAATGTTCCCGACGTGAGAGTCCGCATGACGTTTACTTGCGCGATCGCAGTAATATCCTGCGTTCTATGAAAAAAAGTTAGACCAAGACGTAGGTTTGTGTGAAAAATGTAACTAACCTAAAGAAAGTTTTTTTTCTCTAAGATATACAATACAGCCCGCCGTATTTTAAAATCACTCGTCCAATAGGACCTGTGACGTCACATCGCAGGTGACTGTCCAAACTGTCTCCTTAACACCTTTTCGCTGTAGCATTCTAGTCATGTCTGGGAGGCAATATCTCGGTGACTACGAATCGGAGAAATATCAAACTAACATGGTTATTTAGAAAATCACAGAGGTTATAAGTTATGGATGATCCACCAGCTAGAAACAATTTTAAGGACAAGATGCTAGGCGTCGCAAGCCTTATTATCTTATATAGCAATGGACCCCCCCTTGCTGTTGGAGCCAGCTTGGCTGCATTCGCACCTTTTGGCGATCGCGACAAAAGTCACCCAAGTCAATTCCACGAGCGCGTTCGGTAGTTTTCGGTTTTTCTTGGCTCGTATATTTATATCGATACATGTCACTGTTGCTTGGGGTTATTGACTTAAGTGCCTGTGATCGCGACGTGGGGTCGGATGGGATTATGTCGACCTCGCTACGTAGCCCCATGGACGGGTGGGTTGGTGTCTGGCTGACCCTGCGAAGTAAGGTGGTTAGGTTGCATTCGAGTAAAATACTTGGATTTTAAAAACGGGACTGTATGACTATCCCGTAATATAAATCGTTACTCCCACGGGACTACGAATTATTTTACTTCAAGATTTAGTTGGCCCGTGAGAGAAATAAAAATTTTCCAATGACAATTCCCTTACGTCGCATAATCCCACGTTTTTTTAAACATAAAACCGCCAGTCATGTGACTTTGGTATTCAGTATGGGTTTCTGGTATGGTCAGTTAATAATTTTATATTTTGTGTTTGTTTGTTTTGAGAGACTTAGAAAAGCGTACCTTCGCATCGACTCGGTGTTCAAGTTGCAGACATTCGGAGAAATATCGACGTCCGACATGCTAGCGGTGAAGCGCATCGACTTTAACACTTTATCTTGGTCTCAACTTGTGGTCGCAACATGTGAGATAATGATTTATCTGCGTGAACTGACAAATATAGGAGATAACAACAACAACATAAAAACCCCAGAGAATTTAGTTCTAAGGCAAAACGTTAAGCATGAATCGCAAAATGAGAATCCCCTCGTGCAGTGCTTATATTAGCTCCAACAATGGTTTAATAACGGTTCACTTCTCTTGCAGCTACTGCAAGCCTGAACACATTCGTACACAGTTACGCCACTGTTGAACACAGACACGCACACCCACATATCATACATGCATACATACATACGCATATATATATATATATATATATATATATATATATATATATATATATATATATATATATATATATATATATATATATATATATATATATATATATATATGTACGTTGGAACGTACGTACATTGGAACGTACATACATTCGTGCATACGTGCATACATACATACACATCATACATGCATACATACATACATACATACATACATACATACATACATACATACATACATACATACATACATACATACATACATACATACATACATGCATACGCATGTGTTTGCGCACACACGCACATACACATACATACGCACACATATCATACATACATACACACACAATCATACGTCAATTAACATACATATATGCATACATACGTACGTACAACCATGCATACACATGCACTTGAACACACATACATACAAACATACACACATACGCACGTACGTAAAGTCATATGTATGTACGTACGCACATACATCTATACATACATGCATACACACATTCATGCATACATATATTCATACTCACTCACGTACATACATATATGCATGTATACATGCACACACACGCGCGCACACATGCATACACACGCATCATACATACATGCATACATACACGTACACTCACACATATATACACCCATACATACATACGTACGTACATATGTATGACATACATACATACCTGCGTACATACATACATGCTTGCATCCATGCATGCAAACATACAAACACATACTACATACATGCATGCATGAACGCACGTATGCGCACGCACACACATATATACATTCATACACACACATCATATATACTTTCATAAATAGATAAACACACACCAACACATCATACATACATACATACACTCACTCTTACACGTCATACATACATACACCATGCATACATACATGCATGCATGCATGCATACACATGCGCACACATATATACATGCATGCACCAAATCCCTGTGGCATGCACCATATGTATACACGCACACATACAGTAATGCTTTATGATTGTTGCAGGTGGGGTTCGTGTGGGGTGAAGTTTTTCGCTCTGAGGAGAGAATCCACGTGACTCTGTTGATCTCCTTTGTCATTAAAACATCACGTGACGTTGCATGACATGGGAACGGGAGGAACAATAGCATCCACATCGGGGCCGCTTTGCAGAGAGTTGTGAGGGAAAATTTGCAGAGCACAAAAGAAGACTGGACATCCCACATTTGGATTTGGCCCATGTGCTGTATAATGTAACAGTAACCACAGCTATGCTAGTAGTACCAACCATCCCCTATCCGGGTCTGACTACAATGATGCTGAATTTGACAGATTCCACCAGGACAGCCCCATTGTAGTAGAGCGGAAAAACTTGAATACACTTAACCGTGAAAGTCCCCCAGAGTTAACAATGTGTTAATATGGTACATACTTTATGAATTTTTAAATGTTATTCAACTTCATCCTAGTATAAGATGATAAGATAATCAATAATAAGCAAAGAGGGAAAATGCAACATAAAAATATATTATATTATCTATTTCAAACCTTCACTTAAAGGGGGCTTAATATTTTAGGGAACCGGCTAAATGTATATGGATTTTCAAGGTTAAAGTCTGCTTAAGACAGAAGCATCATCTGTAGAAGAAAATAATTCAAGGATCCCCCCAGCCAGATCAAACAGCCACAGGTTAAATTATTATCGATACATTGTCTGTAAAAAGTGTCACAGGTGTATATATTGACAGTCTGATGCTGTGCTTTATACAGAGACTAGGATAAAGAAAAGAAAAGGTACTTTTGTTTTCTATACCCTGTCTCTCAGGATATTTTGTATCAATGGAGTGTATTCCTCAGAAGTTTAGAGTCTCATATTGTGATGTGTACAGAAACAGCAGCCACTGAGGGGAAACTGAAGGAAGATGTGTGCCCCACAAAACCTAACTATAGTTTGCATGCATAATACAAAAATACCAGCAGTATACTGCTAGTATTTTTGTATTATGCAGGCCTTAATTGTCTTTGCGTCTCATTCCAGTTTTGGAATTTTTGAGTCTAGACTTAAATTACTGGATTACTGATATTAGTTTACATATGCCGTTTGTTATGCATTTAACTGGCAACCATTACAGCTTGGTGTAAATTTGTTTAAATCTCATTTATAACCATATTATGTGTATCTGCGCACAAAAAGCATTTGCACACTTTTCAGTCTTTTGACTGAAAACAGGGAAGTCAAATACCTCTTTGCATATCTTTGCTTTGTTCTTTTCAGCAGATGCTTCCATAAGACACTCAAGGAAAGTCAGCCTTGGTTAGTATGATTTTTTCCGTCAGTACTTGGGAAGAATATATACATATTAGGGAAATGGATTTGAATGTTTTGAATAATTAAGAAATTTACCTAAAGCCAAATGTATCTGCATGCTCTTCATCTTACATATTGGGAAAGAGGGTTGACTATAAATGGGATTGTGATTAACATGATCTGATATACATGAGACAGATAATACAAGCATATTGTTTTCTTTTTCCTTCTATTAAAAGCTGGGCTCCCTACATTTCTTATTACTTGGGAAGAATGGCAGCTTCGTACTTGCTCATCACGGGCCATATCCACTTTCAGCCAATGACTTCCTCAGTATCCGAGGCAGTGGATTTAACTAACTTTGACATGATGTCGTTTGTTTGCTTGCAGGAATTTAAGTCGTTTATGGTTTCATTGACCTTCTACGACTTACATGATGTCATTAACACCCAAAGGTTTATAGATCACAGTTAATCGATGCTTACTGCACCTGGCAATACACCAGAGTCCTGGATTGAGAAACAGGTACCAGCCCTCATGTTTTGCGTAAGGTTGTTCGAACACACCCTAATCAGGCGTTGGGACGTGATAATACCAGTGAAATACAGTCATCCACCAAAAAGAAGTAATTTTATTTTATTGACACAGTTTCACACCCTTCTAGTCCAGTCTGTTTTTCTATGAACATTGTGGTGTAATATTGCATCATTGAGTAAGCTGTGTTTTTTTTTTTTTGTATTCAGTAACCATTGCTTGTCTGCTTTGTACAATTATACTGTTATTTGCCCGGCAGGTGCTTTTGAAATCAGTGTTGGGGTGTATCCTCAATGTGGTGCACATTGGACAGCAGTAGTAAGTATTGCCTATGTCATAAGATAAGTAACATTGTGCCCCTTATTAAATCAGCTTAGAATACTGCTGAAATGATAGAAATGTGGCAGCATTTAGTTTGTTGTCACATCATGTTAGCATATTTCATTGTAATTAGTGGATTTTAATGATCATGGTGTAGAACTTGACATATATCTTTGGTTTATTTATATTATTTTTTTTCAATTTAGATACCTTACAATTCGGCATTAATAAATTTTCTGTGTAACTGGTACTTTGGAAAACTGCATTCTTACATTTAAATGGAAAGGGGATATTGTTATGTATGTATAGATGGTACCATGAAACAAGGCAACATAAAATATTATGATTCATACGAAGACAAAACAAGAAGAGACACATTCAGTCTCACTAGAGGTGAGAACTTTTACTTCGAAGGTAATAGTATGTTAATGGTTTGTGGCAATATAACACAGATAATGAGTTTGCTTGAGCCCTCGTTATCAATCAATTTAGAATGGTATATTGTATGCATGCACATTATTAATTTGTTCTTAGTGAAATGTATTTTATGCTTATAAGTTGCAATGAACCAGTTTGAACATATTAATGTGTCTGTTATCTTCAGTTGACCCAGAAGGAATAAAGTGGAGCTGTAACTTCTAATATCTCCATATCCCATGATATGAATATTGCATCAGTTGGTCCTTCTGGTTGCAGACTTAAACTACATAAACTGAGGCAAGATACTGACACATTGGTAAGTGATAAAATGTGTTAATGTTTTTGAGATGTGATCTTTTGGTTTATAATCTTTAAGGAGTTGTGTGGGCGTGGTAGAAACTCACTTTCCATGATTATTGATATCTTAGTGATACAACTAAATGTTTTCAAATGACAAAAAGATAAACAGGCATTAACCCTTTGTGTACAGATGTACTGCAGCAAGTTCCCCTTGGGATGCACCAGATCAGACACGGGAGAATATATTCCATGCTTTGTGTTCCCCTTAGACTCGGATGTTTGAAATAAAACTGTATCAGTCAAGCAGTTGATGTTATGTTTCTCTCGGTAATAACTGCTTCATGTGCCTGAAAATGGCATTTTTATGCATCACATATTGTGATGAGAGCATTGTGGCACTTCTGTTAGCATGTAACATAGCAACATTCACTTCATGATTGAGTTTTCTCCCAGACTCTACAACATATATTAGCTGTTTGGTTTCCCTATAAAGCCTCATTACATGCACTTGCTGGTTTGTTCCCCTTTATAAGCTCATTAGATACACTTGCTGGTTGGGTCCCCTTCATAGCCTCATAGCACACACATGCTGTGTGGGCCACCTATATAGCCTCTCAACATACACTTGTTGTGTGGGTCTCCAATATAGCCTACCAACATACACTTAGCAAGTAGAACACTCTGGCTTGGGGTCCATTGGTAACCAATCATGTATTTGTAGCGGAATCCGCTACCATATCATGTTTTCCCATGGTTCTTAACTACTGGAACCCTCTGTCATGGAACCATGCATGGTTCTTAGGTAGTAGGGGTCCCACCACCTAAGAACCATGCATGTTTGGAAGCTGGTTCATTGCAGTAGCTAAGAACCATGGGTTTTGGGGTATTTGTAGCGGAATCCGCTACCATATCATGTTTTCCCATGGTTCTTAACTACTGGAACCCTCTGGCATGGAACCATGCATGGTTCCTAGGTAGTAGGGGTCCCACCACTTAAGATCCATGAAATGAACACCAATAAGATGACTTGAATAGGCTCCTATGGTTATTAACCGTATTTTACGCTAAAAACCATGTCTTGGTAAAATTGACCGATTTGATCAAAATCGCCGACAATTCACATTATAGACTTTCCGATTCGCTTATCCTTTTAATAGGCTACTTGATGAATATATAACAGCCCAACTTTGAAATAAACACCGATAACATTTGAGATGTGTGTGTATCATACAGAACTTGCAAACCAGAGGGTTCGTACTGCAAACTTGCAAATCAGAGGGTTCGCTTTGAAGGCTAAAAATCGTTCTTGTACTAGCTCCTCAGCGCGTTGTGACTAACTCGTCACTTGTGACTGCTCGTTGACGCTAGTTTCGAAATCTGTAAAACTGTAAAATATTAGCCGTACATAACGTTCATTATGCTTCCCCTAGCGAATTGTACGTTACCGCCAGGGCATTGGAAATAAGACAATAAAAGCGGCAGTTGCTCAGTAGACCTCGTACAGTGCGGTTGACTGATTTTCTCTCGAGTATAAACGCAAGCAAGAACCCATTACAGTGGGAATATAAATTAGCTCGTGGCTAAGATTCGTTTTGCTATAGCAAGTAACTAAATACTGTGCGGACGTATTATTTCAATATAATGTCTAGTTATTGTAGCATGTTGGGCATACGCTTAGGGTGACTTCTGGTCTCTAATAAACTTCACGAATTTATTGGGGTGAACCAAAGGGGCACAAGCGATTATTACTTCAAAGGTTCCCATTCTGTGAACCTAGCGGAGGTCAAGGGGACATCAATCATCAACAAAAAACAAACAACAACAACAAACGAGATGGGTTAGTGGACCATGCCAAAGACAACATTCTGGTGGATTCTAGTAAATGAAAAATGTGAGCAAAACACGCTGGGTACAACGCATTGAGGTTTTCTGTGTAGCTGGGCCGCAAATGGTCAACTTCTGCCTTCTCCTTTCCGTAATATCACCCGTACGCACATCACTTTGAAAACAGCTTGTTTAATACACCAACATTAGCAAAACTAAGGTTATTTTACAAATCTTATGGGCATACTTCCATCCTTAATGCAACGTCTTGTACTGTTCTACCTCTTCAATGAATAGTTAATCTGCATATTTTGGCAGGATCATTCTCATATCCTATTTAACCTGCTTGGATCCACGATTTATACAAATCCATGATCTGCCCCTGATTTGGAAACACCCTCTCAGGTCAATCCTGGCTACGTGCCTGAATGGCCTTGCCCCGATCAACTATTCTTTTTAAGTGTAAAGACGCCTTTCTCAAATCATTGGTAGCCGTCTTTCTGAGTTGTGTGTTTATGCAGATGTGCCCCTCCATTTATTTGCTATGATTGAATCGGAAATATAGGCCATGCGTTCTAATGATATCTCTGCGTAGATTTATAACTGTTATTCAACGTAGCAAAACAACAGAATACGCCATGACTCCACCCTAATCACCATCCCACCCAATCCTAATCCCCGCCATAACCTAATTCTAATCTCAGCTTTGACAGCGCCATCGTCCCCGCAGTGACTCAATGCTAACCCCAGTCTTTGCTGCAACATTATCCCGGTCGTGACCCAACCCCAATGTCCATCGTGACCCCACTATAGCCCCCGCAATGACACCACAAATCCCGCCATCGCAAATTAACAACTATGATCATGATCATGAATATGTTATCATCACGATTTATGCTGATTAGCCATGAGTGCATGAAAGGCCATTCAGTAAGGGAGAGATATATTTTATCTGTTATCTACTGAATAGAGTGAAGCGAAGATCCTGAAGACCACAAATGTGCCTGGGAGGATGTTTGAGTGTATAGGTGATGAGTCGGACAGCATGCCATATTGTTGAAGGAGAAGGGTATTTTGCATACCTGGTATTTGCCCAAATGCTTAGCATAAAAATAAATATGTGTTGAGAACTTAAAGGCCGAAGAAGTTGAACATTTAGGGGATTTTGTCACAGTAAAGTATGACGTAGGAGTTGAAAAGCTTGTGAGAAAATATTGTTAACGACTTAACCCCAGCCCGCCATCCTAACAACATTCTCTTACATATAGCTTATAGCTAGGCTATGAGGCTTTAATCTGATTGGCTAATGCGGTGAGTATTTCCAGCGAGCCCACCGTCCTGTGGCGCTACCATCTAATCAACAATAGCTCATGGGACTGTTATTTAAAGAGACTGTTCAGCCCGATTTTTTGTAACGAGGTTGCCTATCAAGCTTCTTGGCAACCGCACCATGGAAACCAAAAGTTTTCAGACTTTCAGTCGCTACACGGCGCTGCGATCTCAGAAAATAGATCCGCATTTCGGCTGTCGCCATATATGTTGTCGGAAATTATCCTTCATGCTTGTGGGTCTAATTTGTACGCAATGATGCCAACAACTTTAATGAGTTAAAATTTGATGAAATCTACATTTTGTAACCAAAGCGTAGGCATTGATAGCGAGGTAGTTATAGAGGGCGTAATGATTCACTGCTAACATTCGTGTGGTTCACGGTTTTAGGGAGGCAGCGTTATTGATGGAACGACACAACTTAATAAAACAGTTTTCCACAGTAAATCATGGATATTTCCAGTCAAATAATAATGTTGAAAATTTATCAACATGAATTTCGATCAAGTAAACTTTGCGACACAAATAAAAATATGTCATTATTTATGTCTGCGTTAAACGTAGTTATGTATTAACAAAATGATCCCTGAGTTCCCGATAAGGGGCTGAACATCATCTTTAAGTTGAAGCAATGAGACATGTTATTGGCCAAGGTGACCACGCCTCCAATTTTCCATAAACGTTATGACTAACAATTTCTTCTACTATACTATAATTGTGTTACTTGGCATCGAGGTAGCCGCCATTAAGACTCGTTTACCTCCTGATGAAATTGCTTCAGCCACTGATCTTCTCACTAAGTTGGCTCGCCAGAGATCTTTGAAAGCAATACAACCTTTATTCGGCGTTTGAGGTGATATGGGAAAAAGACCAAGCTTTTTCTCGAGGTCTGATTGGCTGAGAGTATGGTGCCATGCGATAAATTTAAATGACAACAACAAAATATCACTGCAACAGCGTACTTCCACTGTGTTATCAAATATATCTACAGCATACAAACACTCCCACTGAGTACATTTTACAAAGCTGAGCCAAACGGAACATCAAGAAGTAAATGTCTTTAATCCTACCCTGGTAAGAAATGGAACTCCACAAATATACCCATTACCAAGAATAATCTACTATTAGATGGTGAATTACAACCTGAAAATTAAGGAGCTTATCGAACACAGCTAGTATTATAAAATAGTGTGACTACACTGATAGATATTGTTCGACAGCAAGAACGCAGTCTGAAAAGGGAGAAAATATGAACATAACACTCAGGCAATGATAGCTGAAGAAGGAAGAGACTGCAGACTGGGTGCATCCCCTACATAAACATTATCTCCAAAACATGATGGGCAAGTAGCATTAAATAAGGAAAAATACAACTCACGCCACAACAACAACAAAACATACAATATTGATGCATAAACTAAAATCCCATAAACAGTTAAGCGAGCGTGCGGCTTTAAAACATACAAGCAAGAAAGACATTGACACGTGAATTATCAATTTAAGACACATAATATATCGAATCTGCAGTCGGTGATTGGGAGAGCCAGTGGTCCAAGCAAGAGACTATCATCATAGTCAAGTAAGTGCTTTCGTTGATTTTATGGTAGCGCCACCTGACAACGGTTTTCATACTCGCCATATAGCTGGTTGAAGTGAGCCCTATCAGTACTATAAGCACTTTGATATTAAGTAAGAAAACTATATAAAATATAGCTCTTCCGAAATTCACATTAATGTATAGTGCAGATTCGCAGTAACCCTGATGCCTTCAAATCTTCGAAGTCAGTTTGTGGCCATCAAATCGCAAAGTGCATTGGAAAGTCGCAGAGTTAGTCTGTTTGCTTTGTATATGGAAATGGTATGTCATGACATCCTTGGTGTCCTGCCACACTGAAATATCCACAGCCTCTCCTTCAGTCGTTTCTCCCAAATATACACCATTGACACGGCTGATTGGCCTAAAAACCGGGTCTTCTCGCATATTGGGAAGTTTTCCTGATATAGCCAACTTGGTGAGTGCATCATAACATATCCGCAGATAGACAGTTTGATTGACATGTCCGTAATAATCTGTGTCACTTGGAAGGGGGATGTAAGTGACTATGTGGGGCTCCTCAGGAACTGTTAGTCTGCTCATTCGCACATCTGGCGAATGAGAGGCCTGCAAGTCTCTGTAAGTCTTGTCGAACCAATCAGGCAAAGGAATTGGTTTTCTTGTATTAATATCCACAAACACAATGTTAACACTTCCGTCAAACAACTTGTTCTGAGATTTGGCCGAGGTAACTTTGAAGCGATGTTGATAGGAGCTCTTGCCAACATTGATGATGGAATCTTCGTAAATGAGGGGCGAATACATATGCTTGTCAACTGCATAAAAATTGGGACGGATGTTGTATGAGCAGGACACAACAAAATGCAGACGTTCCTTGGATAGCCTATGCATCCAAGGAATGTTCCTGTAACCCAACAGCCATCCATGTTCAACCCACTTAGCCAAATCCCACAACGTCACATGTCCTGCAATATAGAGAAAAATAGTAAAACAGAGAAGCTCATCAGAACTTTCATTGAATGCATCATTCTAATGGTACGACCAACGAAAGATGAGTGACAGAAGTGAAAAGGCATGGGATGTCAACTAAAGTGCTACTTAGCAAACAGAGAGTGATGAAAACAAGACATCAGCTTTGACTTACATGTCAAGAGATATAACTAACCGCACTTTCAATAATTATTTCTTATCAAAATAATACAAATTCAAACACCCAAATTAAGAATGTTTGCTTCTCCACCTGATCTGTCCTGGGAAGCATGCATAAAGCCAGGTGATACCAGAGTAAACCCTAAAGCATCTTGCCTAGTGGAGATCTTGGGCAACATCCATTCAGCCATCCTGGAAAAAATAGATTTGTCATAGATACTGGGCTACGGTTAGACCAAATGGAACTAGATTGCAACGGCTTGTCTTCCAACGTCAAATCTGGACGACCAGCAATACGGTATCATCACTATTATACAAACAAATGCAAAATGAATACTTGACCTATTAGATCAGCAATCGGGACTGTGATTGCGCCTTGCTTACATAACGTAAGGTTGGTGTTAAGGCACCCTATGCGTCGCACACGTTTACGATAGATGTCAGCGAGTGGAGCTGGTAAGACGCACTATTTTCAGATAGATGTCACAAGCTGCTGCCGCTAGATGTATTAAAATGACCCCTTAGCAGATGTTTTGAGATGACCCCTTAGTCAAGTCAATGCAAAGCTGATAGAATGCCACTGTTGAATAACGTAAGGTTTGGCCTACCTTGACATGTCCTGCAGTTAGCCTGCTCGCTAAGCTGACGCAGAAGAAAACTTTCAAACTAAACGTCCTTTTTACTGTTTTTTGTTACTGAGAATGCTAAAAAAACTGTTACAATCATTATCATGAGACCAAGTTCTAAATACTAACAAAATTTCATGTGCGTAAATGCAGCCGTTACAGAGATTATCAGCAAGGAATGAACTCGTAGCAATAATCGCGATAGGTACTCTTAGCACATGTCATTATACAAAGTACAGCGAGTGGAAACTTGTATTTTTTCCGCCTATTCCATGCTACGATATTTGCTTGTTACAACCATGTAATTCATATGTTCGTAACTGCAGTAGTTATGGAGGAGATAGTTACAGAAAATTGGGAAAAAAATCAACGAAAAATCGATCCCATAAGCCTCCAGCACTGCGCATGTGCGTCAAACTGGATCTATCATTCCCCAAAATTTCGTGTTAATATGTCCAACCGTTCCGGAGAAAATACCGAAAAAGAATAAACAAATAAAAACAAAAACCAAAAAAACAAAACGTGGTACCATAATATTGAAGTCATACCCAGGTTGTGACATATCGTTGTTGATGATTCTCAAGTCATTAGTTACACTGCAACTTGAACTTTCTGGTTTGTGTCTGATTGTTGATCGACACGCTGATACTATGCGTCTGGAAAATGAGTTATGCATCGCAGGTCAGGACTCAGGGTCATCAATAAGTTTATTCAATGATCTGTTGAGATTGATAACATTCCCATAAAGCTAAACAGCACATTTGTTGCATGAATTCTTACTTAATGCATGAATTAATACAAGGAGTCGAACTACTTCAGAACAACAACAAAATGAAGTAATCAAGAGTGCCATGGGTATATGGGAGTACTGCATCAGGAAAAAAATTGATGATTTTATAACCTATCAAATTTATTAAGGAAATAATGCTGTCTGGGGCCATGATAAACTGACAATGATTTGACCGACTCAAGGAAAAGCTTTGTTTATTACATTGGCGTCCATACTTGACTATGTGTCAGTCAAGCGAGCAGAGAGCAGCGGCGACCCTTTCTACAGCACGATGTGTAGGCTGCTGTTAACAAACCAGTGAAGAGCCAGCAGAAGTGACACCCACTGTACTTCAAAATTACTTTGTGAGAAAACTGTCGGTGATTTACTACAGAAGATATTGAGTTATACATTTATACAATTTGACCCTATTTTTATGACCATCGATCGAATAATGTCGATAATATAAGCTATTGAAAAATGACGTAAAGCAATACCGCAGATTTTTGAGTCGGGGCATATTTTTTGTTGATGTGTATTTAAGAAAAGTTGACCAATAAACCAAGCTAAAAGGAAATAAAGTTTTCCTAAATCGCACCGTAGGTTAGGATGGCATCAAAGACTAAAAACATTTACTACCTGACCTTGACCCTTATATGATGTTAAGGTCTAAGCAAAACGTCAGGGTTCTGTGCATCATCCATATCTTCCAATTAAAAAATCCATTTCGACCTGCATCGCGGGCCCAAAAAAATTACATACCAACTTTCGCACATAGCCACAAACGCGATTGACCAAGATGACTCGGAGAAAGCACTTTTCTAAGTTATTAAATGAGGGGTGGATGTCGACGGGAGCAATGGCCGATGTAAGATGGATGTGGATGTTGGTTGGCATTCAATGTAGGCGCTCGAAATATTCATAAAACTCTAGTAGACATTTGGACTTCTGCTACAATTGAACCCTCATCCACGTAGATAATACTTTTCCACCTTGGTTAAAGTTCAAGGTCAAAACAAAACCTCTGGCATCATGGAATCCGATTATGTGAAAACAAATAATTTGAAGCAATTTTTTATATTGCGACATAAATACATACATACATGCAAATAAACAAACATACATGCATACATACATACATACATACATACATACATACATACATACATACATACATACATACATACATAGACATACATACATACATACAGACATACATGCATACATGCATACATACATACAGACATACATATATACATACAGACATACATACAGATAGACAGACATACAGACAAGACAGACAGACAGACATACATACAGACAGACAGACAGACAGACATACAGACAGACAGACAGACAGACAGACATACATACATACATACAGACATACAGACATACACAGACAGACATACAGACATACAGACAGACATACAGACATACAGACATACATACATACATACATACATACATACATACATACATACATACATACATACATACATACATACATACATACATACATACATACATACATACATACATACATACATACATACATACATACATACATACATACATACATACATACATACATACATACATACATACATACATATACATTCATACATACATGGCCAGGGGCAAAGAAATCGCGAGCTCTGATTGGACAATCTAAATAAGTGCTTCAATCAGAGCTCGCTATTTCTTTGCCCCGGATGACGGGCAGACGATCAATGAACTTCCGGGTACAGTAAACAGCCTGAACGGCTAAAATAGCGTTTGAAAAAAGTACCCTTTAGCCTGGCAAATGTCGGGGCGGATGGTTTTGATAGGTAGGACAACATGTTATCAATGGCTATGGGTCGCGCCAGGCTCGTAAACGGGACTAAAGATGTTCAGGCGAGATTTTTTGTGAGCTGGTGGCAGAATCGTTTATGTATACATAGAAGATAGCGACCGGCAGGCCAATGCAAATCCCTGTGGGCCGGCCGGCCAATGCAAATCCTGTACAATGGCCTCACTGAATTTAAACGCGAGTATTCAACGGAACGGAAAAAATTTATTGAAGGGAAAACTCCGTCTTGGTGACATTGTGCGGTCGTGGTTGATGTATGAAGGCGGTCGATGTGGGTTGGTGGTTTTAGTAGTTGTGGTAGTGGTCGTTATGGGGTGGTGGTCGATGTTTGGACGGAGGTTGATGTTGGATGGTGATCGATGTTAGATGTAGATCGATATGGGGTGGTGGTCAATGGGTGGTGGTGGTCGATGTTTGGACGGAGGTTGATGTGGGTTGATTGTCGATGTGGGGTAGTTGTCGGTTCAGGTTGTTGTAGATATTAGCTGCACAATACGAACATATTGAAATAGTTCCACAAATATGTGAGTATTTCATCGATACATTCTGTTATATGCAGGCCAGCATATCATGCAAGTAATTATATCAAGTAATGTGTGGATCTCTCGAGTTAATCACATGTGCATTGTAACTGTATATATGCGAGGCTTGGCTGAACCAAGGAGTTATATATGCACTACTTGGCTGAACTCACATTTTCATACGCTGTCATGGGTGTCGTTTGCAAAACGTATTGTGGTCATTTGCTCTGTGTTAAGGAGCCAGTTTTTACCATTTTCCACGATTTGACGTAATACCTAGCAGCCATCACCACACTTTTAGCTTTTTAAAAATTACCGGGAATTTACAACTACATGTTAAGAGTTATTTGTTCAGAATAGGGCGGGCCATTAACGACACGGCCATTAACAACTGTTAATTCCGCTGGAAGTTTTCAAATATGTATTATTTACAATTATATATATCGAAACAAAGTTTGCAATTGCATTTTCTTCAATAATATGTAAATCCACGGAGACATTAGGATCTAAACTATTTTTCGAATGTTTGATGCGTTAGTAACTAGAAGTGACGTTATCGACATCCAAGAAATCAAAGGATGCGCCTTGAGCTGTCAGTGAGAACATGTGGCCCAAATTTATTGCCCTCCGACATGTATTGACGAAATTATAACGAATCTAAAATCGGAAATTAACGCACCATTCTTAATGGTAGCACCATTACCGCAACACATCGAAATCACTGTCATTCTGTCTTGGCCATTCGCCAAGTTCCCCTATGTACTCATGGGCCTCTTGTTAATTTTGTGAATTAATGCAATTATAGCCTATGCACTTTGGTGAGTGAAGGTCCGGCTCTTTAGAATATGTACCATATTGGGTGTTGCATTTCAATAAAATTCAGCGTAACATGAGAATTATTTGTGGCTATTATGTTAAAACTAAAAGATGGTTTTACGATCAAATTTTATTCATGAATCTTAATTAATTATGAATTATCCCTTAGTTGCTCATCTTATTACAAACTTTGCCGACCCTCGAGTTTTCTTTGACGTCGTCTACATATCTGCGAAATATGATGTTAGCTATCGCCCTGTAGGCTGGTATATTTTATAACCCAACCCTTGTTCCAGCTGTGAAAACCCAATATTCTTGAACCAATACAAACATTATCGTTTGTAAACGTCTATAATGGAATTCTGTTTGTCTGTGACGCCATGAACAAGAAAGCCCCAATGGTGATAAAAAAACAAAAAAAACGCTCTCACCCTTTTGGACTGTCAGAACTCTCGACGAACGATTTGATAACTGAATCCGGCCACGGAATAAAGGCAGGATTATTTTTTGACTGCTAAATTCACTAGGACATATGCTTGTAATAAAGCAAACGAAGTGCGAAACGCTCTGCATATATGGCAAAGTATGAGAGCAATCAACAGCAAGCTGTGCGCGGGAGAATTAAATCACCAAACGCTTTTGCTCAAATACAAGTACAGCATACCCTGTTAAAGCATACTTCAAATCGTGTTTTCGCCTATGAAAGAGATCATATATCCATACATTCAAACCTGCTGCGGCTTCACTCAGGCATGTTTTATACAGCTGGCTGCTGCTACATTTCCACCACCAGGTGGTGCTGATATGTCGCTACTTCTCTTTACAATTTCGCCGAAATGTTCCCTCGAGAAGATATAAACATTTTCACTAATCCAACCGCAGCCAATCCATAGTTAGTGAGTAAAAACAAGCTTATCTGTTAATGCTTATGATAGACAGTGCATATAAAAGCGATATTCAATTATTTGCCTTTTTTGGTGTGTGTGGTCGTATTGTCGATCCATTTTGGTCTAGTACCCGGCCGGGCCTCCTGGTTTTAAAATCTAGGGGTCATTAGCAAAAAAAGGGGTCACTGTTTTTACGACATTCACGTTTAGAAAATCCGACTATCATCGTAATCGCCCAACATTTTTGGTTCCACGTGCATAAATAGAGGAACGAAAAACCAGAGTAATATGTTATGATGGGGGTAGAGGAGTTAGGGTTGGTGCTCTCAAAGCATCAATTGTGTGAATCATGTCAGTAGCTTGGGTTACCTGCGTCCTACTTAGGGTAGGTGCTGAAAATCAGACCTATTAGCTGGGTAAGACCCTAACTTTTTGTCTCCCTCGCCAAAGGGGCCAGTGTCTGTGATTCTTGCTAACCCAAGCTCACATTGACTAGTTCGGGTCTATGACTCACTTATTACCGCCAACCTCGGCTCGGACACATCTAGCACTAGATTATTCATTAGGCTGTTCATTAACTGGTATATTAACATGATCTCCTAAGTTGACAACTGTAGGAACGGTGTCACAGATTTCGTCGAATGACAGATCCCTGATCTGTTCTCACTACAACTGATCGTGGAGTTTTCCCCTGTGTTATAACTGTGGCACCGTTCCAGACCTTCTTATCATCCGTCCTCATCAACACTTTCTGACCTTCTTTCAGAGGGAAGAGAGGTCGTGATGCATGATGTTGATCATGATAATGTTTTTGTGAAGCCTTTGCTTCATCATCATTGTCCTGCACTTTGCTCTGAGATGACCATCCTTGCCGCAGATTCTTTTGTAGAATTGACAGGGTAGCTCTAATCTGTCAACCCATCATCAGCTGTGAAGGAATGAATCTTGTAGAAGTCGTTGGTGTCGCTCTATAGATCGTAAGTCCTAACCTAGAATCTTCCTGACGAAGAATTGACTTGGCTGTCTGTACCGCTCTCTCGGCTTAGCTGTTCGTCTGCGGGTAATGGGGACTAAATCCGTATTGAGCTCCAAACGACGCAAACTCATGAGATGAGAAATAGGATGCGTTATCTGACACAAGCGTGTCTGGTATTCCCAATCATGCGAAGATACTCTTCAACTTGCCAACGAGTCGTCGTACTTGTTAGATGGACGATTGCGATATATCTCGAGTAGTAGTCAATCACTATGAGGTACATAAGACTGTTGTACTCACACAGGTCGGCTCCCTACCCGTTCCCATGGACGAGGAGGGTAACGGAGTAGAGATGAGTGGCTCATGTCTGTGTGCTTTCTGAAACTTCTGGCAATGGGTGCAATATTCTACCAGTTCTTGTATCTCCCAATCCAGTAAACAGACGATCTGGCCCTCTCTCGGCACTTGTTTATCCCTTGGTGGCCCGTCATGAATCCTGCGCAATATAACACATTGAAGGGTCTTTGGTATGTAGATGCTGTCATCATATAGCAGTAATCTCTCCGATACCGACAAGTGATTCCTAATCTCATAGTAACCATGCAGGTATATAGGTACATCTCTTATGTACTTTGGCCAACCAGACAAAGTATAGTCGATGACTGTCTGCAACTGCTCATCCTTGTCGGTCGCTACCTTGACATCTTCAAGCTTCGCTGTGGAGAACGACTTCTCTTGCAACGCGTCCACATGAAGCGTAACCTCTTCTGCCTTAACAGCGTCGGCAGAATCGTGCTGCATGACGCTGCATCGTATTGGAACCTGATCAATGTCCTTGCACATAATCAGGGGTACCAGCAGTTTATGGTCAGTCAACAACTTCAATGTCTCAAGCCCAGACAGGTATTGCGTGAACTTCTCACATGCCCACACTGAGGCCAAACATTCCTTTTCTATTTGCGCGTAATTTCTTTCAGCTGTGGTTAGTGTGCTTAAGTTCATTACTTCTAGTTTCCAGTTGCATCAGGGTTGCTCCCAGTCCAAAACTTATTTGGGAAGACAATGGAGAACCTAAGAAAGCGTGTTGATGTCAGACTCATGCGAGCCAGTGAGGAGGACAAGCTGTGGCGCCTCATCGCCAGTCCAGCCTTTGCACGGGCCAACATCTTTGACGATGACCTAGCTGCAATCCAGTTTCACAAGAGCCACATTATGCTCAACCGGCCAGTCTATGTTGGAGGGTTAATCCCAGACCCATCCAAGCATCTGATGTATGACTTATATTACAACTAGCTATAGATGAGGCACAGAGACCGTGGGTCCCTACCCTACGCCGATACTGACTCCTGCAGATCTAGACCGAGGACATGTATAAGGACGTTACCATGTGTCATGATCTCTATGACATATCAGACTACCCAAATGAGCACCTGCTACACTGCACAAAGAGTGAGCTGGACGACCCATCCCCGAGAATGTAGGTATCCGGCCCAAGATGGGCTGTATTCTTGAGGCCATAAGTACAAACATTGAGAAGGCTAAGGGTACAGGAAATGTTGTTGTTAAGAAGCTGTTGCGCCATAAGCAGTACAAAGAGGTTATCTTAAAGCAGAAGAACATGCGACATGGGATAGATGTACTGCGATCCAGCCAGCATATACATGGGCAGCACCTGAACAAGGTCTTGATATACACTCTGGACACAAAAAAAAATTTGACAGCTCAAGACGATATTCGCACTATGGCCACTAGCCTATCAGTGGGTGAGAACTCCATCTGGTGGCAGCTAGGTGTTGAATGGCACCACGGCAGCTCTTCCCAAATCAAGGCACTGAGTGGCCCGACCAATAAATATTTGAGCAGAGACCCAAGCCAGTACACCTTGAGTGCTCACATGGGGTCACTGTCACGACAGCGGCCTCGCTCCATAGATATACCAGACACAACTGCGCCATGGTACAGCACGATAACGAGAACTTTTCCATCGGCACTTGAGGTTGTCATAGAGCAACAGAACTTTCCCCAAATGAAAGGGATCTGAAGATAAATATATCTTTAACGAACAGGCTTAGTTGGACAAAAGGCGCGTGTACCAACATGTTAGCCAAAACAACCCGAAGTCACCAGCAAAGGGCGCCCATGTAGCAGTGAGATGCTGAGTCAGAAGCAACGATTTCCTCTACTCTAGCCGAGGCAAGCATGGCCTAGTCCTCATGGAGCTCACTTAGAAGCTTATCCTGTTTGCCCTTTCGGGCTGCGACACTCGAATGTCCTACAGCTACCTTTCTTTTTTGAGGGTTCAGACTCACAAGTCACCCTCTCTACCACATCCGTACCTACTATAATTGCTTCCCCAAATTGACAGTGATTGACTGTTATTTTGGCCATACAGTGATATAGCTCACCATACCAGTGCTTAGACCATGCCCAAAGAAACGGTCGACCTCGAGGTCTGCTACTAGCTTTGGCCGGTTTTGTTGTTGGATCGGGAGTAACATACCAGCTTTGGAACTGCCATACTAAGAATGTGCGTCATGATAGCCAGCTCTCGTATCAAAGATACAGCTTGGTCAATTGTCAAGTGTTGTGCATCCAGGTACTGACGGGCCTGACCACCAACTATGACCCCAGCAAGCCTCTCTTGCTGGTCACGCCAACAGAGGCCACACTGGGTTCGCTGTATTCGTCAGCTGGAAAAGCAGTCAATTCTGGGTCTGCAAGAAGTTGGTCAATGATGCTATTAGGTTCCATCTTGCTTGCAGTGAATCGTGTTGTTTCTAATATACGCCTTCGAAGACTAATATATTGTTATGTTACCAACACAATAACGCCCAACCAAGATAGTTTCTGTGCACATTGACATACAGCATGTCTTTTTTTGTGGCCGGAAAGTCTTCAATAATAAACAGGCTGAACCCACCCTTAAATAGCTGGAAGAAGGCCCTCATGTAGTCACAGGGTCGCTCACCAAAGTCAACAAAATAAACCTTAGGGTCGGCCCACACCCTTGTACGTGTCTAGTAGATCTAGTTGAAAACGGATGATGGGGAAGAGAATAACAATAACAATTCCTCTCGCCGAGAGAGGTGTTCAGCCAAATAATTGATATAAACATATCTAAAAACTTAGATTATATAGGATTATAAATTTTTATGATTATGATTTATAAATTGATGCTGATATATTTTACTAGCAATTTATCAGGTGAAAATGATGACACTTGGATTCCCCTACCTGATATTTACTGAAGGATATATCTAAGTTACACTGAATCACCTGGTTACATTGTGTCATTAAACAAAGTCTGAACAAATTTAAATGGCAAAATAATTGATATAAATAAAACTTAAATAAAAATCAAGTATAGGATTATTACTTTTGATGATTAGGTTTTAGAAATATATGCTGGTAAGTTATATCAACAATTTATCAGGTGAAAATGATGACACTTGGATTCCCCTACCTTATATTTTCAGAAGAATACGGACACTGAATCACCTGGTTACATTGTGTCATCAAACAATGTCTGAACAAATTTAAATAGCCTAATAAATTATATAAATAAATTTAATACTTCAATATTATTTAAATATAGGATTATCAGGTTTGATGATTAAGATTTATAAATTGATGCTGGTAAGTTATACTAGCAATTTATCAGGTGAAAATGATGACGCTTGGATTCCCCTACCTGATATGTACTGAAGGATATATCTAAGTTACACTGAATCACCTGGTTACATTGTGTCATTGAACAATGTCTGAACAAATTTAAATAGCCAAATAATTGATATAAACATATCTAAAACTTCAATATTAATCAAATATAGGATTATAAATTTTTATGATTATGATTTATAAATTGATGCTGATATATTTTACTAGCAATTTATCAAGTGAAAATGATGACACTTGGATTCCCCTACCTGATATTTACTGAAGGATATATCTAAGTTACACTGAATCACCTGGTTACATTGTGTCATTGAACAATGTCTGAACAAATTTAAATAGCCAAATAATTCATATATGTACTGAAGGATATATCTAAGTCACCCTGATTTGCCTGGTCATATTACAGCAGTAATTAAGACGAGCTTCAGCTTGAATGTTTATCGGAGGAAACGTACATTCTCAGAACGGTTAACTTGATCAGCATGGCAACCTTCCCTCTTCATCGCTTATTTATGGTACTTGGTATTGAAAATGGAATTATCCCAGTCTGTATGGTGGTGATATGAGGCCTTATATAACCCCACTGGAATGTGTTTTACGTTGATGAATAATTTTCATGGTTTGGTTGTCATTGTAGATTCCTCTTTGAATAATTTACATGAACTTGGTGAACTTGTGTTACTGAAACATGTATGTGTGTGGTGGTGTAATTCACACAGGAGAACACTAAGGCGCAGAAGTACCTGCTTGGTGGTCTGGAGCAGCTGATTGGCATCGTGCACACAGATGCTCTCCTGCCTAAAGTGGCTCATATCCTCAAGTCCTTCTACGACATGGATATCATTGAAGAAGAAGTGCTCATAGAATGGGCAGAGAAGGTGGCTATAATACAATGACCTAGTCCACAGACCGTGATCGGTGATAGATCTGAATATTATTCTCCGAGTATTATCTGTTATCAGTCATCATACCTTATTGTGGTTTATAATGTTTTAGGTCTCGAAGAAATATGTTTCAAAGGAATTGGCCAAGGAAATCCATGCCAAGGCAAAGCCATTTATAGCCCTACAAGACGTCAGTAGACATAAATCCATGTTACCGTTATGACCGGAGCTAAGCCATTTATTGACTGGCTGAGACAGGCTGAAGAGGAAAGCAGTGATGGAGAGGATGAAGATGATGTTGAGGTCAGTGTTGTCCCTGGTTACGTTGAATCTGGCTAGGAGCAACCTAGCCTACTAAGAAATGGTCATGGATAGCGTTTGCAATTCAAAAGTCCAGCTGTATTTATCTTTGAAATATGTTTTTCAACCTATTGGCCTGACAAATGTAGAACATAGCTATCATATTAAAGCTTTTGCGGTGCACTTATAGATGTTATGGCTAAATATACAGTTATTTCCACCAGCTAGCTACTTGTGTAATCTTCATTGAAATTGGATTACTCGAATGAATTGTGATTTGTATTATTATGGACTTAACCTTGCTTTTACATGTGGTGTATTTCCACACTGAGAAGGTTGTAACTCTGACTGTATCAGCACCAGCCAACGATGGTCCACGCAAAGATTCATCAGATGGAATGGATGATGAGGAAGATAACCTCAATATTGATGACATCAATATTTGATTGACCTCTAACCACTCTAATCTCTTTTCTTGTAGACCTTTTCTTACTCCCCATACCAAGTCCCTTATAACCGTGAGCTTGTATTCACTCAAGATTTCAGCATTGTAATTAATGTGAAATATGTAAGGCTTTCAACATTCGTAATCAAAAGAAACCTTGAATTTGTTATACATTTCTCTCTAAACAAAAATGTCATATACGTTTGATGTAGTATTGGTATTTGGTGCTTTTTGCGGACGTGTGTTCTGTCTACAGCCAGGAGTTACCAATGCATTGGCCAAAGTATTCTACTATTGTATTACATATAACGTTAGCTACACTCGAGCCTCCGTCAATATGTGGCCTCTAAGCCAGTTAGTGTTCCCCTTTAAAACGCTTGACTTGTGCAGTTTCTTGAAGTTTCTCTTACCGTGTGCTATGAAAAGCATATGTGGGCTCCGTATTTTTTGGTATCGATGCCTGCCGCCCTAAGTTCGGTTTTAATCCAATGAGTATCTACAATCATACAGTTATAAGGCATGGAGGTATTGATTCCTAGGATCGCTATCGGTTCTACTTCTGAATGCAGTAGATTTTGACTGCTCATTAAATTATGTTCTTATGTCAACTTTTTCCTTTCTTGATAACAGAATTATCACAAATTCCCTCTGTATATAATCATTGTGAGTGCTTATTTGTGTATGTGTCTGCGGAAATACATGTAATTGCATAGTCTGTTAAGTTATCTTACTGGTAAAGGAACTGTTGAACCCCATCTACATATATTTGTTTTCTGCATAATAAATATTTGCAGTGTTGATAAGTCTTCTTCAGACGTGATGAAATGCTCCTCTTTCAAAGATAACCATATAGTAACATGTAGTATAATATGACAGTAAGCATGTTAAGACTTTTCTCGCCCTGTCACAGCTGCAATGGTAGATATTATCATTAAATTTGTTATGTTTGGGGTAAATTGTGTAAAATTCCTTTAGGTACTCGTTCTTTTCCTGATATCAGGCTTTGAGCAGCAAATGGCACGTTCTTTTGAGTCCGCACATCTAGCTGCCATGAAGGACCCCGGAGCCAAAGGCCATTGATTCAGCCTGCTCAAATTTTCATATCGATGTTAAATTATTGTTCGGTGATGGGAGATATTTCTGGTAACAAATCAGACTACTTCATGCCTTGAATGACTTTTTAATAGTTTGTAGCAACAATAACAAAGACCTCCTTGCATTCAAAATTTTGAGGTCAGATTATGGTTGTCAAAATTCAATGTACATTGGAAAGTCGCAGAGTTAGTCTGTTTGCTTTGTATATGGAAATGGTATGTCATGACATCCTTGGTGTCCTGCCACACCGAAATATCCACAGCCTCTCCTTCAGTCGTTTCTCCCAAATATACACCACTGACACGGCTGATGGGCCTAAAAACAGGGTCTTCCTGCATATTGGGAAGTTTTCCTGATATAACCAACTTGGTGAGTGCATCATAACATATCCGCAGATAGACAGCTTGGTTGACATGTCCGTAGTAATCAGTGTCACTTGGAAGGGGAATGTAGGGGACAATGTGGGGCTCCTCAGGAACTGTTAGTCTGCTCATTCGCACATCTGGCGAATGAGAGGCCTGCAAGTCTCTGTAAGTTTTGTCGAACCAATCAGGCAAAGGAATTGGTTTTCTTGTATTAATATCGACAGACACAACATTAACACTTCCGTCAAACAACATGTTCTGAGATTTGGCCGAGGTCACTTTGAAGCGATGTTGATAGGAGCTCTTGCCAGCATTGATGATGGAATCTTCGTAAATGAGAGGCGAATACATATGCTGGTCAACTGCATAAAAATTGGGACGGATGTTGTATGAGAAGGACCCAGCAAAAAGAAGACTTTCCTTAAATAGCCTATGCATCCAAGGAATGTTCCTGTAGCCCCACGCTCTTCCATGTTCTGCCCACTTAGCCAAATCCCACAACGTCACATGTCCTGCAATATAGAGAAAATAGAAAAAACAGAGAAGCTCATCAGAACTTCTATTGAATGCATCATCTGAATGGTATCACCAATGACTAAGGTGAAAAAGCATGGGAAGCCAACGAAAGAGCTACTTAGCAAACAGAGAGTGGTAAAAATTAGACATCAGATATAACTTACATGTCAAGAGATAACAACTTACCACACATCCATTTGCAATAAGTTATTGTGTAAGTTTATCGCATTTATTAATGCTTTGAAGTATATTTACAATAACTATTTGTTATCAAAAATAATACAAATTCAAACTCTCCAATTAAGGATGTTTGCTTCTTCACCTGATCTGTCCTGGGAAGCATGCATAAAGCCAGGTGATACCAAAGTATACCCCAATGTATCTTGCTTAGTGGAGATCTTGGGCAAATTCCATTCAGCCATCCTGGAAAAAATAGATTTGTCATAGATAAGTGGTTATGGTTAGACCAAATGGAATAACGTGGTGCCATAATATTGAAGACATACCTAAGTTGTGACATATCGTTGTTGATGTTTCTACTTTGGAATCTCAAGTCATTAGTTACACTGCAACTTGAACTTCCTGGCTTGTGTCTGATTATTGATCGACACGCTGATACTATGTGTCTCGAAAATGAGTTATACATCGCAGTAGCTCTTTTGAACCAAGTGGAGCCTGCGCTCCTTCTTCAACAAGACTCAGGAGAGACCCGATCGACTGTTGATCTGTTGGGCTAGTCAGGAGTCAGGACCACCAATAAGTTCATTCATTGAGCTGTTGAGATTGATAACACAGGTCAACATTCTTATCAAGCTCTGCTACAGCAAGCTCCGGTGTAACGGTAACATGAATTTATACCGTTACGAAGAGTTCGTCAAACACAGTCGGCGTGTTCTCGTTTGGGTTGAAGGGCTATATTTCGCACCTAGAAAATAACATATATCAAGAGCCTTTACAAAAAATAGACCTTTCGCTCCAAAAAACTTACCACCACTCGACACTATTCTTCAATAAATGCCATCGATAGTTCGTTTCCGAACAAATCGCGATACGAGGTCTGCCATTTTGGAAACTATTAATTCTCGAGATTTCCCGCATTGCCTTAGCATCCCAAGTTGAGAATGAGAAAAAGTATACTTCATCGCACAAGGTATTATGCGAATGTCTAACCCGTCGTAAAAGTCGAGATGAAGAAAAAACCACCACCTTCGTGCGGCACATGTATACAATATCTTTACACTTAAGTGCCCACCCCGGGCTTAGCATGAGTCGTCGTCTTTCTGTGCATGCGCAGTGCATGTGGTCTTGAACTTGTAAACAAACATGTTGCTGTGTTTCTGACTTTTTACCGCTTCTCAAATTGATCAAATTATAAATAATTACCATGGATGAAATCCCCCGCCGAAAAGGGATAAAATCGTCCGTAAAACATCATTGCATTCTATAACTCCATCACTTGAGTAGGTTTGGTGTTGGTAGTTGTCTGAATCGATCTAAAAATATTCGCGTTGCGTTGTTTCGAGAAACGGTAAGACGTTTACGCAGACGTCTTGTAGGGCTATGCTACAGCTAGCCGCGCACGACGGTAATATAAATATATACGTTAATGCGCAGTTTAGCTGTAGCATAGCCGTGCACGACGTTTATTAACTTAATAAACGTCGTGCACGGCTATGCTACAGCTAAACCTGTAAACTGCGCATTCGTTGCATGAATTATTACGTAATGCTGCATTTAGGGCCAGTAACTACCTGAGTACTGTTGTTTCTCCTCAACATCAGGCATGCGGCCGATGGTACCGAACAGTGAACAGTACAGACCACAACAATACAGGTCACTTGATGAAAATCCTTGGCAAGATGATCTATGGACCGAAATGACCCTTCACAGAAAGTACCATACGTCGGTTGAATATTAACGATTGCAAACGAAATCTGAGCCATTAGTGCGTAGCAGATTCCGCGTATAAAACCACGATTTACATCCATAGGGCAGAGTATTGATATGACGCTATAGGAGGCATGATGCTGGGATGGAACGTCGCGTTTTTGAATAATCATGGGCTGACTATCCCGAGAACGGGATCGTTTGTGATAGTCCCGGCTCTCGGATGCTCATTTATCGCTCTTTATTGACTCCTCGAGGTATTAGTGCGTAGCGGATTCCGCGTATAAACCACGAACTACAACCACAGCATTGTGGAGCCCGTTCAAGTCCACTTATCGGTATTTATTTCAAAGTTGGGGTGTTATATATTCACCAAGAAGCCTATTAAAAGGATAAGCACATTGCAAAGCGAATCGGAAAGTCTGTTATGTGAATTGTCGACGATTTTGATCAAATCGGTCAATATTACCAAGACATGGTTCGTAACATGATATGGTACCCCAAAACCCATGGTTCTTAGCTACTGCAATGAACCAGCTTCCAAACATGCATGGTTCTGAGGTGGTGGCACCCCGACTACCTCAGAACCATGCATGGTTCCATGCATGAGGGTTCCATTAGTTAAGAACCATGGGAAAACATGATATGGTAGCGGATTCCGCTACAAATACCCTAAAACCCATGGTTCTAAGCTACTGCAATGAACCAGCTTCCAAACATGCATGGTTCTTAGGTGGTGGGACTCCTACTACCAAAGAACCATGCATGGTTCCATGCGTGAGGGTTCCAGTAGTTAAAAATCATGGGAAAACATGATATGGTAGCGGATTCCGCTACAAATACACTAACACCCATGGTTCTAAGCTACTGCAATGAACCAGCTTCCAAACATGCATGGTTCTGAGGTGGTGGCACCCCGACTACCTCAGAACCATGCATGGTTCTATGCATGAGGGTTCCAGTAGTTAAGAACCATGGGAAAACATGATATGGTAGCGGATTCCGTTACAAAATACCCTAAAACCCATGGTTCTTAGCTACTGCAATGAACCAGCTTCCAAACATGCATGGTTCTGAGGTGGTGGGACCCCTACTACCTAAGAACCATGCATGGTTCCATGCCACAGGGTTCCAGTAGTTAAGAACCATGGGAAAACATGATATGGTAGCGGATTCCGCTACAAATACCCTTAAACCCATGGTTCTTAGCTACTGCAATGAACCAGCTTCCAAACATGCATGGTTCTGAGGTGGTGGGACCCCTACTACCTAAGAACCATGCATGGTTCCATGCATGAGGGTTCC
>CM067346.1:31375225-31530225 GCA_034190875.2 Urechis unicinctus
TTGAGTGGGGACGCTAGCCAGAGAAAACACACGAGTACAGGAGTTGAGTTGTTGTTGATTTATTCGAGTTTGGTTTATTAGCTTTCTCTGGAATCTCGGGTCAGAATCTTGTTCAGATACTTCGTCTCTTCGCTAGGTATTTCTCTCTGTACTTCCGCGAGGCCAGCTATTTTATCGGGGTTCCGGCATTGGATTACGCTCGGAACCACACCCACAGCTGGCCTCCCATTGGTCCAGGTATAGCCGGTCCCCCTTCACAAAGGTCGACCCCAACTGCTCACATGGGGCGTGGGCTCGAAGGGTCATTGGCCAATGGGAAAAGCTACCAGCCAGGTCTACTATCAGGGTCATACCCCCGTCATAAGGGCGGAAGTATCCCCGGGCTAGTGAAACATGTCATGCTGACAATGGAAAAGAGGGGGAGCGTTTCAAAAGTCAAAAGAGCTAGATTAATATCACAACACAAACACACGGCGATGTCAAAGGAGAAAACCACGGGAGAATATAAGGTAAGTGGCATTCATTTCATAAAGTATAATATAGTTAACAGCATACATTGGACTGTTCTTCTGGCCATTATTCTGGCTTTTAACAATGTATAATCGGAGGATAAGGGGAGCATTATTAGGGGCGGCCTAATAAGCATGATATGTTGGAAATATATGTTTTGCGCCTTACTCATGAATATATCTAATTTGTACATAGTATTTAATGCAATGGTAAGTCTTCAATGCAGCGAAGGACATCACAGATCGTTAGAACCCCAGCAATGCTGCTGTTGATTGTGATATGCCTGTCATCTAGATTTTCTCTTGTGGTTTTCAACCGTTGTTTTTGTTGACGTTGTCATTGACAATATATGAATATTCTGTGGCATCCATGACCTTTGGAATTTCGATGGTCGTGTATCATTGATAGTGACAGAAAACTGTGTGCAGAGCAATCGCATGAAGTGACCAATGATGATATTTATCCCAAACCGATATGGCCCGACATTTGTGTGCTTTGCTGTCCGGTTATATATACATGTCACAATTAAAGCATATATGAAAGTGAAGCATACCGTGGTGCTGCTCATCTTTATGCTACCGGGCACAAAAAATATAAGCTCGTTGTTCTATCATACTCATCATAATCATCATCACCAGATCCTCAATAAACACTGTCATTCATCTTCATTCTCAATACGAATCATTTTTTCACATAAGGTAACTCATCAGTGCCATATCATGCACTTAATGCAGCCGGTTCCCATGACGTAGTGGTACATTGTGTCACCGTTCGACCTGATGGCTTTGGGTTCTATACCACGGTGTTAAAACCTGACGGTACCATCTCAGAAAGGAGACCTTTGGTTCAATAACGTGTTCGTAGCTTGGTTAGATTGGCTAGATTCCTTACAAACTATTCTTAGTTGATCAATTAATTGGCGCGCAACATACATAACCGTTATCTACACGTGTAATGGCATTCTATTGAAATATACGTAGTGACAAAACATTGAACCAGTCGTCTTTGATGGTCCCGTTAACTAAAAGATAGGAATTTCAGGTTCGTCTGGATCACTGAGATTAATATAGCGATAACGCCAATGGTAGGTACTAAACTGTCTGAGAATGATATGCGATCAACTTCTATGGTCCAATTGTACAACAGCATCATAAGCAGTGCAGATAACATCCTGCAACTATTCCTTTCAACGAAAAACGAGCTTCATTGCGCACATATTTATTTATGGACACAGACGATCAACACTTCCAATACATCAGTAGCGGTGCTCATCTGTTGCAACAATAAAATATACTTATTTCAACAAGTAACGTTATGCACACTTTCTAAAACTCGTAAAAGGTGGCCTCGTTCATTATGCCTCCCATCTAAGCACATGCTTCATGCATCAACATTCGTTACAGCGAAGGAAATGGTTAAGCACACACTTGAACGTTATCTCTCAACCCATACAAGAGCAAAAGATACCCGAGTCTGTGCACTGCCGAATTCCAATGGGTTATTTCACAATATTTATGATTGATACACATGCCCATGATAGCTGTAGCGCTAATCGTGAATTCATGGAACAGGGCATAGACATGTTTCTTTGAAGACCTAATGAGCTGATAGCCCACTGTTCTGCTCTTGATGACAAGCGATACGAACCTGGTAATAATTATGACTACTTTTACTACTCCTTACAAATGTATAAAGGTATACCTTCTACATGCGTTTGCATATACATATCAAAGCAATACAGCATGAAAACGATGCCGTGACAAACACAATATATTGTGCTTTTCACCTCACGTCGGTTTGTATAGGATGCATTAAACTTGATCAAGGCGCGTTTATATTTGATGTTGTAGACACCTTGAATGCAAGAACGTGCAGTGCCGTAGCATGGGGTTTGACCGCCATGTGCTGTATCCTAATTGGCCGCCCCCTGTTTTAGGCGTAACACACGTTTGACGGCTACAAACACACGTATATGAAGATTTACGTTTCATTTATTGATTAATGAACAATATAACAAGATGCCCATGAATACATGGGAGAACTTGGCGAACTGTATCAAGAAGTTCGAAATATTTCAGAATCGGCCCTTAATTGACCAGGTTTTTATAGGATTTTAATTTTTTTGCAACTACAATTCAACTAATTTTCATGACCATCGCATGTTTATTGGTGATTTTACAAGCAATCAAATTTATTAAAGGATAAATTTGACGAAAATTGACTAAGTGAAATTTGTTTTTCTAACTCAACGCGCTTTGATACCGACGAATATTTTGACGGCATATGACAATTAACAAAGTTTGGTAATTGTATCAGCTTTTAAAAAATTTTAAGTTTTAAACGATCGGATGGTAATTCAGGCCAGCCTCTGACCTCGCAATGTTACCATCTATTCCCAAAAGATGCTGGAGCATATCAATGATTCATCAAAGTATTTTTTCACAACACTTACTGCTTGTCCTCATGCACTCAATCTTGTTTCAATCACTCTCTTAACATCGTGACTGGTGACTTTCATAGGCATATCAAATCGACGGGCGGAAGAGGAAGAGAATGTAAACAATCGTTCCACAACTAAAAAAAAACGTAACAGCAGCCGCATGGACACCTGCTAAATTAAGAGAATGGTTCGAACAAGGCACCGGCAGTGAAAGAGGCTTATGTTATCAGTCCCTCATAAACTTGTCCACGTTAGCCCAAAGCTACTTTCGAAAATTATCACTGCGCTTGACGTTCGTTTACTCCACTGGAGGAAACAGCTGTTTAGTTGGTACCAAAAGACGGATTACCTGAGTAGCTGTGCCGAAGGACTTCCGGTCAACCACTCGTACTGCTTGAGCAGCGATGAATTTAGTTTTCAATAGATTTGAAAGGTTTTTCTAATTAGTCGGCCATCACAGTCACAGCATTCGAGATAATTAAATAGACCAAGTCATGTAAGGTCAAGAAGTCCAGAATGTGACTGTAACGGCGGCTCGCGTGTGCACGCGAAGACCTCATAATGGAATAATAGCTTTGTGGTCATTTGCAAGCCAACACGTCAGGAAGTGCTTATATAAATCAATATTATATAATCTAATATAAATTCTGCAGCTATGAGAATATTCCATTGTTTACTGCATGATAAAAAAAGTTCGACTTTAGTCTTGAGGGAGGCTTGTTCTTACGGCTCAATGATGTCTGGCAGCTGAGTAAACAAGGAGAAACACACTACTGAAGCGGACCGTGTTTTTTGGTTCATGTATTCAAACAATCACAGCGTTCGTGTTGTTCTGTCGGGGAGGTGTTTTATAATAACAGTCGGTTGCGGCTACTTCTACCATGTGTTACTCCTTTCCAATGCATTAAAGACACTTTTGAAGCAGTATCAACATCGCCACGGATGATGACTATAAATGCTTCAATCGTCTATACGCCGCTGGCTATCGTCTAGGAAGAACACAACGGTTCATAAAAAACATTTCCCCAGGAGTCGATAGATTCAAAGGTGAAAGGTTTCAGCTACCTCAATATAAAGTGCTCGTCTAGACAACTTGTTTTTAAACTCGTGGTTCTATATTCGCAGTCTCCTTCATCTATTGGCTCCTTGCTGGTGTGAGTAAATGATGATGGGAAGTGTTACTTGCATTGATTGTGCTTCTAATTAAGAAAACAATATCCGGTAGACATGGGGCTAATTCTGTATCATGTCAACACGTCGCCAACGATATATGTGTTATTTGTTTGGCCTTAACAATTTGATGGTGACAAACCTTTCCTGTTCGTTTATGTGTTCGTTTATCACATCCTTTGAATTAGATCTTTATTCAGACTTGTTTCATATACCAGTAGTGTAAGTGAGCGGCTATTGTTGGCTCTGGTTGGTGCAGGGAGCTATGGGTATAGACAATTGGTACTGTGAACGCCAACACTAGTTCCTGTATCCAACAAGTGACAGGATATCACATGGGTATATGATCTACGCTAGTGCTGTAATCGTTGCTTCGTCATTAAATTATTTTTGTACTCTGTACAAGATAAATTGCTCTCTCCTTTGCTGTTGCGAGGTGAGCCGGTTAGTAGGAATGACATACTCATCTTTTGTCTCTTTCAATGATTCAGTTCTGCAATAAACTGGTACCTCTTCTTTATGACAGGCACAATAGTTAACACGAAAATTTGGATTTGTCAAAAAACAAAGGAACGCATAGAAGACGAATACAAGACTGTCTTAACCAAATTGCATGTTACCCTCCCTCAAAAGCAATAACAGAGAGGTCAAGTAGATATTTGCAATATAGGTCAGTTTAAGATATCAAAGGTGCTGATGATCATTGACGCGTAGACCCAAATAGT
The DNA here is from genome assembly GCA_034190875.2 of Urechis unicinctus. NCBI lineage: Eukaryota > Metazoa > Annelida > Polychaeta > Xenopneusta > Urechidae > Urechis > Urechis unicinctus. The sequence goes on from CM067346.1 coordinate 31,380,071, forward strand.
AAAAGTATCGTTTTCCAGCTAGTTACGATGACTATCCTGGAACACATCTTGCTGGTTGTTGCTGTTGTTAGAACGTGATGATAATGTCAATGAACATTTTCATCATTGAATGGACTTGCGCTGGTTTTACGCTCCTTGCGATCTGACCTAGTCTAGTCCTGCCCTGTCTTTGTTCACACATTATCCTGTCCTTTCCAGTACCTTCCCTGTCTAAATGTATTTGTCATGTCTTTGCTTGTCCCACTATCCTTCTGACATATTGTTAGCGAACCAATCACTCATAAAGGAGTATATTACGCTTCAGTCTTGAATGGTTGCGTCTTTGACTTCCGGTTCAGTAGAGGGGATAGAAGGAGTGGGGGTTCCATACATTTTGTCCGTCGTGAGTTTCACAATATTGTTTTGATTGTGTGATAATTTAAATACAGTTTCTGTAAGTTGACTTATGTGGAGGTATAGTGAGGGCTGTGTTTGCAGGGAAATGAGATTAATGGTCTCTCATCATAGTACAGACTTACCACCTCGTTAAATACTCTGTAAGACATATGCTCCTGATTGTGGCGAGGTGGATATGTCATATATACCATGTTAAATAGGTTGCTCCTCGATCATCTCATTTCCTTTGCCTAGATATGTTATGAATGCATAATGAAAACAATCAAATGCCCAATATACCCTCTATATTTTCCCTTATGTTCTGTTGTGTGGTTTGCTAATGACAGGGCTATTTTGTATTTTGTTGGCGATGCCCTTTGAAGAAGAATGGATATCCAGTGGCTTCCTTGACCTTTGAAATTTTGAGGGTCCTGTAGCAATCAATTGCTCTACAATATCTCTGTAGAGCAATTGCCAAAATAAATTCAATGTTTATAAGGTTTCCCTGGCAATATTGCTCGACGTGCCGATCACTTGTGGTGCAACCATCACCGTAATAAGACGCAAAGAACGTGCTATACGCTCACTGTAAAGCAATGAAGTGGAGTTCACTGGAAATGGATGGCAATTTTCGCATTTCTCGTAATCGAGTGTGAGCCATACCATTATGTGGCTTTACAATCATCAGGATAATACTGTATCACTTGTCACCGCATGGTCATTGAGTAATAGCGGAAATCGTCTAAAGAACATTTGTGGTAGGTATACAATGACAATGTGGTGGTCCTCTAGTTGAGATAGTCTTGTTTGCTTGATCAACCACCCCTTAACAGCCAGGGTTAACAACTACATTTTAAATTAAACATTGCATCAAAGTGATAAGTACATAGCGGCAGTGAATGCGATATATATAAGTTTATTGATGCAGCATAAGATCGAGAACGAATCAGGTGGTGTTAATTTCACGTGCAATTCGATATTCATGAAGTTACCTGCGGCAATTGCCAGATGTGTTCCTTGGCTGTTAGTCTTGAAGGTGTGGCTGTTAGTGTTGAAGGTGTGGCCACTTAACACCGCTGCTTTTCTCGCCCCTTTAACCTACTCTATCGTGGCTGTAAGATGGATGTCAGCGTGACCGATAGCTCAAGGACGGTCCGTTCTTGCTTCCTGCCGCTCTCTTCAAACTGCGCTTAATACTCATTCTACCGTCAGCAAGTTAATAAATTGAGGTACAGGCAACTATTTCTGTTGATGCCGGGGGTGTAAGACAATATATAGATCAAACAAAATAGAGTTAAGTTATCAAATAATGCAAATAGGTAAGGTGAATTATGGACGAGGTCAGTAATAGGAGCTTCGGCAATACCGGCGCTTCACACATTTGTCAGTTGAGGACGATTAGAAGCACCAAATAATATGTCTCAGTCGTGAGCCTGCATCATGAAACGAATTTACAAATATGCCATTGCAAAGAGAGAGAGAGAGAGAGAGAGAGAGAGAGAGAGAGAGAGAGAGAGAGAGAGAGAGAGAGAGAGAGAGAGAGAGCCTTGTGCTTCGAAGCCTAGGCTTGTTAAAATGAGACAGAATAGACACTTTCTAAAAACATTTCCCTCAGCAACATTAAACGCGAACTCAATCCATGTTCAATAACACAATAACAAATTGTTTTGCGTTTAAGAAACATGGGGTCAAAGTTAATATGTAAACGACTTTGATGTTATATGCAGGTGAATAGATGTCGATATCTGAATAACAACACACGCAACTACCATCTCTTTCCTCGGCGTGGTATTAGTCGCGTTTCAATACAGATTTTATGTACATATCATATAATATCATATCTTATTCTTTCAGCCGGATGGCATTTCTGAGTGTCAGCAAGAGCAAACACATCTTGCATCATAAGGCAGTGGGCCCTGTTGATAATCGTTTATATTCTTGATGTACGCTACGGGGTGGCTTTTATCTCGGCCCAAAGGCAAATATTCATGACACCATATAAATTTCACTCGAGGTAATTCATAAATAAGATTGATGATAGGTAGACAAGTCATAAGTTGCTGATATCTCTTTCACAATTCCCCTTGCAAACACGTCGACGATAATGCTGTAAACGGCTTATATATCGATCCTGCTTCAATCAATCGAGTAGAATAAGTTGTATATTAAAGTTGCATTTTGATAGGGATAGTTTAGGCTATCACAGACAACGATTCACTTCATGCAAGTTATATTGCAATGCTCACGCATAATTGTTCTAACTCATCTCTCATATTGTTAAATTTACTGGCAAATAATGTTGTTTCTATGACGCACACTGCGATAAATAATTGAGCAGCACTTAACAAACCGCCAAAGTTCTCTACACTCAAAGTGACTGCATGATTCACAGAAGGACGCTTATTGTCCATGGAAAGAATGAAAACATCTAATTAGGATCGAATATATAAGAAAAGATGACGGTATTAGAACAAGGAGATTTGCGCTGACAGAACATTTATTGGCTCTACATAAAAAGAGTGAGTGCTCTATTGAGAGTTAGTATTAACCAGATGTTCATCAGGTACGTTACTTGCGCTAGGCAGTAAATGACTTAGAAAGCATCATTATGACAGTAGATAACAAATAGGCGATACAAGTCACACCAATTACGAGCTAATATAACGGCAATACTAAAACTATATCGCTTTGAAACGATGAAATCGTGCCCATGACTCGCACAAGCCACCTATATGGTTGCATGAGTAATTCGGCTTTGACTAGCTTAGAACAATATTGCTAATTAGGTGCATTGCTTGTTTTGTTTTGTGCCACGAACACACACACACACACCACACACACACACACACACATACTGCGCTTGTACTGTCCACCTTTACTGGAAATATACCCTATTGACATTCACTGAGCAGCCAATCCCCTCCAAAACTAACACGCTCTTTGAGATGATTGTAATGCTAACACAAACGCTTCTTTGAGATGATTGTCTGTCCAGAAGGTTATGCCGGGTTTTACCAAAAGTAGACAGGCTCCATGCAAGCGCTGAATTTATTCTGCAATCCGTATGCTCTGTTGAATCCAGAAGGTTACTGCCGGATTTTATTAAATAATGGATAAAAGCTCGTGAAGGGATTAATTATGTAGCCATAGATTATCCTTATTCTGCCGAGAGATGGAGCCTCGATGCTATTATGTGTGCATCTGATCTACATATTTCCTTACGATCCCCCGTCTTAAACGAAGACATTAATTTGTGGCTCGATTTATTAACATGTTCCCATAAGAATCAGTTTCGAATTCAGTTCAAAATGATCGATAAGATGGTAAGCATCAGCCGCATTCGAGCTATCAGTCATTATATCATCCACTGATCAACCACGATACAGGAGGTCGACACGAGCCCTAGCAATAGCGCTGTTATTAATGGCCACAGCCGGTGAAAAGTTCACGCATCGCAAACTAGCAGCCACTTCACGCATCATGCAACTGATGCAAGATGCATCATTTTGGCTTGAATGGTAAATGGTTGTAGAATTGCCATCAAAATACCCAGATGAGTATTTGATCATATATCAAACGGTTGGAGAATTAATCATTGTCTTTTACTTGTCTATGCACAGAGATTGTTTAGGGCACGAAAACTACAGTATATCCTTTTATCTTTAAAAGGGCAATGCCACAAACACACGGCGATGTCAAAGGAGAAAACCACGGGAGAATATAAGGCAAGTGGCATTCATTTTATAAAGTATAACATAGTTAACAGCATACATTGGACTGTTCTCCTGACCATTATTCTGGCTTTTAACAATGTTTAATCGGAGGAAAAGGGGAGAATTATTAGAGGCGACCTAATAAGCATGATTTGTTGGAAATATATGTTTTGCGCCTTACTCATGAATATATCTAATTTGTACATAGTATTCAATGCGATGGTAAGTCTTCAATTCAGCGAAGGACATCGCAGATCGCTAGAACCCCAGCAATACCGCTGTTGATTGTGATGAGCCTGCCATCTAGATGTTCTCCTGTGGTTTTCAACCGTTGTTCTAGTTGACGTTGTCCATGACAATGCATGAATATTCTGTGGCATCCGTGACCTTTGGAATTTCGATGGTCGTGTATCATTGATAGTGACAGAAAACTGTGTGCAGAACAATCGCACGAAGTGACCAATGATAATATTGATCCCAAACCGATATGGCCCGACATTTGTGTGCTTTGCTGTCCGGTTATATATACATGTCATAATTAAAAGCATATATGAAAGTGAAGCATACCGTGGTGCTGCTCATCTTTATGCTACCGAGCACAAAAAATAGAAGCTATCATACTCATCATAATCATCATCACCAGATCCTCCATAAACACTGTCATTCACCGCTCATCATTTTTTCACATAAGGTTACTCATCAGTGCCATATCATGCACTTAATGCAGCCGGTTCCCATGACGTAGTGGTACATTGTGTCATCGTTCGACCTGATGGTTGTGGGTTCTATACCACGGTGTTAAAACCTGGCGGTACCATTTCAGAAAGGAGACCTTTGGTTCGTATTCGTAGCTTGGTTAGATTGGCTAGATTCCTTACTAAGCTTTCATTCATATAAACTATTGTTAGTTGATCAATTGATTGGCGCGCAACATACATAACCGTTATCAACACGTGAAAATGGCATTCAATTGAAATATGCGTAGTGAAAAAACATTGAAACCAGTCGTCTTTGATTGTCCCGTTGACTAAAAAATAGGAATTTCAGGTTCGTCTGGATCACTGAGAGTAATATAGCGATAACGCCAATGGTAGGTACTAAACTGTCTGTGAATGATATGCGATCAACTTCTGTACAACAGCATCATAAGGAGTACAGATAACATCCTGCAACTATTCCCTTAAACGAAAAACGAACTTCATTGCGCTCATATTTATTTATGGACACAGACGATCAGCACTACCAATACATCAGTAGCGGTGCTCATCTGTTGCAACAATAAAATATACTTATTTCAACAAGTAACGGTATGCACACTTTCTAAAACTCGTAAAAGGTGGCCTCGTCCATTATACCTCCCATCTAAGCACATGCTTAATACATCAACATTCGTTACAGCAAAGGAAATGGTTAAGCACACGTTTGAAAGTTATCTCTCAACCCATACAAGAGCAAAAGATACCCGAGTCTGTGCACTGCCGAATTCCAATGGATAATTTCACAATATTTATGATTGATACACATGTGTATCAATACCTTTTGAGGTCAGATGGGATTGTGATGCTGATTATAACGAACACCCAGCCATCTTAAAACGTTCACTCATTTATGGAACGGTGAATGGGTCTTTGGGATTTTCCCGTTTTTTGACTTTATATATCATGGTGAAACTGTTCATCAGCAAATGTGAATATCAAAGAGGTCTTAGTTACAATTAATAACGCAAAGCAATAATACAACAACGCACCAATTTATATACAGAAAACGAATAATCTACGACAACACAAATATTTCTTACCTGTTCTGTAGATTGTTTCTCGCATAATATCTGCAGATTCACTACGTGTACAGGTAATCTGAACAGCAAAAACTGTTCACCTTCAGCAAGTATACAATAACTGTTGATCACTACTGCTTACTCAAACTCGTGGTTAAATACCCCTCTTTGTTGAATATAAACATTGTCCTACTTCGAGCAGCTCAACACTAATTATTTCATACGAGATCGAGAGATATGTGTGAGCTTAGATGTATATTCGGTCTTTTTGCAAAACTGTCGAAGGGGACATTGTGAAATGGATTTATATCGCAGGGATGAATTATCAACCTATCATATGTAAAGTGTATTGAGCACCATTTGCAAGAGATGCACGTGTGGAAGATATGGTTCTTATTCAGTACAGCACCAACATCAGGTAGCAACCACACTTTTAGTGAATTTACCACCTCGGATTGCTCGGGTTGCAATTTAGTGATGGCTTTGAAAAATAGCTTATATTCATGTAACGAGAAATTTACCATTGTAATCAAAATGCATAATACATGACCATTTCGAGCATAGGGAGTAACAAAACCAATCAGTGGCATTCTAATCGCAAAGTAACTGTCCATGATAGCTGTGGCGCTAATCGTGAATTCATGGAACAGGACATAGACGTGGTTCTTTAAAAACCAAATGAGCTGATAGCCCTTTGTTCTGCTCTTGTTGACAAGCGATACAAATCTGGTAATATTTATGACTACTTTTATTACTTACAAATGTTTAAAAGAATATCTTCTTATTGGGTTTACATATACACATCAAAACAATACAGCAGCACACTACATTGTTCTTTTCACCTAACGTCAGTTTGTTTAGGATGCATAAAACGCGATCAAGGCGCGTTAATATTTGATGTTGAAGACACCATGAATACAGGAAATTGCAGTGGCGTAGCGTGGGATTTGGCCACCTAATTAGCCGCCCCTTCCTTAGACGTAGCGCACGTTTGATGGCTACAAACACAATAACCATTTGGAGCTTTATTCTTACTTTGACTGCCCCTATATTTGCATGTTTGTTCCCAAAGGTAAGGTAGCTGCAGACGTATGTGAATGCAAGGATAGGTTCTTTTGATCTACTTAACCAAACCAATAGGCCAGGAAGTGCTTATATAAAATAATATCATCATATCTATGATGATTTCCTCAGCTATGCGAATATCCCATTGTTTACTGCAAAATAAAAAAAAGAGTTCGACTCTTGAGGGAGGCTTGTTCTTATGGCTCAATGATGTCTAGTAGCTAAGAAAACAAGGAAAAACACTACTGAAGCGGACCGTGTTTTTTGGTTCATGTATTTAAAGAATCACAGCATTCTTGTTGTTCTGTCGGGGAGGTGTTTTATAATAACAGTCGATTGCGGCTACTTCTACCACGTGTTACTCATTTCCAATGCATTAAAGACACTTTTGAAGCAGTTTCAACTTCGCCACGGATGATGACTATAAATGCTTCAATCGTCTATACGCCGCTGGCTATCGTATGATTCAGTTGTGCAATAAGCTGGTACCTCTTCTTTATGGCAGGCACAATAGTTAACAAAAAAAATTGCATTTGTCAAAGAACAAAGGAACGCATAGAAGACGAATACAAGACTGTCTTAACCAAATTGCATGTTACCTTCCCTCAAAGGCAACAAACAGAATAGTCAAGTAGATGTTTTTCAATGTAGGCCAGTTCATTTAAGATATCGAAGGTGCTCGATATTCATTGACGCGTAGACCCAATGAGTAAAAGTAGCTTTTCCCAGCTGGTTACGTTGGCTATACAGGACCACATCTTGCTGGTTGTTGCTGTTGTTAGAACGTGATGATAATGTCAATGAACATTTTCATCATTGAAATGACTTGCGCTGGTTAACTGGTCTGTGATATCTTTTATCATAGTACAGTCTTACCACCTCATTAAATATTCTGTAAGACAGATGTTCATGATTGTGGCGTGATCATGTTATTTTCCTTGCCTGGATATGCTATGAATGCATAATGTATAGCAATGCAAATGCCCAATATATCCTCTCTATTTTTCCTTTATTTCATTATGTTGTCACTTCTAGTTCTTTTGTGTGGTTTGCTAAAGACAGACCTATTTTGTTGGCGTTGCCCTTTGAAGAAGAATGGATATCCAGTGGCTTCCTTGACCTTTGGAATTTTGAGGGTCCTGTAGCATTCAATTGCTCTACAATATCTTTGTAGAGCAATTCAATAAGGTTTATAAGATTTATAAGGTTTCTCCTGTTAATTTTGCTTGACGTGTCGGTCACTTGTGGTGCAACTTAGCAATAGTGGTATACAATTTAAGCGTACGTTTCACAATGAAAATGTGGTGGTCCTCTTATTGTGATGGTCTTGTAGGCTTGATCAACCACCACTTAAGCCAGTGCGTTAACTACTACAGTTTAGATTAAACATAGCATTAAAGGGATCAATAAATAGCGGCAGTGAATACGATATAATGCGATATATTTAAGTCTATTGTTGCACCATATGATCAAATACGAATCTGGTGGTGTTAATTTTACGTACAATTCGTTATTCATGAAGCTACCTGCGGCAATTGCAAGATGCGTTCGGTTCCGTGGCTGTTAGTCTTGAAGGTGTGACTGTTAGTCTTGAAGGTGTTGCCATATAACACCGCTCTCTTTCTCGCCTAATGTATCGTAGCTGTGAGTTGGATGTCAGCATGACCTAAAATTTAAGGTTAGTGCTTCCTTCCTGCCACTCTCTTCAAATTGCGCGTAATACTCATTTTACCGTTAGCTAGTTAATTAATTGAGCTACAAGCAGCTATCTCTGCTTCTGCCGGGGGTGTCAGGCAATATATAGATAAAACTGAATGGCGTTAAGTCATAAAAAAATGCAAAAAGGAAGGGTGAAGTATAGACGATGTCAGCAATAGGTGCTTCGGCAATGCGGACACTTCACAAATTTGTCAGGTGAGGACGATAAGAAACACCGTATAATATATGTCATTGTCGTACGCCTGCATCATGAAATGTATACGTGTTTACAGATATATCATTGTAAAGAGAGATAGAAAAGCCTTGTTCTTCGAAGCCTACGTTTGTCATAATCAGACAGAATAGACATAGTACTTTCTAAAACTGTCCATATACCTGTTAAATGTCCATAGCGCAATAACGTTACACTATAAAGCTGCTGAGCTGATATATTTTTGTTGACGATATCAAAATCGCATAATGTGTTTTATGTCAATATTCGTTTGTGATTATAGCAAGCAGAATTTACCGAATTAGTGGGTAGAAAACGATCAATACTAATGAGCAGAATATTATGTATATTCTAACATAATTCGAACAAATTTTCCCTCAGCAATATTAACCGTGAACACAATCTATGTTCAATAACACACAGACAGATTGTGTCGCTCACCAACAGACCCAAAATAAACTGGACATGTTTTGCGTTAATGGACCATGGGTCCAAGTTTAATATGTAAATGACTTTGATGCTAATTGCAAGTGAATAAAGAAGAACTGTCGCAACAAATTGGGAACATAGAGATTTTAAGCCAAATTATTTACATGTACATATCATATCATATCTTATCTTATCATATCATGGCTCATCTATATCATGGTGTATAATGACGTTCAGTTTCAATCCACCTGTGCTGATAAAGGAACTATTTATCTGGCGCAATTCTTTTCCCAAGGGCAAAATGTTTGTCTTACTCAGTCGGATGGCATTTCTGAAGGTCAGCAAGAGCAAACACATAGCACATCATAAGGAAGTGGACCCTGTTGATAATCATTTATATTCTTGATTTACCGTATGAGGTGGTTTTTAACACGGCCCCAAAGGCAAATATTCATGACATCATATAAATTTCACTCGAGGGAATACATACAAAGGATTGAAGATAGCTAGATAAGACATCAGTTGCTGAGGTATCTTTCACAATAGCCACTGTGATATGTACACATGTACATCAGGGTTAATCTTAGTACACAAGTCATAAAACACATCCATCAGACTATAAGATGTTTGTTAACGATAAGTAATTGGGCAGTTAATTGTTCGTAAGCTGAAGCATTACGTACATTATACCTACCTTGTTAATCAGCTCAAATAATGCGCTTGTACTGTCACGTCCACCTTTACTGGAAATATGCCCTATTGACATTCACTGAGCAGACAATCCTCTCACTAACTAACAAGCTTCTTTGAGATGATTGTAATGTATGAACACAAACGACAGGCTCCATGCATGCGGCTGAATTGCAATCCGTATGCTCTGTCCAGAAGGTTACTGCCGGGTTTTACCAGAAAGTAGTAAATAATGGATAGAAGCTCGTGAAGGGATATAATTATGTAGCATATAATCACCATAGATTATCCTTATTATGCCGAGAGATGGAGCCTCGATGCTATTATGTGTGCATCAGTGTCGCCGAAATGACACGTTCACAAGTGATAATTATCGGTATTGCGAATAACAACTTCTTGCATGTAATACACTGTCATTGCAGTGATTGCAATACGCATACTACGACTGAAGAACAATCACTGCTGTTTATCAGTCATTAAGATTATAAGGAACACATATTACACTGTGAAGATCCAAACCCAATTAATCGAAAGCGATGTTCTTAAAGACCCTGACGTATTTCGAATAAGTTGATTCATACACGACGTTATTAAACATTAAAATTACGGCTTTGGTCAGCTTACTATGTTTCTGCCGCATTACCAGCCAAGACGTTGACGGAATGCGCTCATTATCATGGTTGAATTTTAAATGCATTCTCAATCGCTGCTAAGCCGCAAATAAATTGGTAATTATATATAAGTTCATAGACGACGTATCAAAAGATAATATTTAATTTATGACTCTTCTAGATAAATTGCAAACATTGACGGTGTGTCCACTTTACCATGGTCACGGAGAGGTTATTGATATATCATCCGAATATCAAACATTTGATAGTGTCAGGATTTTGATAACTAATTAATGTCAAGACATCATGTCAGTTATTACATTTACCAAAGCACAGCCAATACGATTTTCTACAAAAATTACAGTACGTCTTATGATGCATTCCATGCATTATTTGATCCTCTTCGTGACATTGTACTCTGCATAGCTACAATACACCTTTTTTTTACCAAGATTAAATATGATCCAGGCTGTGAACCTAATCGGAAATTGACCTTGGCATATGAAGTCACACCTAAATATTAAAGTGGCAGCTTAAACTATATTTTTTCAGCTTTATTGCGGACCACGACATACATGATATTATACAGACACAACTGTGTTTAGTGGAGTTATTCATAATATGCCTCCGGTATTCCAATTGTCCATGAATTTATAGAAGTGCAGCTAATTTATATCTTCTGCAGGCTGCACGTACGCATGAACTTAATCTCAGCACTTATCAATTTGTTGTTACTGGTACATATGGTGTATTCGCTGCTGCATCTTTACTTAACGAATGTTACTAAAAAGTTCTTCGGTACATTTACTATGTTGAATCAACACAGGAAGTAGACTCATCACATTTTTCAGTGACAAGATACTTCTGCAATTATTTAAGTGGGTGTAAACACGACATCGCAGCTGTTCAAATATACTTTCCACGTCGCAGCAAACATTAACGAGGCAGTTTGGCTATTCTAGCCATTATCGACATCATTCGATGTTGTCGATAACGATGATTGCCAGTAATGCCATAGCCCGCTTGCATGAATCACTAAAACTCGTAATACATAATTGACTTTTATAGCGTTAAGATGTGATATCACCAAGGCAACAGTCGGGTGGATGCTGGCATTTCAGGCGCGCTGTACCAATATCGCAGACATTCTGTCGGTTAGATCTGAGCTTATCGTGGGTTAGATATTATTAAATTCAGACAAATACATAAGTGTTCAAATGTTTAGAGATATAAGAGAACAGAAAAAACAGAACCATCACATGATATGGAAATTCTCAGGAGTTGCATCGCATTTTGTTATTCGTAAATGGTTAACCTGTGACAAGTAATTAAAGGTTTGAAATATATCCTTACTATCATCACCACCTTAATACTCATTCTCCTTCTCTACATAATCGCCATCGTCGTCGTCGTCATCATCATCATCATCATCATCATCATCATCTTCATCATCATCATCATCATCATCATCATCATCATCATCATCATCATCATTATAATCACCATTTGTCACAATGCTGCGCTTCGAAAATTAATTTATTTGGGTATGAAGATGGCAGAATATACCAGCAACTCAGGGTACGATTGAATGTGCTGAATACTAGGAGATACATTCCTATCAATACCGGCATACAGAACAGTGTGTTTCATATAATTTAATACACGTTGCCGACAGTGAAACTAACATATATGTGATGTATTGCAGCGTTCTATGTCGGGATAAATATTCATTGTCTAGAGGTAGATATCATATACACTTCTACCAATCATGATTGCAAGTTTCGATTTAGATGCGCATATTTGTTTCCGATTAACGTCGGTTTTGTAAGCCAAGTCAGTCGGCAAATGAAATATATGAGATAATCCACACATAGTGTCCGATGATGTTGCTTGTATGCTTGATATATCATCTATCATCCCGTATCGACAGCAGCATCGGTGTCAATATCCTATTGTCGAGTATCCGGCAATGTTAGAAAAAAATAACCAGATGGATTTTTAAGTTATTGTGCACGTTTACTACCGTTAGCAAGACATAACCAGGCAAAACATATCATTATTTATGACCTCTTCAGGTTATTGTTTGGTTAAGTACGTGATAAGGAGATTGTTTGTTATGTCGCTGATAACAAACAATAAATGATGAGCAGTGTATAATCAATCAAGAAATAATGGCAGCGACGCAAGTTCCAGCTGCGTATTCTACATTGTGCTTTATACGTCTGTGTGTATTGTACCATGAATTCAAACATAAAGCGATTAGATGCCAGAATATTTTATGTTTCAGCTGCACAAAATGACTGTATAATCTGTATGAATATCAGTGCAATTCCTAGCACTGAACATATACGTCCCACGGCTGGAAAAACGCCGTCATGAAAGAAATACCCCCTTTTATTTATGGTTTATTTTATATTAATAGATACCAATTGATGATCCACATTATCAGTTCAGCTTTCAGAGATTATATAGCACCAGCACACGTGGTGTTGTGGAATAGTATTTCCTGAAGCGCGTAAAATATATGCAGTAACTTCTATTGTATGCTGTGAGGATCATTCAGTACCTGTAAATGACATGATATGTATTTGTACCTGCTTGTTATAGCATGAAGTGTTCAATTATAAACAATCAACATCTACTTGAAATCGTGATATGGCTGGCCGTAGTAGAATATTGTGCTCATTGCATTAATGTGCACTTTTTCAGGAATTAATCGGCAAAATGACGTACAAATCACTTCATCATTTGTCCGTTTGCTAACGTGCACGCAGTAAAAATCGTCTATTTTAATTCTATTGGATGCTAGAAGTCGACCGCGTCTAAAGATTCTGTTAATCTTCATAACTGCAGGTCTGAACAACCACAAGGTTGGGTTTTGCTGAAGTCCACGGATCTAAGTAGCAATTGTATTAAATGTCACAATATATGTTATTGCTTGACAAATAACATAAGTGAGTTCACTGATGTATTGCAATAAGGCTACCCCAAAAAAATATCCAAATCTAATCTGACACTCAGACAAACGTCTTGACCCTGTCCTTCCTTCTGATTCAAACTTGGCTTGGCATGGTTCTGCAAAATATCTAAGCCAATGAAAAACGTTGCCGCCATCCAGGAAATATCCAGTTTATAACTTACCCCACATAGCGTTTGTAGTAATGGTCAACGCATGGGCAATCTAATCAAACTTGACAGGAAAATGACAAACGTTGAGTTAGTTTGTAGTTTATCGCTATTCCATGAACCTGTCGTTATTGTTGATTGGTGCTGTGAACGCCAGGACCTGCTGTGAAATCCAGTCACGGACACAATCGGAATCTATCTATGAACAAGGCAATTATGCGTTTGTAACTTGCAAATCATCAACTTAATGAATCGAATGAAGGTCACGTGACGTCGAGTTTACTTGTAGCACTCTTGACTGACGTGACGACTTTGTTGTATGCGTCATGTTCACCACCATTTGAAGAGCAGCCTGTTGGTTTCGCACAATTACGAGGTTTATGGGAACTATATATGACAGATAATGGATTGCATATACCTACTGTTAATTTATTCGTTATAACTGAAAACCCCAAGAGCAATCTGTGCGTCATTTTATATCGATCATATTCCGCCAGAACCCAAAAAAGTCTAGCCATGATCTACCTTGTAATATCGTAATTGGTAAGCCAAAGCATCCAGTGAAAAAGTTTTACCTCAACAGTATAGTTTAGGTTGAGTGAATGTATCTCCCGAGCTCTGCAGCGTTTTAGCCAAACAGTAAAGAAAAATCCATTCTGACACCCTGGACAGCCTCTTCGCCCTAAGAGGTTAAAAGCTTGATTGAGCTCTGTGGTAAATATTTACGCAGCTTGCTTGAGCCCTGTGTTATATATTGACACATCCGGTAGGCAACATGGCTACGGCCTCAGCACATATTCAACGCGTCAAATCCTCCTGTGTACGTGCTGCAGTGATCCGGTACTTTGTATTAGCAAAGCACACGTGTTATAAAGCAGACAGATGACTTAGTCTAGTGGTATTTACCTCAGCAACATTTAACATTCTTGTTACTTTCCCTATTCCTTTTTTTAAGTCGTGATAACTTGCTATTTGATCTACATATTGCCATGTAATGCCCCGTCGAAAACGAAGACATTAGTTTGGGCTCGGTTTATTAACATACGAATCAGTTTCGAATTCAGTTCAAAGTGATTGATAAGATAGTAAGCATAAGCCACATCCGAGCTATTTGTCGTTATATCATCCACTGAACAGCTACAATATAGGAGGTTGAGACGAGCCCTAGCAATAGTTATTTATGATGACAGTTTGTGAAGAGTTAACTCATCGCAAAACTAGCAGCCACGCATCATGCAACTGGCACAGGATGCATCATGTTGGCTTGAATGGTAAATGGCTGTAGAATTGCCATCAACAGACTCAGATGAGTATTTGATCATCTATCATACGGTTGGAGAATTGATCATTGTCTATTACTACTGGCCTTTGCTCAGAGATTGTTTGTCATATGTAATGCTACACGTCCCACGTAATTGCGAAGAGCAAGAACACTACAGCATATCCTTTTATCTTCAAAGGGCAATGCCACAAAACACACGTCGATGTCAAAAGAGAAAAAAGCTAAGTGGCATTCAAAATGTAGATCGTTTATTAAGGTGTTAAAAAGATGTTAAATGCATATATTTTACACTTCTTCTGACCATTTTTATAGCTATTAACAAAGTATTTATGTAAACCTATGATAATCTGGGGATAAAAGAAGATAAGGTTTCTCCTGTTAATTTTGCTTGACGTGTCGGTCACTTGTGGTGCAACTTAGCAATAGTGGTATACAATTTAAGCGTACGTTTCACAATGAAAATGTGGTGGTCCTCTTATTGTGATGGTCTTGTAGGCTTGATCAACCACCACTTAAGCCAGTGCGTTAACTACTACAGTTTAGATTAAACATAGCATTAAAGGGATCAATAAATAGCGGCAGTGAATACGATATAATGCGATATATTTAAGTCTATTGTTGCACCATATGATCAAATACGAATCTGGTGGTGTTAATTTTACGTACAATTCGTTATTCATGAAGCTACCTGCGGCAATTGCAAGATGCGTTCGGTTCCGTGGCTGTTAGTCTTGAAGGTGTGACTGTTAGTCTTGAAGGTGTTGCCATATAACACCGCTCTCTTTCTCGCCTAATGTATCGTAGCTGTGAGTTGGATGTCAGCATGACCTAAAATTTAAGGTTAGTGCTTCCTTCCTGCCACTCTCTTCAAATTGCGCGTAATACTCATTTTACCGTTAGCTAGTTAATTAATTGAGCTACAAGCAGCTATCTCTGCTTCTGCCGGGGGTGTCAGGCAATATATAGATAAAACTGAATGGCGTTAAGTCATAAAAAAATGCAAAAAGGAAGGGTGAAGTATAGACGATGTCAGCAATAGGTGCTTCGGCAATGCGGACACTTCACAAATTTGTCAGGTGAGGACGATAAGAAACACCGTATAATATATGTCATTGTCGTACGCCTGCATCATGAAATGTATACGTGTTTACAGATATATCATTGTAAAGAGAGATAGAAAAGCCTTGTTCTTCGAAGCCTACGTTTGTCATAATCAGACAGAATAGACATAGTACTTTCTAAAACTGTCCATATACCTGTTAAATGTCCATAGCGCAATAACGTTACACTATAAAGCTGCTGAGCTGATATATTTTTGTTGACGATATCAAAATCGCATAATGTGTTTTATGTCAATATTCGTTTGTGATTATAGCAAGCAGAATTTACCGAATTAGTGGGTAGAAAACGATCAATACTAATGAGCAGAATATTATGTATATTCTAACATAATTCGAACAAATTTTCCCTCAGCAATATTAACCGTGAACACAATCTATGTTCAATAACACACAGACAGATTGTGTCGCTCACCAACAGACCCAAAATAAACTGGACATGTTTTGCGTTAATGGACCATGGGTCCAAGTTTAATATGTAAATGACTTTGATGCTAATTGCAAGTGAATAAAGAAGAACTGTCGCAACAAATTGGGAACATAGAGATTTTAAGCCAAATTATTTACATGTACATATCATATCATATCTTATCTTATCATATCATGGCTCATCTATATCATGGTGTATAATGACGTTCAGTTTCAATCCACCTGTGCTGATAAAGGAACTATTTATCTGGCGCAATTCTTTTCCCAAGGGCAAAATGTTTGTCTTACTCAGTCGGATGGCATTTCTGAAGGTCAGCAAGAGCAAACACATAGCACATCATAAGGAAGTGGACCCTGTTGATAATCATTTATATTCTTGATTTACCGTATGAGGTGGTTTTTAAACACGGCCCCAAAGGCAAATATTCATGACATCATATAAATTTCACTCGAGGGAATACATACAAAGGATTGAAGATAGCTAGATAAGACATCAGTTGCTGAGGTATCTTTCACAATAGCCACTGTGATATGTACACATGTACATCAGGGTTAATCTTAGTACACAAGTCATAAAACACATCCATCAGACTATAAGATGTTTGTTAACGATAAGTAATTGGGCAGTTAATTGTTCGTAAGCTGAAGCATTACGTACATTATACCTACCTTGTTAATCAGCTCAAATAATGCGCTTGTACTGTCACGTCCACCTTTACTGGAAATATGCCCTATTGACATTCACTGAGCAGACAATCCTCTCACAAACTAACAAGCTTCTTTGAGATGATTGTAATGTATGAACACAAACGACAGGCTCCATGCATGCGGCTGAATTGCAATCCGTATGCTCTGTCCAGAAGGTTACTGCCGGGTTTTACCAGAAAGTAGTAAATAATGGATAGAAGCTCGTGAAGGGATATAATTATGTAGCATATAATCACCATAGATTATCCTTATTATGCCGAGAGATGGAGCCTCGATGCTATTATGTGTGCATCAGTGTCGCCGAAATGACACGTTCACAAGTGATAATTATCGGTATTGCGAATAACAACTTCTTGCATGTATACACTGTCATTGCAGTGATTGCAATACGCATACTACGACTGAAGAACAATCACTGCTGTTTATCAGTCATTAAGACTATAAGGAACACATATTACACTGTGAAGATCCAAACCCAATTAATCGAAAGCGATGTTCTTAAAGACCCTGACGTATTTCGAATAAGTTGATTCATACACGACGTTATTAAACATTAAAATTACGGCTTTGGTCAGCTTACTATGTTTCTGCCGCATTACCAGCCAAGACGTTGACGGAATGCGCTCATTATCATGGTTGAATTTTAAATGCATTCTCAATCGCTGCTAAGCCGCAAATAAATTGGTAATTATATATAAGTTCATAGACGACGTATCAAAAGATAATATTTAATTTATGACTCTTCTAGATAAATTGCAAAACATTGACGGTGTGTCCACTTTACCATGGTCACGGAGAGGTTATTGATATATCATCCGAATATCAAACATTTGATAGTGTCAGGATTTTGATAACTAATTAATGTCAAGACATCATGTCAGTTATTACATTTACCAAAGCACAGCCAATACGATTTTCTACAAAAATTAAGTAGTTGAAGAAGTTAAAGTGTGATGGAAGAACCAGCAGTACGTCTTATGATGCATTCCATGCATTATTTGATCCTCTTCGTGACATTGTACTCTACATAGCTACAATACACCTTTTTTAACCAAGATTAAATATGATCCAGGCTGTGAACATAATCGGAAACTGACCTTGGCATATGAAGTCACACCTAAATATTAAAGTGGCAGCTTAGACTATATTTTTTCAGCTTTATTGCGGACCACGCCATACATGATATTATACAGACACAACTGTGTTTAGTGGAGTTATTCATAATATGCCTCCGGTATTCCAATTGTCCATGAATTTATAGCAGTGCAGCTAATTTATATGCCTTCTGCTTGCTGCACGAACGCATGAAATTAATCTCAGCACTTATCAATTTGTTGTTACTGGTACATATGGTGTATTCGCTGCTGCATCTTTACTTAACGAATGTTACTAAAAAGTTCTTCGGTACATTTACTATGTTGAATCAACACAGGAAGTAGACTCATCACATTTTTCAGTGACAAGATACTTCTGCAATTATTTAAGTGGGTGTAAACACGACATCGCAGCTGTTCAAATATACTTTCCACGTCGCAGCAAACATTAACGAGGCAGTTTGGCTATTCTAGCCATTATCGACATCATTCGATGTTGTCGATAACGATGATTGCCAGTAATGCCATAGCCCGCTTGCATGAATCACTAAAACTCGTAATACATAATTGACTTTTATAGCGTTAAGATGTGATATCACCAAGGCAACAGTCGGGTGGATGCTGGCATTTCAGGCGCGCTGTACCAATATCGCAGACATTCTGTCGGTTAGATCTGAGCTTATCGTGGGTTAGATATTATTAAATTCAGACAAATACATAAGTGTTCAAATGTTTAGAGATATAAGAGAACAGAAAAACAGAACCATCACATGATATGGAAATTCTCAGGAGTTGCATCGCATTTTGTTATTCGTAAATGGTTAACCTGTGACAAGTAATTAAAGGTTTGAAATATATCCTTACTATCATCACCACCTTAATACTCATTCTCCTTCTCTACATAATCGCCATCGTCGTCGTCGTCATCATCATCATCATCATCATCATCATCATCATCATCATCATCATCATCATCATCATCATCATCATCATCATCATCATCATCATCATATAATCACCATTTGTCACAATGCTGCGCTTCGAAAATTAATTTATTTGGGTATGAAGATGGCAGAATATACCAGCAACTCAGGGTACGATTGAATGTGCTGAATACTAGGAGATACATTCCTATCAATACCGGCATACAGAACAGTGTGTTTCATATAATTTAATACACGTTGCCGACAGTGAAACTAACATATATGTGATGTATTGCAGCGTTCTATGTCGGGATAAATATTCATTGTCTAGAGGTAGATATCATATACACTTCTACCAATCATGATTGCAAGTTTCGATTTAGATGCGCATATTTGTTTCCGATTAACGTCGGTTTTGTAAGCCAAGTCAGTCGGCAAATGAAATATATGAGATAATCCACACATAGTGTCCGATGATGTTGCTTGTATGCTTGATATATCATCTATCATCCCGTATCGACAGCAGCATCGGTGTCAATATCCTATTGTCGAGTATCCGGCAATGTTAGAAAAAAATAACCAGATGGATTTTTAAGTTATTGTGCACGTTTACTACCGTTAGCAAGACATAACCAGGCAAAACATATCATTATTTATGACCTCTTCAGGTTATTGTTTGGTTAAGTACGTGATAAGGAGATTGTTTGTTATGTCGCTGATAACAAACAATAAATGATGAGCAGTGTATAATCAATCAAGAAATAATGGCAGCGACGCAAGTTCCAGCTGCGTATTCTACATTGTGCTTTATACGTCTGTGTGTATTGTACCATGAATTCAAACATAAAGCGATTAGATGCCAGAATATTTTATGTTTCAGCTGCACAAAATGACTGTATAATCTGTATGAATATCAGTGCAATTCCTAGCACTGAACATATACGTCCCACGGCTGGAAAACGCCGTCATGAAAGAAATACCCCCTTTTATTTATGGTTTATTTTATATTAATAGATACCAATTGATGATCCACATTATCAGTTCAGCTTTCAGAGATTATATAGCACCAGCACACGTGGTGTTGTGGAATAGTATTTCCTGAAGCGCGTAAAATATATGCAGTAACTTCTATTGTATGCTGTGAGGATCATTCAGTACCTGTAAATGACATGATATGTATTTGTACCTGCTTGTTATAGCATGAAGTGTTCAATTATAAACAATCAACATCTACTTGAAATCGTGATATGGCTGGCCGTAGTAGAATATTGTGCTCATTGCATTAATGTGCACTTTTTCAGGAATTAATCGGCAAAATGACGTACAAATCACTTCATCATTTGTCCGTTTGCTAACGTGCACGCAGT
The DNA here is from genome assembly GCA_034190875.2 of Urechis unicinctus. Classification (NCBI taxonomy): domain Eukaryota; kingdom Metazoa; phylum Annelida; class Polychaeta; order Xenopneusta; family Urechidae; genus Urechis; species Urechis unicinctus. Next base: position 31,400,708 of record CM067346.1, read on the forward strand.
AAATCGTCTATTTTAATTCTATTGGATGCTAGAAGTCGACCGCGTCTAAAGATTCTGTTAATCTTCATAACTGCAGGTCTGAACAACCACAAGGTTGGGTTTTGCTGAAGTCCACGGATCTAAGTAGCAATTGTATTAAATGTCACAATATATGTTATTGCTTGACAAATAACATAAGTGAGTTCACTGATGTATTGCAATAAGGCTACCCCAAAAAATATCCAAATCTAATCTGACACTCAGACAAACGTCTTGACCCTGTCCTTCCTTCTGATTCAAACTTGGCTTGGCATGGTTCTGCAAAATATCTAAGCCAATGAAAAACGTTGCCGCCATCCAGGAAATATCCAGTTTATAACTTACCCCACATAGCGTTTGTAGTAATGGTCAACGCATGGGCAATCTAATCAAACTTGACAGGAAAATGACAAACGTTGAGTTAGTTTGTAGTTTATCGCTATTCCATGAACCTGTCGTTATTGTTGATTGGTGCTGTGAACGCCAGGACCTGCTGTGAAATCCAGTCACGGACACAATCGGAATCTATCTATGAACAAGGCAATTATGCGTTTGTAACTTGCAAATCATCAACTTAATGAATCGAATGAAGGTCACGTGACGTCGAGTTTACTGTAGCACTCTTGACTGACGTGACGACTTTGTTGTATGCGTCATGTTCACCACCATTTGAAGAGCAGCCTGTTGGTTTCGCACAATTACGAGGTTTATGGGAACTATATATGACAGATAATGGATTGCATATACCTACTGTTAATTTATTCGTTATAACTGAAAACCCCAAGAGCAATCTGTGCGTCATTTTATATCGATCATATTCCGCCAGAACCCAAAAAAGTCTAGCCATGATCTACCTTGTAATATCGTAATTGGTAAGCCAAAGCATCCAGTGAAAAAGTTTTACCTCAACAGTATAGTTTAGGTTGAGTGAATGTATCTCCCGAGCTCTGCAGCGTTTTAGCCAAACAGTAAAGAAAAATCCATTCTGACACCCTGGACAGCCTCTTCGCCCTAAGAGGTTAAAAGCTTGATTGAGCTCTGTGGTAAATATTTACGCAGCTTGCTTGAGCCCTGTGTTATATATTGACACATCCGGTAGGCAACATGGCTACGGCCTCAGCACATATTCAACGCGTCAAATCCTCCTGTGTACGTGCTGCAGTGATCCGGTACTTTGTATTAGCAAAGCACACGTGTTATAAAGCAGACAGATGACTTAGTCTAGTGGTATTTACCTCAGCAACATTTAACATTCTTGTTACTTTCCCTATTCCTTTTTTAAGTCGTGATATAACTTGCTATTTGATCTACATATTGCCATGTAATGCCCCGTCGAAAACGAAGACATTAGTTTGGGCTCGGTTTATTAACATACGAATCAGTTTCGAATTCAGTTCAAAGTGATTGATAAGATAGTAAGCATAAGCCACATCCGAGCTATTTGTCGTTATATCATCCACTGAACAGCTACAATATAGGAGGTTGAGACGAGCCCTAGCAATAGTTATTTATGATGACAGTTTGTGAAGAGTTAACTCATCGCAAAACTAGCAGCCACGCATCATGCAACTGGCACAGGATGCATCATGTTGGCTTGAATGGTAAATGGCTGTAGAATTGCCATCAACAGACTCAGATGAGTATTTGATCATCTATCATACGGTTGGAGAATTGATCATTGTCTATTACTGGCCTTTGCTCAGAGATTGTTTGTCATATGTAATGCTACACGTCCCACGTAATTGCGAAGAGCAAGAACACTACAGCATATCCTTTTATCTTCAAAGGGCAATGCCACAAACACACGTCGATGTCAAAAGAGAAAAAAGCTAAGTGGCATTCAAAATGTAGATCGTTTATTAAGGTGTTAAAAAGATGTTAAATGCATATATTTTACACTTCTTCTGACCATTTTTATGGCTATTAACAAAGTATTTATGTAAAACCTATGATAATCTGGGGATAAAAGAAGCATTTTGGTCGAGGGGTGGCCTACTAAGCATGTTATGTTGGGACTATATGTTTTGCGCCTTACTCATGAATATATCTAATTTGTACATAGTATTCAATGCGATGGTGAGTCTTCAATGCAACAAAGGACATCACAGATCGCTAGAACCCCAGCAATGCTGCTGTTCATTGTGATATGCCTGTCATCTAGATATTTGCTAGTGGTTTTCAACCGTTGTTTTTGTTGACGTTGTCCATGATAATGGATAAATATTCTCTGGCTTTCGTGACCTTTGGAATTTCGATGGTCGTGTAGCATTGACAGTGACAGAGAATATCCATGCAGAGCAATCGCACGATGTGACCAATGATGATATTGATCCCCAACCGATATGGCCTGACATTTTTTGCTTTGCTGTCCGGTTACATATTCAAGTCATATTAAAATGCATATATGATAATGAAGCATACCGTGGTGCTGCTCATCTTTATGCTACCTCGCACAAAGCCATGAAATAGAAGCTCGTTGTTTATCATACTTGTCATAATCATCATCATCAAGTCTTCAATAAACATCATCATTCACCTTCATTCTCAATACGCATTATTTTGTTTAGCCATGGCGTAACTAATCCTTGCCATATATAGCACTTAATGCAGCCGGTTCCCATGACGTAGTGGTACATTGTGTCGCCGTTCGACCTGATGGTTGTGGGTTCTATATTACGGTGTTAAAAAGTAAAAAGGGATGGAAGACCACAGGTTAAATAACGTGTTGTAGCTTGGTTGCGATCAGCTCATTTATTTAATGAATGCTTACTCGCAGCGTTGGAACTCTTGGCTAGATTCCTTACCAATCTATCATTCGCATATGGAAGACCATTTTAAATAACATGTTCGTAGGTTGTTTGCGATCTGCTCATTTATTTAATGAATGCTTACTTGCAGCGTCGGAACTCTTGGCTAGATTTTTTACCAATCTATCATTCTCTTATTTTCACAATATCTGTAGAGCAGGGTGGTATTTTATAGCATAGCTGACGGGACTGTACCTGTATAAACTGCACTCGCACTGACGTATTACATTGCAATAGAAATGAAAACGATCAATGAGGCTGTATGTGCATCAAGCACTTGGCTACATATTTGCATTGCAATGCACGTGTTTAAGGATCAAGCGGATGGGGTTCATTCCAGAGTAGAACTATCACCATTGCGAGGGAATAGCAGCGGGTGAATTTATCACTACTTTGCAGTTAGTCTTTACAGATGTATCATTAAAAGTAACCGAGTGTGTTATTAAAGAGAAACTACATGGTTGTTTTGAACTTGGTTATACTGGACAAATATCCCTTGGCAATATTTGACCTTCCAGATTTTAATAGAAATAATTGTTTGATAATTCATAACAAATTTAACAAAATGTTCATATGTTGAGTCACTAGCAGTTCAGTAAAGAGGTTTTTGGTCGAGGGGATAGCGATAAAAAAATACACGACATCTCAATGGACGGCTCCTCTGGGTATTCAGCTGACATACAGATGCAAGATCTAAACCACTCACCCGCCACGGCTTAGCTTTCCTCTGATTTTTGCGACATCTCCCTGAACTTTTTTAAGTCTTCGGCATTCACTTGGGTTGGATTGATAAATTGACAGGAACAAAACCCAGCTGCATTTCATCGTTCACCTGATAACGAAGGTTATTCGCTCAGGGAGCCGTTTCTGTTCATCAATTGATTGGCGCGCAACATACATAACGCTAAATGGCATTCTGTTGAAATATAAGTAGTTAAACGGCCCTATTTAACTACGCAGCTATAAATTTCATGTTCGTCTGAATCACTGTGAGTTATATAACGATAACGCTAATGGAAGCTACTGAACTGCTTATGAGCACCCGTGGGTGTATTTGTTGCGTGTGAGCAAATACACCCCGGAAGTGCCAGGTGTCTGTGAATGATATGCAATCAGCTGCTGTGGTCCAATATCATTTAGAGTACAGCTAACATGCTGCAACCAATCCTTTTAACGATGAAACGAGCTTCATTGCGCGCATAGTCATTCATGGACACAGACGATCAGCACTATCAATACATTAGTAGCAATACGCATCTGTTGCAACAATAAAATAAACCTATTTCATCTAGTATTGTATGCACACTTTCTAAAACTCGTAAAAGGTTACCTCTCCATTACACCTCCCGTCTTAGCACATGCTTAACGCATCAATATTCGTGACAACAAAGGAAATGTTTATACACACCTTTGAACGTTTTCTCTCAACCCATACAAGAGCCAAAGATACCAAAGTCTGTGCACTGCTGAATTCCAATGGATAATTTCACAATATTTATGATTGATACACATGTGTATTAATACGCGTGTTTTGAGGTCAGATGGGATTGTGATGCTGATTATAACAAACACCCAGCCATCTCAAAACGTTCACTCATTTATGGAACGGTGAATGGGTCTTTTTCTTGTGTTGACTATATATATAAAGTTGAAACTGTTCATCAGCAAATTTGAATATCAAAGAGATCATTAGTACAATTAATGACGCCTAGCAATAATACAATATTTCTTACCTGTTCCGTAGATTCTTTTTTGCAAATTGCATCTGATTCACAACGTATACAGGTATTAACTGTTCACCTTCAACAAGCATACGCAATTAGTTGATCCCTACTGCTAACTCCAACTGGTGGTTAAATACCCCTCTTTGTTAAACATAAACACGGTCCTACTTCCAGCAGCTCAACACTAATTATTTCATGCGAGATCGAGAGATATGTATGAGCTTAGATGTATATTCGGTCTTTTTGCAAAACTGTCAAATTGAGGGGTACATTGTGAAGTGGAGCTATACCACAGGTGTCAATGATCTAGCGAGCATCTTTAACTGATATATAAGGCCTGCTTTCATGACTAAAGCATGGCAGGAATATTGCAAGTTTATCAACCTACTATATGTGAAGCATTTCGAGCACCATTTGCAAGAGATGCACATGTGGAAGATATGGTTCTTATTCAGTACGGCACCAACATCAGGTGGCAACCACACTTTTAGTGAATTTACCACCTCTGCTCGGATGGCAATTTAGTGATTGCTTTGAAAGTTAGCATATATTCGTGTAGTGTGAAATAGAACATGGTTATCAACATGTATCGTACATGATCATTTCCAGCATAGGGGAAAACAAAACCATTCATTGGCATTCTAATCACAAAACTGTTCATGATAGCTGTGGCGCTAATCGTGAATTCATGGAACAGGACATATACATGGTTCCTTGAAGACCTAATGAGCTGATAGCCTATTGTTCTGCTCTTGTTGACAAGCGATACGAACCTGGTGATAATCACGACTACTTTTACTGCACCTTCCAAATGTTTAAAAGTATACCTTCTACTTGCGTTTACATATACACATCAAAACAATACAGCAAGAAAACGATGCCGTGACAAACACAATATATTGTGCTTTTCACCTCACGTCAGTTTGTATAGGATGCATTAAACTTGATCAAGGCGCGTTTATATTTGATGTTGTAGACACCATGAATACAAGAACGTGCAGTGCCGTAGCGTGGGGTTTGACCGCCATGTGCTGTATCCTAATTGGCCGCCCCCCCTGCCTTGGGCGTAGCACACGTTTTACGGCTACAAACACACGTATATGAAAAATTTACGTTTATTGATTGATTGATGAACAATATAACAAGATGCCCATAAATACATGGAAGAACTTGGCGAACTGTATCAAGAAGCTCGAAATATTTCAGAATCGGCCCTTAATTGAACAAGTTTTTATAGGATTTTAAATTTTTGGCAACCACAATTCAACTTATTTTCATGACCATCGCATGTATATTGATGATTTTACAAGCAATTAAAGGACTCTTGTTTTCCGGGTCCATGATAGATTGACAATGATTCGGCTGACACAAGGAAAAGAATATTTTATTAAATGGTAAGCAATCAAACATTTGACGAAAATTGACTAAATGAAATTTGTTTTTCCAACTCAACGCGCTTTGAAAACGACTTATATTTTGACAGCATATGACAATTATCAAAGTTTGGTAATTGTATCAGCTTGTAGTTAATTTTTAAACGATCGGATGTTAATTCAGGCCAGCCTCTGACCTCGCAATGTTACCATCTATTCCCAAAAGCTGCTCGAGTACATCAATGATTTCATGAAAGTATTTTTTCACAACACTTACTGCTTGTCCTCATGCACTCAATCTTGTTTCAATCACTCGCTTAACACCGTGACTGGTGACTTTTATACGCATGTCAAATTGATGAGCGGAAGAGGAAGAGAATGTAAACAATCCTTCCGTAGCTCCAAAAATGCAACAGCAGCCGCGTGGACATATGCTAAATTAAGAGAATGGTTCGAACAAGGCACCGGCAGTGAAATAAGTTAGCCCATAGCTACTTTCGAAAATTATCACTGCGCTTGACGAAGTTCGTTTACTCCACTGGAGGAAACAGATATTTAGTTGGTACCAGAAGACGGATTATCTGAGTAGCTGCGCGGGAACGACTTCCGGTCAACCACTCGTGCTGCTTGAGCTTCGACGAATTCAGTTTTCAATAGATTTGAAAGGTTTTTCTAATTAATCGGCCGTCACAGTCACAACAATCGAGATAATTAAATAGACCTGGCTTGTAAGGCCAAGAAGTCCAGTATCTCACTGTAACGGCGCCTCGCGTGTGCACGCGAAGACCTCATAATGGAATAATAGCTTTGTGGACATAGCAAACAACACGTCAGGAAATGCTTATATAAAACAATATCATCACATCTATGATGAATTCTTCAGCTATGCGAATATCCCATTGTTTACTGCATGATAAAAAAAAGTTCGGCTATAGCCTGGAGGGAGGCTTGTTATAATGGCTCAATGATGTCTGGCAGCTGATTAAACAAGGAGAAACACACTACTGAAGCAGACCGTGTTTTTTGGTTCAAGTATTCAAAGAATCACTGGTCTAAATGTATTTGTCATGTCTTTGCTTGTCCCACAATCCTTCTGACATACTGGTAGAGACTTAATCACACATAAAGAAGTATACTAAGCTTCACTCTTGAATGGTAGCGCCTTGGATTATGAATGCTCCTATGCATATGTTACATTTGTGGTTTGCAAAGACAGAGTCTATTTTGTATTTTGTTGGCCTTGCCCTTTGAAGAAGAATGGATACCCAGTGGCTTACTTGAACTTTGGAATTTAGAGGGTCCTGTAGCATTCAATTGCTCTCTGTTGAGCTATTGCCAGCAAAAAATCAATGTTTATAAGGTTTCTCCTGGTAATATTGCGCGACGTGTAGATCACTTGTGGTACAAATTATCACAACCATCCACCGTTATAAGACGCAAAGAACGTGTTATACGCTCACTGTAAAGCAATGATGCATGTTGAGTTCGCTGGAAATGGATGGTCATTTTCCTCATTTCGCGTAATCGAGTGTGAGCCATACGATAATGTGGCTTTACCAACATCTGGATAAAGCTGTATAACTCGTCACTGCATGGTTATTGAGCAATAGCGGTATACAATTTAAGCGTACGTTTCAGTTAACACCATGACAATGTGGTGGTCCTCTAATTGTGATGGTCTTGTGGTCTTTATCAACCACCCCTTAAGCAGCTAGTGTGTTTAGATTAAACAGTGCATCCAAGGGATCAATACATAGCGGCAGTGAATACGATACAATGCGATATGTTTTGCTTTTTTGTTGCAGCATAAGATCTGGTGGTGGTGTTAATTTCACGTACAATTCGATATTCATGAAGTAACCTGCGGCAATTGCAAGATGTGTTCCGTGGCTGTTAGTCTTGAAGGTGTGGCTGTTGATCTTGAAGGTGTGGCCACATAACACCGCTGTCTTTCTCACCCCTTAAACCTACTGTATCGTGGCTTTAAGGAGGATGTCAGCGTGACCGAGAGCTCAAGGACGGTCAGTGCTTCCTTCCTGCCGCTCTCTTCCAATTGCGTGTTATACTCATTCTATCGTCAGGATGTTAATAAATTGAGCTACAGGTAAATATCTCTCTTCTGCCGGGGGTGTCAGCCAATATGTAGACCAAACAGAATGGCGGGCACTTCACACATTTGTCAGGTGAGGGCAATTAGAAGCACCGAATGTCTCAGTCATATACCTGCATTATGAAACGTATTTACAGATATGTCATTGTAAAGAGAGAGAGAGAGAGAGAGAGAGAGAGAGAGAGAGAGAGAGAGAGAGAGAGAGAGAGAGAGAGAGAGAGAGAGAGAGAGAGAGAGAGAGAGAGAGAGAGAGAGAGAGAGAGCAGCCTTGTGCTTCGAGGCCTAGGCTTGTCTGAATGAGACAGATTAGACACTTTCTAAAAAACAATTCTTGCAGCAGCATTAAACGCGAACACAATCTATGTTCAATAACACACAGACAAATGTTGTTGCTCACCAACTGGCCCCAAATAAACATGTTTTGTACTTAAGAACCATGGGGTCAAGTTTGATATGTAAACGACTTTGATGTTATATGCAGGTGAATACATAAAAGAACTTTCGCGGGAAAATTGGGAACTTTTCGATTTTATGCCAAATTATTTTTCTGGTAGATGTCGATATCTGAATAACAACACGCGCCACTACCATCTCTTCCCTCGGCGTGGTATTAGTCGGGTTTCAATACAGATTTCATGTACATATCATATATCATATCTTATCATATCATATCATGCATCAGCTATATCATGGTGATTAATGACGATCAGTTGTAATCCACCTGTGTGGATTTAGGAACTATTTATCTGGCGCAATTCTTTCCCCAAAGGGCAACATGTTTGTTGACTGAAATCAACATATCCCATTCAACCGGATGACATTTCTGAATGTCAGCAGGAGCATCGTGCCTCATAAGGCAGTTGGCCCTATTGATAATCGTTTATATTCCTGATTTACCGTATGGAGTGGGTTTATCACGGCCCCAAAGGCAAATATTCATGACACCATATAAATCTCACTCGAGGGAATTCATAACAGAGATTGATGATAGGTAGACAAGTCATCAGTTGCTGATATTTCTTCACAATTTTCCTTGCAAACACGTCGACGATAATGCTGTAAACGGCGTATATATTGTGAAATGGATCCTGCTTCAATCAATCGAGTAGATTAAGTTGTATATCAAAGTTGCATTTTGATAGGGACAGTTTAGGCTATCACAGACAACGATTCACAGCATGCATGTTATATTGCAATGCTTGCGCATAATTTTTCTAACTCATCTCTCATATCGTTAAATTTACTGGCCAATAATGTTGTTTCAGTAACGCCCACTGCGATAAATAATTGAGCAGCACTTAACAAACTGTCAAAGTTCTCTACACTCAAAGTGACAGCATGATTCACCGAAGGACGCTTATTGTCCATGGAAAGAATGAAAACATCTAATTAGGATCGAATATATAAGAAAAGATGACGGTATTAGAAGAAGGAGATTTGCGCTGACAGAACATTTATTGGCTCTACATAAAAAGAGTGAGTGCTCTATTGAGAATTAGTATTAACCAGATTTTCATCAGGTACGTTACTTGCGCTAGGCAGTAAATGACTTAGAAAGCATCATTATGACAGTAGATAACAAATAGGCGATACAAGTCACACCAATTACGATCTAATATAACGGCAATACTAAAACTATATCGCTTTGAAACGATGAAATCGTGCCCATGACTCACACAAGCCACCTATATGGTTGCATGAGTAATTCGGCTTTGACTAGCTTAGAACAATATTGCTAATTAGGTGCATTGCTTCTGTTTTGTCCCACCGTGTGCCACGAACACACACACACACATACTGCGCTTGTACTGTCCACCTTTACTGGAAATATACCCTATCGACATTCACTGAGCAGCCCCTCACAAACTAACACGCTTCTTTGAGATGATTGTAATGCATGAACACAAACGACAGGCTCCATGCAAGCGCTGAATTGCAATCCGTATGATCTGTCCAGAAGGTTACTGCCGGGTTTTACCAGAAAGTAGTAAATAATGGATAGAAGCTCGTGAAGGGATATAATTATGTAGCATATAATCACCATAGATTATCCTTATTCTGCCGAGAGATGGAGCCTCTATGCTATTATGTGTGCATCTGTGTCGCCGAAATGACACGTTCACAAGTGATAATTATCGGTATTGCGAATAACATCGGGGTGTTTTAATTACAACTTGCAAGTATACGCTGCCATTGGGGTGATTGCAATACGCATACTACGATAAAAGAACAATCACTGTTGTTGATCAGTCATTGAGACTGTAACGAACAAATCTTAAAGACCTTGACGTATATCGAATGAGTTGATTCATAAACGACGTTATTAAACATTAAAAAACCCAGCCAAGGCTTACTATGTTTCTGCCGCATTACCAGCCAAGACGTTGACGGAATGCGCTCATTATCATGGTTGAATTTTAAATGCATACTCGATTACTGCTTAGCCACAAATGAAAAGTTGTTATAAGATAAGTTCGTAGACGACGCATCAAAAGATAATATTTAATTAATCACTCTCCTAGACAGATTGCAAACATTGACGGTGTGTCCACTTTATCCCGGTCACGGAGAGATTATAGATATATCATCTATTAAAAGTGGTGGGATTTTGATAACTAATGTATGTCAAGACATCCTGTCAGTTGAAACATTTACCAAATCACAGCCAATACGATTTATCTACGAAAACTAAGTAGATGAAGCAGTTAAAGTGTGAAGCAGCAGCAGCAGCAGGATGTGGGACAAAAGAGGCAATATAGATTAAAATATATTTAAGTGGTGATTGTGATGATGATTATAATGACGATGATGATGGCTAAGATGGCGATATTGACTATGCTGATAATGTAACAGAAAATATACGACAATGCACTTTCTGATCCGATGATGGGCAATGTTTGAATGCTGATCACCCAATTTCACACGGATGGAAAAATGAAACTTTTTAGGGATTGAATAATTAACTATAATCAGCTCAAGCCGACAAATTGCCAAGTGCTGGTTATATGAGTTGCGCAAGTGGGACTTGTTATTGCGATATTAACTACAGAATAAACCTATATATAAAAGCTAAAATTAATCACACGATCATGAATATCAAAATATATTGCTGCGATATTATCAGCTGCCACTCTCAACTCTGTCGTGCTAGGATGAAAAGAAAATGGCAGGTCGCATACCCCATCTCCACATCGCATCATGTCTACTCGTCAACATATTCGCAATTCGGATGAATCAGAACGCATAGAGTGTGCATTTTCATCCACCGCTGGTTCATCCTACTTGTTTAAATGCTCCATTACCAATTACCCATCCAATATGTTTTCATTCCCTCGGCAGCAAATTGCTTTAGCGGTTTTGCATTATTAGACGCCCGTTCTGTCAAAGCATGATACAGCGTGTTTGTGTAGGTCGTAATGAAGTTTAATGATACTGCCTGATCAACATCAACACTCGTATCTTACAACAATCGCCAGCTCTGTTAACTGTGAGTCGGAAAAGACAAGACGCATCACACTCTGGCTGGTCATCTGCACGAGTTTATATGGAAGGCGTCCTTGGCATTATTACTGATCCACACCACCGGTACTTTGTATAAGCGAAGCATACGTTTTATAAAGCAGACAGATAACTTAGAATCCTGAACAACATTTGATTCCCCCAACTACCGAAGCATTTATCGCTGACATTCTTAATACTTTCCCTATCCCTTTTTAAATTCGTGATGACTTGCTTTATGATCTACATTTTGCCTTACGATCCCCCCGTCTTAAACGAAGACGTTAGTTTGTGGCTCGATTTGTTTACTTGTTACCATAAGAATTAGTTTCGAATCAGTTCAAAGTGATCGATAAGATGGTAAGCATCAGCCGCGTTCGTGCTATCAGTCATTATATCATCCACTGATCAGCCACGATACAAGAGGTCGACACGAGCCTTAGCAATAGCGCTGTTATTTATGGCCACAGCCGTTGAAGAGTTCACGCATCGCAAACTAGCAGCCACCTCACGCATCATGCAACTGGCGCAGGATGCATCATGTTGGCTTGAATGTTAAATGGTTGTAGAATTGCCATCAACATATCCAGATGCGTATTTGATCATATATCAAACGGTTGGAGAATTAATCATTGTCTTTTACTTGCCTTTGCACAGAGATTGTTTATCATATGGAATGCTACACGACCCACGAAATTCATAAGGACAAGAAAACTACAGGATATCCTTTCATCTTCAAAAGGGCAATGCCACAAACACACGGTGATGTCAAAGGAGAAAACCACGGGAGAATATAAGGCAAGTGGCATTCATTTTGTAAGGTATAACATGGTTAACAGCATACATTGGACTGTTCTCCTGACCAGTATTCTGGCTTTTATCAATTTTTAATTGGAGGTAAAGGGGAGCATTATTATGGGCGGCCTACTAAGCATGATATGTTGGAAATATATGTTTTGCGCCTTACTCATGAATATATCTAATTTGTACATAGTATTTAATGCGATGGTAAGTCTTCAATGCAGCAAAGGGCATCACAGATCGATAGAACCCCAGCAATGCTGCTTTTGGTTGGGATGTGCCTGTCATCTAGATGTTTTCTTGTGGTTTTCAACCGTTGTTTTTGTTGACGTTGTCCATGACAATGTATGAATATTCTGTGGCATCCATGACCTTTGGAATTTCGATGGTCGTGTATCATTGATAGTGACAGAAAACTATGTGCAGAGCAATCGCACGAAGTGACCAATGATAATATTGATCCCAAACCGATATGGCCCGACATTTGTGTGCTTTTCTGTCCGGTTACACATACAAACCATAGTTCAAAGCATATATTAAAATGAAGCATACTGGTGCTCATCTTAATGCTAGCTGGCACAAAACCATAAAATAGAAGCTCGTTGTTCTATCATACTCATCATAATCATCATCACCAGGTCCTCAATAAACATTGTCAGTCACCTTCATTCTCAATACGCATCGTTTTTTTTCACATAGAGTAACTCATCAGTACCATATCATGCACTTAATGCAGCCGGTTCCTGTGACGTAGTGGTACATTGTGTCGCCGTTCGACCTGATGGTTTTGGGTTCTATACCACGGTGTTAAAACCTGACGGTACCATCTCTGAAAGGAGATAGAAGACCATTGGTTGAATAACGTGTTCGTAGCTTGGTTGCAATCAGCTCATATATTTAATGAATGCTTACTCGCAGCGTCGGAAGGCTTGGCTAGATTCCTTACTAATCTATCATTCGTTTATCTTCATACAAACTATTGTTAGTTGATCAGTTGATTGGCGCGCAACATAGATAACCGTTATCTACACGCGGAATGACATTCTATTGAAATATGCGTTGTGAAAAAACATTAAACCAGTCGTCTTTGATGGTCCCGTTAATAAAAGGTTGGTCTGGATCACTGAGAGTAATATAGAGATAGCGCCAATGGTAGCAACTAAACTGTCGGTGAATGATATACGATCAACTTATATGGTGTAATTGTACAACAGCATCATAAGCAGTTCAGCTAACATCCTGCAACTATTCCTTTCAACGAAAAAACGTGCTTCATTGCGCACATAGTTATTTATGGACACAGTTGATCAGCACTACCAATACATCAGTAGCGGTGCTCATCTGTTGCAACAATACATTATACTTTTTTCAACTAGTAATGTTATGCACACTTTCTAAAACTCGTAAAAGGTGGCCTCGTCCATTATATCTCCCATCTAAGCACATGCTTAATACATCAACATTCGTTACAGCAAAGGAAATGGTTAAGCACACATTTGAACGTTATCTCTCACCCATACAAGAGCAAAAGATACCCGAGTCTGTGCACTGCCGAATTCCAATGGGTTATTTCAGAATATTTATGATTGATAGACATGTGTATCAATTCGCGTGTTTTGAGGTCAGATGGGATTGTGATACTGATTATAACGAACACCCAGCCATCTTAAAACGTTCACTCATTTATGGAACGGTGAATGGGTCTTTGGGATTTTCCTCTTTTGACTATATATATCATTGTGAAACTGTTCATCAGCTAATGTGAATATCAAAGAGGTCTTAGTTACAATTAAAGCAATAATACAACAACACACAACCAATTTAAATACAGAAAACGAATAATATACTGCAACGCAAATATTTCTTACCTGTTCCGTAGATTGTTTATCGCATAATATCTTCAGATTCTCTTCATGTACAGGTAATCTGAACAGCAAAAACTGTTCACCTTCAGCAAGTAAACAATAACTGTTGATCACTACTGCTAACTCAAACTCGTGGTTAAATACCCCTCTTTGTTGAATATAAACATGGTCCTACTTCGAGCAGCTCAACACTAATTATTTCATACGAGATCGAGAGATATGTGTGAGCTTAGATGTATATTCGATCTTTTTGCAAAACTGTCGAAGGGGACATTGTGAAATGGATCTATATCGCAGGGATGAATTGTCAACCTATCATATGTAAAGAGTATTGAGCACTATTTGCAAGAGATGCACATGTGGAAGATATGGTTCTTATTCAGTACAGCACCAACATCAGGTAGCAACCACACTTTTAGTGAATTTACCACCTCGGATTGCTCGGATTGCAATTTAGTGATGGCTTTGAAAAATAGCTTATATTCATGTAACGTGAAATATACCATTATAATCAAAATGCATAGTACATGACCATTTCGAGCATAGGGGATAACAAAACCAATCAGTGGCATTCTAATCGCAAAGTAACTGTCCATGATAGCTGTGGCGCTAATCGTGAATTCATGGAACAGGACATAGACGTGGTTCTTTGAAAACCAAATGAGCTGATAGCCCATTGTTCTGCTCTTGTTGACAAGCGATACGAACCTGGTAATATTTATGACTACTTTTATTACTTACAAATGTTTAAAAGAATACCTTCTTCTTGCGTTTACATATACACATCAAAACAATACAGCATGAAAACGATGCCTTGACAAGCACACTACATTGTTCTTTTCATCTTACGTCAGTTTATATAGGATGCATTAAACGTGATCAGGGCGCGTTAATATTTGATGTTGTAGACACCATGAATACAGGAAATTGCAGTGGCGTATATTAGCCGCCCCTTCCTTAGACGTAGCGCACGTTTGATGGCTACTAACACTAACCATTTGGATCTTTATTCTTACTTTGACTGCCCCTATATTTGCATGTTTGTCCCCAAAGGTAAGGTAGCTGCAGACGTATGTGAATGCAAGGATAGGTTCTTTTGATCTACTTAACGAAACCAACAGGCCAGGAAGTGCTTATATAAAATAATATCATCATATCTATGATGATTTCTTCAGCTATGCGAATATCCCATTGAGGTACTGCAAAATAAAAAAAGAGTTCGACTCTTGAGGAAGGCTTGTTCTTATGGCTCAATGATGTCTGGCAGCTGAGTAAACAAGGAAAAACATAATACTGAAGCAGACCGTGTTTTTTGGTTAAAGTATTCAAAGAATCACAGCGTTCTTGTTGTTCTGTTGGGGAGATGTTTTATAATAACAGTCGATTGCGGCTACTTCTACCACGTGTTACTCCTTTCCAATGCATTAAAGACACTTTTGAAGCAGTTTCAACATCGCCACGGATGATGACTATAAATGCTTCAATCGTCTATACGCCGCTGGCTATCATCTAGGAAGAACACAACGGATCAAAAAAGCATCTCCCCAGGAGTCGATAGATTCAAAGGTGAAAAGGTTTCAGCTACCTCAATATAAAGTGCTCGTCTATAAAACTTGTTTTTATACTCGTGGTGCTATATTGGCAGTCTCCTTCATCTATTAGCTCCTTGCTGGTGTGAGTAAATGATGATGGGAAGTGTTACTTGCATTGATTTTTCTTCCTATCATGAAAACAATATTCGGCAGACAAGAAGGACCGAACGATTACGATGCGAAAATTGGACAATCTACCAAATATATCGGCCTTCTTCTGTATCATGTCAACACGTTTCCTGAGATGTTCGTACTATTTGTTTGTCCTTTACAATTTGATGGTTGCAAACCATTCCTGTTCGTGTCCTGTGGGTGTTGACAATTGGTACAGTGGACGCCAACACCCTTTCCTGTATCCAACAAGTTATAGGATATCACATGGGTATATGATTTACGCTAGTGCAGTAATCGGCCTTCTTCTGTATCATGTCAACACGTTTCCTGAGATGTTCGTGCTATTTGTTTGTCCTTTACAATTTGATGGTTGCAAACCATTCCTGTTCGTGTCCTGTGGGTGTTGACAATTGGTACAGTGGACGCCAACACCCTTTCCTGTATCCAACAAGTTATAGGATATCACATGGGTATATGATTTACGCTAGTGCAGTAATCGTTGCTTCTTCATTAATTTATTTTTTTGTCAACTCTGTACAAGAAAAATTGCTCTCTCTTTTGCTGTTGCGATGTTAGCTGGTTAGTAGAAATGACATACTCCACTTTCGTCTCTTTTAATGATTCAGTTCTGCAATAAGCTGGTACCTCTTCTTTATGACAGGCACAATAGTTAACAAAAAAATGCATTTGTCAAAGAACAAAGGAACGCATAGAAGACGAATACAAGACTGTTTTAACCAAATTGCATGTTACCCTCCCTCAAAGGCAACAAACAGAATAATCAAGTAGTTGTTTTTCAATGTAGGCCAGTTCATTTAAGATATCGAAGGTGCTCGATATTCATTGACGCGTAGACCCAATGAGTAAAAGTAGCTTTTCCCAACTGGTTACGGTGGCTATACAGGACCACATCTTGCTGGTTGTTGCTGTTGTTAGAACGTGATGATAATGTCAATGAACATTTTCATCATGGAAATGACTTGCGCTGGTTAACTGGTTTGTGATATCTTTGATCATAGTACAGACTTACCACCTCATTAAATACTCTGTAAGACATATGTTCATGATTGTGGCGTGATCATGTTATTTCCCTTGCCTGGATATGCTATGAATGCATAAAGAATAGCAATACAAATGCCCAATATATCCTCTCTAATTTCCCTTTATTTCATTATGTTGTTACAAATTATGAATGCTTCTAAGCTTATGTTCTGTTGTGTGGTTTGCTAAAGACATAGCCTATTTGGTATTTTGTTGGCGTTGCCCTTTGAAGAAGAATGGATATCCAGTGGCTTCCTTGACCTTTGGAATTTTGAGGGTCCTGTAGCATTCAATTGCTCTACAATATCTTTGTAGAACAATTAAATGTTTATAAGGTTTCTCCTGATAATATTGCTCGACGTGTCGGTCACTTGTGGTGCAACTGAGCAATAGTGGTATACAATTTAAGCGTACGTGGTGGTCTTGTAATTGTGATGGTCTTGTAGGCTTGATCAACCACCTCTTAAGCAGCAAGTGCGTTAACTACTACAGTTTAGATTAAACATAGCATTAAAGAGATCAATAAATAGCAGCAGTGAATACGGTATAATGCGATATATTTAAGTCGATTGTTGCACCATAAGATCAAATACAAATCTGGTGGTGTTAGTTTTACGTACAATTCGTTATTCATGAAGCTACCTGCGGCAATTGCAAGATGCATTCGGTTCAGTGGCTGTTAGTCTTGAAGGTGTAGCTGTTGTTCTTGAAGGTGTGGCCACATAACACCGCTCTCTTTCTCGCCCCTTAAACTACTGTATCGTGGCGGTAAGGTGGATGTCAGCGTGACTGATAGGTCAAGGACGGCTAGTGCTTCCTTCCTGCCGCTCTCTTCAAATTGCACATTATACTCATTCTGTCGTCAGGATTTTAATAAATTGAGCTACAGGTAAATATCTCTCTTCTGCCGGGGGTGTCAGCCAATATGAAGAACAAACAGAATGGCGTTAAGTTATCAATAATGCAAATAGGAAAGGTGAAGTGTGGACGAGATCAGCAATAGGTGCTTCTGCAATACGGGCACTTCACACATTTGTCAGGTGAGGGCAATTAGAAGCACCGAATACTATATGTCTCAGTCATATACCTGCATTATGAAACGTATTTACAGATATGTCATTGTAAAGAGAGAGAGAGAGAGAGAGAGAGAGAGAGAGAGAGAGAGAGAGAGAGAGAGAGAGAGAGAGAGAGAGAGAGAGAGAGAGAGCAGCCTTGTGCTTCAAAGCCTTGTGCTTTCTAAAAAACAATTCTTGCAGCAGCATTAAACGCGAACACAATCTATGTTCAATAACACACACAGACAAATTGTGTTGCTCACCAACTGGCCCCAAATAAACATGTTTTGTGTTTAAGAACCATGGGGTCAAGTTTGATATGTAAACGACTTTGATGTTACATGCAGGTGAATAACGAAGAGAACTGTCGCAACAAATTGGAAACATTTCGATTTTATGCCACATTATTTTTATCTGAATAACAACACGCGCCATTATCTCTTCCCTCGGCGCGATATTAGTCGCGTTTCAATACAGAATTCATGTGCATATCATATCACATCATATCATATCTTATCATATCATATCTTGCATCAGCTATATCATGGTGAATAATGACGTTCATTTGTAATCCACCGAAGAACAACATGTTTTTTAACTGAAATCAACATATCCCATTCAACCGGATGGCATTTCTGAATGTCAGCAGGAGCATCGTGCATCATAAGGCAGTGGGTCCTGCTGATAATAGTTTATATTCCTGATTTACCGTATGGGGTGGTTTTATCAAGGCCCCAAAGGCAAATATTCATGACACCATATAAATCTCACTCGAGGAAATTCATAAACAAGATTGATGATAGGTAGACAAGTCATCAATTGCTGATATTTCTTCACAATTTTCCTTGCAAACACGTCGACGATAATGCTGTAAACGGCGTATATATTGTGAAATGGATCCTGCTTCAATCAATCGAGTAGATCAAGTTGTATATCAAAGTTGCATTTTGATAGGGACAGTTTAGGCTATCACAGACAACGATTCACAGCATGCAAGTTATATTGCAATGCTCACGCATAACTCATCTCTCATATCGTTAAATTTACTGGCCAATAATGTTGTTTCTATGACGCCCACTGCGATAAATAATTGAGCAGCACTTAACAAACCGCAAAAGTTCTCTATACTCAAAGTGACAGCATGATCCACCGAAGGACGCTTATTGTCCATGGAAAGAATGAAAACATCTAATTAGGATCGAATACATAAGAAAAGATGACGGTATTAGAACAAGGAGATTTGCGCTGACAGAACATATATTGGCTCTACATAAAAAGAGTGAGTGCTCTATTGAGAGTTAGTATTAACCAGATGTTCATCAGGTACGTTACTTGCGCTAGGCAGTAAATGACTTAGAAAACATCATTATGACAGTAGATAACAAATAGGCGATACAAGTCACACCAATTACTAGCTAATATAACGGCAATACTAAAACTATATCGCTTTGAAACGATGACTCACACAAGCCACCTATATGGTTGCATGAGCAATTCGGCTTTGACTAGCTTAGAACAATAATGCTAATTAGGTACATTGCTTCTGTTTTGTCCCACCGTGTGCCACGAACACACACACACACACACACACACACACACACACACACACACACACACACACACACACACACACACACACACACACACACACACACACACACACACACACACACACACACACACACACACACACACACACACACACACACACACACACACACACACACTGCGCTTGTACTGTCCACCTTTACTGGAAATATACCCTATTGACATTCACTGAGCAACCAATCCTCTCACAAACTAACACGCTCCATTGAGATGGTTGTACTCTATGAACACAAACGACAGGCTCCATGCAAGCGGCTGAATTGCAATCCGTATGCTCTGTTGAGTCCAGAAGGTAACTGCCGGGTTTTACCAGAATGTAGTAAATAATGGATAGAAGCTCGTGAAGGGATATAATTATGTTGCATAAAATCACCATAGATTATCCTTATTCTGCCGAGAGATGGAGCCTCTATGCTATTACGTGTGCATCAGTGTCGCCGAAATGACACGTTCACTTGTCATAATTATTGGTATTGCGAATAACATCGGGGTGTTTTAATTACAACTTGCAAGTATACGCTGCCATTGCGGTGATTGCAATATGCATACTACGACAAAAGAACAATCACTGTTGTTGATCAGTCATTGAGACTATAAGGAACAAATCTTAAAGACCTTGACGTATATCGAATGAGTTGATTCATACACGACGTTATTAAACATTAAAAATACGGCTTTGGTCAGCTTACTATGTTTCTGCCGCATTACCAGCCAAGACGTTGACGGAATGCGCTCATTATCATGGTTGAATTTTAAATGCTTACTCGACTGATGCTTAGCCACAAATGAAAAATTGTTATTAGATAAGTTCGTAGACGACGCATCAAAAGATAATATTTAATTAATGACTCTCCTAGATACATTGACGGTGTGTCCACTTTATCCCGGTCACGGAGAGATTATAGATATACCATCTATTAAAAGTGGTAGGATTTTGATAACTAATGTATGTCAAGACATCCTGTCAGTTGAAACATTTACCAAATCACAGCCACTACGATTTATCTACGAAAACTATGTAGATGGAGCAATTAAAGTGTGAAGGAAGAACCAGCAGCAGCAAGATGTGGGACAAAAAAGGCAATATAAATAAAAATATATTAAAGTGGTGATTTTGATGATGATTATAATGACGATGATGATGGCTAAGATGGCGATATTGACTATGCTGATTACGTAACAGAAAATATACGACAATGCACTTTCTGATCCGATGATGGGCAATGTTTGAATGCTGATCACCCAATTTCACACATATGGAAAAAAAAAAACTTTTTAGGGATTGAATAATTAACTATAATCAGCTCAAGCCGACAAATTGCCAAGTGCTGGTTTTATATGAGTTGCGCAAGTGCGATAATAACTACAGAATAAACCTATATATAAAAGCTAAAATTAATCACCCGATCATAAATATCATAATATATTGCTGCGATATTATCAGCTGCCACTCTCCACTCTGTCGTGCTAGGGTGAAAAGAAAATGGCAGGTCGCATACCACATCTCCACATCGCATCATGTCTACTCGTCAACATATTCGCAATTCGGATGAATCAGAACGCATAGAGTGTGCATTTTCATCCACCGCTGGTTCATCCTACTTGTTTAAATGCTCCATTACCAATTACCCATCCAATATGTTTTCATTCCCTCGGCAGCAAATTGCTTTAGCGGTTTTGCATTACTAGACGCCCGTTCTGTTAAAGCGTGATACAGCGTGTTTGTGTAGGTCGTAATGAAGCTTAATGATACTGCCTGGTCAACATCAACACTCGTATCTTACAACAATCACCAGCTCTTTTAACTGTGAGTCGGAAAAGACAAGACGCATTATACACTGGCTGGTCATCTGCACGAGTTTATAAGGAAGGCGTCATTGGCATTAAAACTGATCCACACCACCGGGGATAGCCGAATGGTGAGTTGTTTTAAGCATCTTAGGCTGAAACCCCAAAGCCGATCTGTGCGTCATTCTATATCGAGCATAGTCCGCCAGAACTAAACAGTCTAGCCATGATCTACCTTGTAATATCCTAGTTGTTTACCCCAACAGGATAGGTTAAGTTGATTGAAGGCATCTCCCTGGCTTTTGAGCGTTAAGCCAAACAATAAAGAAAAAGCTATTCTGAAACCCTATAGACAACCTCTTCTCCTTAAGAGGTAAAAAGCTTGCTTTAGCTCTGTGGTAAATATTTATACAGCTTGCTTGAGCTCTGTGTTATATATTGACACATCCGGTATGCAACATGGCTACGTCTTCAGCACATGTTCAACGCGTCAAATCCTCCTGTGTATATGCAGCAGTAGTCCGGTACTTTGTATAAGCGAAGCATACGTTTTATAAAGCAGACAGATAACTTATATTGCTGAACAACATTTGATTCCCCCAACTACCGGAGCATTTATCGCTGACATTCTTACTACTTTCCCTATCCCTTTTTAAATTCGTGATGACTTGCTTTTTGATCTATATTTTGCCTTACGATCCCCCGTCTTAAACGAAGACGTTAGTTTGTGGCTCGATTTATTAACTTGTTGACATAAGAATCAGTTTCGAATTCAGTTCAAAGTGTTCGATAAGATGGTAAGCATCAGCCGCATTCGTGCTATCAGTCATTATATCATCCACTGATCAGCCACGATACAAGAGGTCGACACGAGCCCTAGCAATAGCGCTGTTATTTATGGCCACAGCCGTTGAAGAGTTCACGCATCGCAAACTAGCAGCCACTTCACGCATCATGCAACTGATGCAAGATGCATCATGTTGGCTTGAATGGTAAATGGTTGTAGAATTGCCATCAACATACCCAGATGAGTGTTTGATCATATATCAAACGGTTGGAGAATTAATCATTGTCTTTTACTTGCCTATGCACAGAGATTGTTTAAGGACAAGAAAACCACAGGATATCCTTTTATCTTTAAAAGGGCAATGCCACAAACACACGGCGATGTCAAAGGAGAAAACCACGGGAGAATATAAGGTAAGTGGCATTCATTTTATAAAGTATAACATAGTTAACAGCATACATTGGACTGTTCTTCTGGCCATTATTCTGGCTTTTAACAAAGTTTAATCGGAGGAAAAGGGGAGAATAATTAGGGGCGACCTAATAAGCATGATTTGTTGGAAATATATGTTTTGCGCCTTACTCATGAATATATCTAATTTGTACATAGTATTCAATGCGATGGTAAGTCTTCAATGCAGCGAAGGACATCACAGATCGCTAAAACCCCAGCTACGCCGCTGTTGATTGTGATGAGCCTGCCATCTAGATGTTCTCTTGTGGTTTTCAACTGTTGTTTTAGTTGACGTTGTCCATGACAATGGATGAATATTCTGTGGCATCCGTGACCTTTGAAATTTCGATGGTCGTGTGATAGTGACAGAAAACTGTTTGCAGAGCATTCGCATGAAGTGACCAATGATGATATTGATCCCAAACCGATATGGCCCGACATTTGTGTGCTTTGCTGTACGGTTACATATACATGTCATAATTAAAAGCATATATGAAAGGGAAGCATACCGTGGTGCTGATCATCTTTATGCTACCGGGCACAAAAAATAGAAGCTCGTTGTTCTATCATACTCATCATAATCATCATCACCAGATCCTCAATAAACACTGTCATTCACCTTCATTCACAATACGCATCATTGTTTCACATAAGGTAACTCATCATTGCCATATCATGCACTTAATGCAGCCGGTTCCCATGACGTAGTGGTACATTGTGTCATCGTTCAACCTGATGGTTGTGGGTTCTATACCACGGTGTTAAAATAAAACATGACGGTACCATCTCAGAAAGGAGACCTTTGGTTCGTATTCGTAGCGTGGTTAGATTGGCTAGATTCCTTACTAATCTATCATTCCTACAAACTATTGTTAGTTGATCAATTGATTGGCGCGCAACATACATAACCGTTATCTACACGTGAAAATGGCATTCTATTGAAATATGCGTAGTGAAAAAACATTGAACCAGTCGTCTTTGATTGTCCCGTTAACTAAAAGATAGGAATTTCAGGTTCTTCTGGATCACTGAGAGTAATATAGCGATTACGCCAATGGTAGCTACTAAACTGTCTGTGAATGATATGCGATCAATTTCTGTACAACAGCATCATAAGGAGTACAGATAACATCCTGCAACTATTCCCTTCAACGAAAAACGTGCTTCATTGCGCTCATATTTATTTATGGACACAGACGATCAGCACTACCAATACATCAGTAGCGGTGCTCATCTGTTGCAACAATAAAATATACTTATTTCAACAAGTAACGGTATGCACACTTTCTAAAACTCGTAAAAGGTGGCCTCGTCCATTATACCTCCCATCTAAGCACATGCTTAATACATCAACATTCGTTACAGCACACGTTTGAAAGTTATCTCTAAACCCATACAAGAGCAAAATATACCCGAGTCTGTGCACTGCCGAATTCCAATGGATAATTTCACAATATTTATGATTGATACACATGTGTATCAATACCTTTTGAGGTCAGATGGGATTGTGATGCTGATTATAACGAACACCCAGCCATCTTAAAACGTTCACTCATTTATGGAACGGTGAATGGGTCTTTGGGATTTTTCCGTTTTTTGACTTTATATATCATGATGAAACTGTTCATCAGCAAATGTGAATATCAAAGAGGTCTTAGTTATAATTAATAACGCAAAGCAATAATACAACAACGCACCAATTTATATACAGAAAACGAATAATCTACGACAACGCAAATATTTCTTACCTGTTCTGTAGATTGTTTATCGCATAATATATTCAGATTTTCTTCATGTACAGGTAATCTGAACAGCAAAAACTGTTCACCTTCAGCAAGTATACAATAACTGTTGATCACTACTGCTTACTCAAACTCGTGGTTAAATACCCCTCTTTGTTGAATATAAACATGGTCCTACTTCGAACAGCTCAACACTAATTATTTCATACGAGATCGAGAGATATGTGTGAGCTTAGATGTATATTCGGTCTTTTTGCAAAACTGTCGAAGGGGACATTGTGAAATGGATCTTTATCGCAGGGATGAATTATCAACCTATCATATGTAAAGAGTATTGAGCACCATTTGCAAGTTATGCACGTGTGGAAGATATGGTTCTTATTCACTACAGCACCAACATCAGGTAGAAACCACACTTTAAATGAATTTACCACCTCGGATTGCTCGGGTTGCAATTTAGTGATGGCTTTGAAAAATAGCTTATATTCATGTAACGAGAAATATACCATTGTAATCAAAATGCATAGTACATGACCATTTCGAGCATAGGGGATAACAAAACCAATCAGTGGCATTCTAATCGCAAAGTAACTGTCTATGATAGCTGTGGCGATAATCGTGAATTCATGGAACAGGACATAGACGTGGTTCTTTAAAAACCAAATGAGCTGATAGCCCATTGTTCTGCTCTTGTTGACAAGCGATACGAACCTGGTAATATTTATGACTACTTTTATTACTTACAAATGTTTAAAAGAATACCTTCTTCTTGCGTTTACATATACACATCAAAACAATACAGCATGAAAACGATGCCGTGACAAGCACACTACATTGTTCTTTTCATCTAACGTCAGTTTATGTAGGATGCATAAAACGTGATCAAGGCGCGTTAATATTTGATGTTGTAGACACCATGAATACAAGAAATTGCAGTGGCGTAGCGTGGGATTTGGCCACCTAATTAGCCGCCCGTTCCTTAGACGAAGCGCACGTTTGATGGCTACAAACAATTTATTCTTACTTTGACTGCCCCTATATTTGCATGTTTGTTCCCAAAGGTAAGGTAGCTGCAGACGTATGTGAATGCAAGGATATGTTCTTTTGATCTACTTAACCAAACCAATAGGCCAGGAAGTGCTTATATAAAATAATATTATCATATCTATGATGATTTCTTCAGCTATGCGAATATCCCATTGTTTACTGCAAAATAAAAAAAGAGTTCGACTCTTGAGGGAGGCTTGTTCTTATGGCTCAATGATGTCTGGCAGCTGAGTAAACAAGGAAAAACATAATACTGAAGTGGACCGTGTTTTTTGGTTAAAGTATTCAAAGAATCACAGCGTTCTTGTTGTTCTGTCGGGGAGATGTTTTATAATAACAGTCGATTGCGGCTACTTCTACCATGTGTTACTCATTTCCAATGCATTAAAGACACTTTTGAAGCAGTTTCAACATCGCCACGGATGATGACTATAAATGCTGCAATCGTCTATACGCCGCTGGCTATCGTCTAGGAAGAACACAACGGATCAAAAAAGCATCTCCCCAGGAGTCGATAGATTCAAAGGTGAAAAGGTTTCAGCTACCTCAATATAAAGTGCTCGTCTATAAAACTTGTTTTTAAACTCGTGGTGCTATATTGGCAGTCTCCTTCATCTATTAGCTCCTTGCTGGTGTGAGTAAATGATGATGGGAAGTGTTACTTGCATTGATTGTGCTTCTAATTAAGAAAACAATATCCGGTAGACAGGAAGGACCGAATGATTGGACAATCTACTAAATACATGGGGCTACTTCTGTATCATGTCAACACGTCGCCAACGATATATGTGTTATTTGTTTGGCCTTAACAATTTGATGGTGACAAACCTTTCCTGTTCGTTTATGTGTTCGTTTATCACATCCTTTGAATTAGATCTTTATTCAGACTTGTTTCATATACCAGTAGTGTAAGTGAGCGGCTATTGTTGGCTCTGGTTGGTGCAGGGAGCTATGGGTATAGACAATTGGTACTGTGAACGCCAACACTAGTTCCTGTATCCAACAAGTCACAGGATATCACATGGGTATATGATCTACGCTAGTGCTGTAATCGTTGCTTCGTCATTAAATTATTTTTGTACTCTGTACAAGATAAATTGCTCTCTCCTTTGCTGTTGCGAGGTGAGCCGGTTAGTAGGAATGACATACTCATCTTTTGTCTCTTTCAATGATTCAGTTCTGCAATAAACTGGTACCTCTTCTTAATGACAGGCACAATAGTTAACACGAAAATTTGGATTTGTCAAAAAACAAAGGAACGCATAGAAGACGAATACAAGACTGTCTTAACCAAATTGCATGTTACCCTCCCTCAAAAGCAATAACAGAGAGGTCAAGTAGATATTTGCAATATAGGTCAGTTTAAGATATCAAAGGTGCTGATGATCATTGACGCGTAGACCCAAATAGTAAAAGTATCGTTTTCCAGCTAGTTACGATGACTATCCTGGAACACATCTTGCTGGTTGTTGCTGTTGTTAGAACGTGATGATAATGTCAATGAACATTTTCATCATTGAATGGACTTGCGCTGGTTTTACGCTCCTTGCGATCTGACCTAGTCTAGTCCTGCCCTGTCTTTGTTCACACATTATCCTGTCCTTTCCAGTACCTTCCCTGTCTAAATGTATTTGTCATGTCTTTGCTTGTCCCACTATCCTTCTGACATATTGTTAGCGAACCAATCACTCATAAAGGAGTATATTACGCTTCAGTCTTGAATGGTTGCGTCTTTGACTTCCGGTTCAGTAGAGGGGATAGAAGGAGTGGGGGTTCCATACATTTTGTCCGTCGTGAGTTTCACAATATTGTTTGATTGTGTGATAATTTAAATACAGTTTCTGTAAGTTGACTTATGTGGAGGTATAGTGAGGGCTGTGTTTGCAGGGAAATGAGATTAATGGTCTCTCATCATAGTACAGACTTACCACCTCGTTAAATACTCTGTAAGACATATGCTTCTGATTGTGGCGAGGTGGATATGTCATATATACCATGTTAAATAGGTTGCTCCTCGATCATCTCATTTCCTTTGCCTGGATATGTTATGAATGCATAATGAAAACAATCAAATGCCCAATATACCCTCTATATTTTCCCTTATGTTCTGTTGTGTGGTTTGCTAATGACAGGGCCTATTTTGCATTTTGTTGGCGATGCCCTTTGAAGAAGAATGGATATCCAGTGGCTTCCTTGACCTTTGAAATTTTGAGGGTCCTGTAGCAATCAATTGCTCTACAATATCTCTGTAGAGCAATTGCCAAAATAAATTCAATGTTTATAAGGTTTCCCTGGCAATATTGCTCGACGTGCCGATCACTTGTGGTGCAACCATCACCGTAATAAGACGCAAAGAACGTGCTATACGCTCACTGTAAAGCAATGAAGTGGAGTTCACTGGAAATGGATGGCAATTTTCGCATTTCTCGTAATCGAGTGTGAGCCATACCATTATGTGGCTTTACAATCATCAGGATAATACTGTATCACTTGTCACCGCATGGTCATTGAGTAATAGCGGAAATCGTCTAAAGAACATTTGTGGTAGGTATACAATGACAATGTGGTGGTCCTCTAGTTGAGATAGTCTTGTTTGCTTGATCAACCACCCCTTAACAGCCAGGGTTAACAACTACATTTTAAATTAAACATTGCATCAAAGTGATAAGTACATAGCGGCAGTGAATGCGATATATATAAGTTTATTGATGCAGGATAAGATCGAGAACGAATCAGGTGGTGTTAATTTCACGTGCAATTCGATATTCATGAAGTTACCCTGCGGCAATTGCAAGATGTGTTCCTTGGCTGTTAGTCTTGAAGGTGTGGCTGTTAGTGTTGAAGGTGTGGCCACTTAACACCGCTGCTTTTCTCGCCCCTTTAACCTACTCTATCGTGGCTGTAAGATGGATGTCAGCGTGACCGATAGCTCAAGGACGGTCCGTTCTTGCTTCCTGCCGCTCTCTTCAAACTGCGCTTAATACTCATTCTACCGTCAGCAAGTTAATAAATGAGGTACAGGCAACTATTTCTGTGTTGATGCCGGGGGTGTAAGACAATATATAGATCAAACAAAATAGAGTTAAGTTATCAAATAATGCAAATAGGTAAGGTGAATTATGGACGAGGTCAGTAATAGGAGCTTCGGCAATACCGGCGCTTCACACATTTGTCAGTTGAGGACGATTAGAAGCACCAAATAATATGTCTCAGTCGTGAGCCTGCATCATGAAACGAATTTACAAATATGCCATTGCAAAGAGAGAGAGAGAGAGAGAGAGAGAGAGAGAGAGAGAGAGAGAGAGAGAGAGAGAGAGAGAGAGAGAGAGAGAGAGAGAGAGAGAGAGAGAGAGCAGCCTTGTGCTTCGAAGCCTAGGCTTGTTAAAATGAGACAGAATAGACACTTTCTAAAAACATTTCCCTCAGCAACATTAAACGCGAACTCAATCCATGTTCAATAACACAATAACAAATTGTTTTGCGTTTAAGAAACATGGGGTCAAAGTTAATATGTAAACGACTTTGATGTTATATGCAGGTGAATAGATGTCGATATCTGAATAACAACACACGCCACTACCATCTCTTTCCTCGGCGTGGTATTAGTCGCGTTTCAATACAGATTTTATGTACATATCATATAATATCATATCTTATTCTTTCAGCCGGATAGCATTTCTGAGTGTCAGCAAGAGCAAACACATCTTGCATCATAAGGCAGTGGGCCCTGTTGATAATCGTTTATATTCTTGATGTACGCTACGGGGTGGCTTTTATCTCGGCCCAAAGGCAAATATTCATGACACCATATAAATTTCACTCGAGGTAATTCATAAATAAGATTGATGATAGGTAGACAAGTCATAAGTTGCTGATATCTCTTTCACAATTCCCCTTGCAAACACGTCGACGATAATGCTGTAAACGGCGTATATATCGATCCTGCTTCAATCAATCGAGTAGAATAAGTTGTATATTAAAGTTGCATTTTGATAGGGATAGTTTAGGCTATCACAGACAACGATTCACTTCATGCAAGTTATATTGCAATGCTCACGCATAATTGTTCTAACTCATCTCTCATATTGTTAAATTTACTGGCAAATAATGTTGTTTCTATGACGCACACTGCGATAAATAATTGAGCAGCACTTAACAAACCGCCAAAGTTCTCTACACTCAAAGTGACTGCATGATTCACTGAAGGACGCTTATTGTCCACGGAAAGAATGAAAACATCTAATTAGGATCGAATATATAAGAAAAGATGGTGGTATTAGAAAAAGGAGATTTGCGCTGACAGAACATTTATTGGCTTTACATAAAAAGAGAGAGTGCTCTATTGAGAGTTAGTATTAACCAGATGTTCATCAGCGACGTTACTTGCGCTAGGCAGTAAATGACTTAGAACGCATCATTATGACAGTAGATAACAAATAGGCGATACAAGTCACACCAATTACGATCTAATATAACGGCAATACTAAAACTATATCGCTTTGAAACGATGAAATCGTGCCCATGACTCACACAAGCCACCTATATGGTTGCATGAGTAATTCGGCTTTGACTAGCTTAGAACAATATTGCTAATTAGGTGCATTGCTTCTGTTTTGTCCCACCGTGTGCCACGAACACACACACACACACATACTGCGCTTGTACTGTCCACCTTTACTGGAAATATACCCTATCGACATTCACTGAGCAGCCAATCCCCTCACAAACTAACACGCTTCTTTGAGATGATTGTAATGCATGAACACAAACGACAGGCTCCATGCAAGCGCTGAATTGCAATCCGTATGATCTGTCCAGAAGGTTACTGCCGGGTTTTACCAGAAAGTAGTAAATAATGGATAGAAGCTCGTGAAGGGATATAATTATGTAGCATATAATCACCATAGATTATCCTTATTCTGCCGAGAGATGGAGCCTCTATGCTATTACGTGTGCATCAGTGTCGCCGAAATGACACGTTCACTTGTCATAATTATTGGTATTGCGAATAACATCGGGGTGTTTTAATTACAACTTGCAAGTATACGCTGCCATTGCGGTGATTGCAATATGCATACTACGACAAAAGAACAATCACTGTTGTTGATCAGTCATTGAGACTATAAGGAACAAATCTTAAAGACCTTGACGTATATCGAATGAGTTGATTCATACACGACGTTATTAAACATTAAAAATACGGCTTTGGTCAGCTTACTATGTTTCTGCCGCATTACCAGCCAAGACGTTGACGGAATGCGCTCATTATCATGGTTGAATTTTAAATGCTTACTCGACTGATGCTTAGCCACAAATGAAAAATTGTTATTAGATAAGTTCGTAGACGACGCATCAAAAGAAAATATTTAATTAATGACTCTCCTAGATAGATTGCAAACATTGACGGTGTGTCCACTTTATCCCGGTCACAGAGAGATTATAGATATATCATCTATTAAAAGTGGTGGGATTTTGATAACTAATGTATGTCAAGACATCCTGTCAGTTGAAACATTTACCAAATCACATCCACCACGATTTATCTACAAAAACTATGTAGATGAAGCAGTTAAAGTGTGAAGGAAGAACCAGCAGTAGCAGGAAGTGGGACAAACGAGGCAATATAGATACAAATACATTTAAGTGGTGATTGTGATGATGATTATAATGACGATGATGATGGCTAAGATGGCGATATTGACTATGCTGATTACGTAACAGAAAATATACGACAATGCACTTTCTGATCCGATGATGGGCAATGTTTGAATGCTGATCACCCAATTTCACACATATGGAAAAAAGAAACTTTTTAGGGATTGAATAATTAACTATAATCAGCTCAAGCCGACAAATTGCCAAGTGCTGGTTATATGAGTTGCGCAAGTGCGATAATAACTACAGAATAAACCTATATATAAAAGCTAAAATTAATCACCCGATCATAAATATCATAATATATTGCTGCGATATTATCAGCTGCCACTCTCCACTCTGTCGTGCTAGGGTGAAAAGAAAATGGCAGGTCGCATACCACATCTCCACATCGCATCATGTCTACTCGTCAACATATTCGCAATTCGGATGAATCAGAACGCATAGAGTGTGCATTTTCATCCACCGCTGGTTCATCCTACTTGTTTAAATGCTCCATTACCAATTACCCATCCAATATGTTTTCATTCCCTCGGCAGCAAATTGCTTTAGCGGTTTTGCATTACTAGACGCCCGTTCTGTTAAAGCGTGATACAGCGTGTTTGTGTAGGTCGTAATGAAGCTTAATGATACTGCCTGGTCAACATCAACACTCGCATCTTACAACAATCACCAGCTCTTTTAACTGTGAGTCGGAAAAGACAAGACGCATTATACTCTGGCTGGTCATCTGCACGAGTTTATAAGGAAGGCGTCATTGGCATTAAAACTGATCCACACCACCGGGGATAGCCGAATGGTGAGTTGTTTTAAGCATCTTAGGCTGAAACCCCAAAGCCGATCTGTGCGTCATTCTATATCGAGCATAGTCCGCCAGAACTAAACAGTCTAGCCATGATCTACCTTGTAATATCCTAGTTGTTTACCCCAACAGGATAGGTTAAGTTGATTGAAGGCATCTCCCGGGCTTTTGAGCGTTAAGCCAAACAATAAAGAAAAAGCTATTCTGAAACCCTATAGACAACCTCTTCTCCTTAAGAGGTAAAAAGCTTGCTTTAGCTCTGTGGTAAATATTTATACAGCTTGCTTGAGCCCTGTGTTATATAATGACTCATCCGATAGGCAACATGGCTACGTCTTCAGCACATGTTCAACGCGTCAAATCCTCCTGTGTATATGCAGCAGTAGTCCGGTACTTTGTATAAGCGAAGCATACGTTTTATAAAGCAGACAGATAACTTAGATTGCTGAACAAAGTTTGATTCCCCCAACTACCGGAGCATTTATCGCTGACATTCTTACTACTTTCCCTATCCCTTTTTAAATTCGTGATGACTTGCTTTTTGATCTATATTTTGCCTTACGATCCCCCGTCTTAAACGAAGACGTTAGTTTGTGGCTCGATTTATTAACTTGTTACCATAAGAATCAGTTTCGAATTCAGTTCAAAGTGATCGATACGATTGTAAGCATCAGCCGCGTTCGAACTATCAGTCATTAAATCATCCACTGATCGGCCACGATACAGGAGATCGACACGAGCCCTAGCAATAGCGCTGTTATTTATGGCCACAGCTGGTGAAGAGTTCACGCATCGCAAACTAGCAGCCACTTCACGCATCATGCAACTGATGCAAGATGCATCATTTTGGCTTGAATGGTAAATGGTTGTAGAATTGCCATCAACATACCCTGATGCGTATTTGATCATATATCAAACGGTTGGAGAATTAATCATTGTCTTTTACTTGCCTTTGCACAGAGATTGTTTATCACATGGAATGCTACACGACCCACGAAATTCATAAGGACAAGAAAACTACAGGATATCCTTTCATCTTCAAAAGGGCAATGCCACAAACACACGGCGATGTCAAAGGAGAAAACCACGGGAGAATATAAGGCAATTGGCATTCATTTTGTAAGGTATAACATGGTTAACAGCATACATTGGACTGTTCTCCTGACCATTATTCTGGCTTTTAACAATGTTTAATCGGAGGAAAAGGGGATCATTATTATGGGCGGCCTAATAAGCATGATATGTTGGAAATATATGTTTTGCGCCTTACTCATGAATATATCTAATGTTTACATAGTATTTAATGCGATGGTAAGTCTTCAATGCAGCAAAGGACATCACAGATCGATAGAACCCCAGCAATGCTGCTGTTGGTTGGGATGTGCCTGTCATCTAGATGTTCTCTTGTGGTTTTCAACCGTTGTTTTTGTTGACGTTGTCCATGACAATGTATGAATATTCTGTGGCATCCATGACCTTTGGAATTTCGATGGTCGTGTATCATTGATAGTGACAGAAAACTGTGTGCTCATCATAATCATCATCACCAGGTCCTCAACAAACATTGTCATTCACCTTCATTCTCAATACGCATCGTTTTTTTCACATAGAGAAACGCATCAGTGCCATATCATGCACTTAATGCAGCCGGTTCCTGTGACGTAGTGGTACATTGTGTCGCCGTTCGACCTACATGTTGTGGGTTCTATACCACGGTGTTAAAACCTGACGGTACCATCTCTGAAAGGAGATAGAAGACCATTGGTTGAATAACGTGTTCGTAGCTTGGTTGCAATCAGCTCATATATTTAATGAATGCTTACTCGCAGCGTCGGAACGCTTGGCTAGATTCCTTACTAATCTATCATTCGTTTATCTTCATACAAACTATTGTTAGTTGATCAATTGATTGGCGCGCAACATACATAACCGTTATCTACACGTGAAATGACATTCTATTGAAATATGTGTAGTAAAAAAACATTAAACCAGTCGTCTTTGATGGTCCCGTTAACTAAAAGGTTAGTCTGGATCACTGAGAGTAATATAGAGATAACGCCAATGGTAGCTACTAAACTGTCTGTGAATGATATGCGATCAACTTCTATGGTCTAATTGTACAACATCATAAGCAGTACAGCTAACATCCTGCAACTATTCCTTTCAACGAAAAAACGTGCTTCATTGCGCACATAGTTATTTATGGATACAGATGATCAGCACTACCAATACATCAGTAGCAGTGTTCATCTGTTGCAACAATACATTATACTTTTTTCAACTAGTAATGTTATGCACACTTTCTAAAACTCGTAAAAGGTGGCCTCGTCCATTATACCTCCCATCTAAGCACATGCTTAATACATCAACATTCGTTACAGGAAAGGAAATAGTTAAGCACACATTTGAGCGTTTTCTCTCAACCCATACAAGAGCAAAAGATACCCGAGTCTGTGCACTGCCGAATTCCAATGGGTTATTTCACAATATTTATGATTGATACACATGTGTATTAATACGCGTGTTCTGAGGTCAGATGGGTTTGTGATGCCGATTATAACGAACGCCCAGCCATCTTAAAACGTTCACTCATTTATGGAACGGTGAATGGGTCTTTGGGAGTTTCCTCTTTTGACTATATATATCATGGTGAAACTGTTCATCAGCTAATGTGAATATCAAAGAGGTCTTAGTTTCAATTAATGACGCCAAACAATAATGCAACAACACACAACCAATGTATATACAGAAAACGAATAATATACGGCAACGCAAATATTTCTTACCTGTTCCGTAGATTGTTTCTCGCATAATATCTGCAGATTCTCTCCATGTACCGGTAATCTGAACAGCAAAAACTGTTCACCTTCAACAAGTAAACAATAACTGTTGATCACTACTGCTAACTCGAACTCGTGGTTAAATACCCCTCTTTGTTGAATATAAACATGGTCCTACTTCGAGCAGCTCAATACTAATTATTTCATACGAGATCGAGAGATATGTGTGAGCTTAGATGTATATTCGATCTTTTTGCAAAACTGTCGAAGAGGACATTGCGAAATGGATCTTTATCGCAGGGATGAATTGTCAACCTAACATATGTAAAGAGTATTGAGCACCATTTGCAAGAGATGCACATGTGGAAGATATGGTTCTTATTCAGTACAGCACCAACATCAGGTAGCAACCACACTTTTAGTGAATTTACCACCTCGGATTGCTCGGGTTGCAATTTAGTGATGGCTTTGAAAATGAGCTTATATTCATGTAACGAGAAATATACCATTGTAATCAAAATGCATAGTACATGACCATTTCGAGCATAGGGGATAACAAAACCAATCAGTGGCATTCTAATCGCAAAGTAACTGTCCATGATAGCTGTGGCGCTAATCGTGAATTCATGGAACAGGACATAGACGTGGTTCTTTGAAAACCAAATGAGCTGATAGCCCATTGTTCTGCTCTTGTTGACAAGCGATAGGAACCTGGTAATATTTATGACTACTTTTATTACTTCCAAATGTTTAAAAGAATACCTTCTTCTTGCGTTTACATATACACATCAAAACAATACAGCATGAAAACGATGCCGTGACAAGCACACTACATTGTTCTTTTCACCTAATGTCAGTTTGTATAGGATGCATAAAACGTGATCAAGGCGCGTTAATATTTGATGTTGTAGACACCATGAATACAGGAAATTGCAGTGGCGTAGCGTGGGATTTGGCCACCTAATTAGCCACCCCTTCCTTAGACGTAGCGCACGTTTGATGGCTACAAACACAATAACCATTTGGATCTTTATTCTTACTTTGACTGCCCCTATATTTGCATGTTTGTTCCCAAAGGTAAGGTAGCTGCAGACGTATGTGAATGCAAGGATAGGTTCTTTTGATCTACTTAACGAAACCAACAGGCCAGGAAGTGCTTATATAAAATAATATCATCATATCTATGATGATTTCTTCAGCTATGCGAATATCCCATTGTTTACTGCAAAATAAAAAAAAGATGTCGACTCTTGAGGGAGGCTTGTTCTTATGGCTCAATGATGTCTGGCAGCTGAGTAAACAAGGAAAAACATAATACTGAAGCGGACCGTGTTTTTTGGTTCAAGTATTCAAAGAATTACAGCGTTCTTGTTGTTCTGTTGGGGAGATGTTTTATAATAACAGTCGGTTGCGGCTTCTTCTACCACGTGTTACTCCTTTCCAATGCATTAAAGACACTTTTGAAGCAGTTTCAACATCGCCACGGATGATGACTATAAATGCTGCAATCGTCTATACGCCGCTGGCGATCGTCCGGGAAGAACACAATGGTTATAAAAAGCATCTCCCCAGGAGTCGATAGTTACAAAGGTGAAAAGGTTTCAGCTACCTCAATATAAAGTGCTCGTCTATAAAACTTGTTTTTAAACTCGTGGTGCTATATTGGCCGTCTCCGTCATCTATTAGCTCCTTGCGGGTGTGAGTAAATGATGATGGGAAGTGTTACTTGCATTGATTTTGCTTCTTATTATGAAAACAATATTCGGCAGACAAGAAGGACCGAACGATTACGATGCGAAAATTGGACAATCTACCAAATATATCGGCCTTCTTCTGTATCATGTCAACACGTTTCCCGAGATGTTCGTGCTATTTGTTTGTCCTTTACAATTTGATGGTTGCAAACCATTCCTGTTCGTGTCCTTTGGGTGTTGACAATTGGTACAATGAATGCCAACACCCTTTCCTGTATCCAACAAGTTATAGGATATCACATGGGTATATGACCTACGCTAGTGCAGTAATCGTTGCTTCTTCATTAATTTATTTTTTTGTCAACTCTGTACAAGAAAAATTGCTCTCTCCTTTGCTGTTGCGAAGTTAGCTGGTTAGTAGGAATGACATACTCAACTTTCGTCTCTTTTAATGATTCAGTTGTGCAATAAGCTGGTACCTCTTCTTTATGACAGGCACAATTGTTAACAAACAAAATTGCATTTGTCAAAGAACAAAGGAACGCATAGAAGACGAATACAAGACTGTCTTAACCAAATTGCATGTTACCCTCCCTCAAAGGCAACAAACAGAATAGTCAAGTAGATGTTTTTCAATGTAGGCCAGTTCATTTAAGATATCGAAGGTGCTCGATATTCATTGACGCATAGACCCAATGAGTAAAAGTAGCTTTTCCCAGCTGGTTACGGTGGCTATACAGGACCACATCTTGCTGGTTGTTGCTGTTGTGAGAACGTGATGATAATGTCAATGAACATTTTCATCATGGAAATGACTTGCGCTGGTTAACTGGTTTGTGATATCTTTGATCATAGTACAGACTTACCACCTCATTAAATACTCTGTAAGACATATGTTCATGATTGTGGCGTGATCATCTTATTTCCCTTGCCTGGATATGCTATGAATGCGTAATGAATAGCAATACAAATGCCCAATATATCCTCTCTAATTTCCCTTTATTTCATTATGTTGTTACAAATTATGAATGCTTCTAAGCTTATGTTTTGTTGTGTGGTTTGCTAAAGACATAGCCTATTTGGTATTTTGTTGGCGTTGCCCTTTGAAGAAGAATGGATATCCAGTGGTTTCCTTGACCTTTGGAATTTTGAGGGTCCTGTAACATTCAATTGCTCTACAATATCTCTGTAGAGCAATTCAATGTTTATAAGGTTTCTCCTGCTAATATTGCTCGACATGTCGGCCACTTGTGGTGCAACTTAGCAATAGTGGTATACAATTTAAGCGTACGTGGTGGTCCTGTAATTGTGATGGTCTCGTAGGCTTGATCAACCACCGCTTAAGCAGCCAGTGCGTTAACTACTACAGTTTAGATTTAACATAGCATTAAAGAGATCAATAAATAGCGACAGTGAATACGGTATAATGCGATATATTTAAGTCGATTGTTGCATCATAAGATCAAATACAAATCTGGTGGTGTTAGTTTTACGTGCAATTCGTTATTCATGAAGCTACCTGCGGCAATTGCAAGGTGTGGTTGTAAGTCTTGAAGGTGTTGCCATATAACACCGCTCTCTTTCTCGCCTACTGTATCATGGTTGTGAGTTGGATGTCAGCATGACCTAAAACTTGAGGTTAGTGCTTCCTTCCTACCACCCTCTTCAAATTGCGCGTAATACTCATTTTACCGTAAGCAAGTTAATTAATTGAGCTACAAACAGCTATTACTGTTTCTGCCGGGGGTGTCAGGCAATATATAGATAAAACAGAATGGCGTTTAGCCATAAAATAACGCAAATAGGAAGGGTGAAGTATAGACGATGTCAGCAATAGGTGCTTCGGCAATACGGGCACTTCGCAAATTTGTCAGGTGAGGACGATAAGAAACACCGAATAAAATATGTCATTGTCGTACGCCTGCATCCTGAAACATTTTTAAGAAAGAGAGAACAGCCTTGTTCTTCGAAGCCTACGTTTGTCATAATCAGACAGAATAGTACTTTCTAAAACTGTCCATATACCTGTTAAATGTCCATTGACGGTGTGTCCACTTTACCCTGGTCACGGAGAGGTTATTGATATATCATCCGAATATCAAACATTTGATAGTGGCAAGATTTTGATAATTAATTAATGTCAAGACATCATGTCAGCAATTTGTTGTTACTGGTACATATGGTGTATTCGCTGCTGCATCTTTACTTAACGAATGTTACTTAAAAGTTCTTCGGTAAATTTGCTATGTTGAATCAAGACAGGAAGTTGACTCATCACATTTTTCAGTGACAGGATACTTCTGCAATTATTTAAGTGGGTGTAAACACGTCATCGCAGCTGTTCAAATATACTTTCCACGTCGCAGCAAACATTAACGAGGCAGTTTGGCTATTCTAGCCATTAGCGACATCATTTGATGTTGTCGATAACGATGATTGCCAGTAATACCATAGTCCGCTTGCATGAATCGCTAAAACCCGTAATACATAATTGACTTTAATAGCGTTAAGATGTGATATCACCAAGGCAACAGTCGTGAGGGTGTTGGCATTTCAAGCACGCTGTACCAATATCGCCAACATTCTGTCGGTTAGATCTGAGCTTATCGTGGGTCAGATATTATTAAATTCAGACAAATACATAAGTGTTCAAATGTTTAGAGATATAAGAGAATAGAAAAACAGAACCATCACATGATATGGAAATTCTCAGGAGTTGCATCGCATTTTGTTATTCGTAAATGGTTAACCTGTGGCAAGTAATTAAAGGTTTGAAATATATCCTTACTATCATCACCACCTGAATACTCATTCTCCTTCTCTACATAATCGCCATCGTCATCATCATCATCATCATCATCATCATCATCATCATCATCATCATCATCATCATCATCATCATAATCTTTATAATCACCATTTGTCACAATGCTGCGCTTAGAAAATTAATTTATTTGGGTATGAAGATGGCAGAATATACCAGCAACTCCGGGTACAATTGAATGTGTTGAATACTAGGAGATACATTCCCTATCGTTACCGGCATACATAACAGTGTGTTTCATATAATTAAGTACACGCTGCCGACAGTGAAAATAACATATATGTGATGTACTGCAGCGATCTATGTCGGGATAAATATTCATTGTCTAGAGGTAGATATCATATACACTTCTACCAATCATGATTGCAAGTTTCGATTTAGATGCGCATATTTGTTTCCGATTAACGTCGGTTTTGTAAGCCAAGTCAGTCGGCAAATGAAATATATGAGATAATCCACACATAGTGTCCGATGATGTTGCTTGTATGCTTGATATATCATCTATCATCTCGTATCGACAGCAGCATCGGTGTCAATATCCTATTGTCGAGTA
Organism: Urechis unicinctus; assembly: GCA_034190875.2. Lineage (NCBI taxonomy): Eukaryota > Metazoa > Annelida > Polychaeta > Xenopneusta > Urechidae > Urechis > Urechis unicinctus. The sequence continues at coordinate 31,440,439 of CM067346.1, forward strand.
TCCGGCGATGTTAGAAAAAAATAAACAGATGGATTTTTAAGTTATTGTGCACGTTTACTACCGTTAGCAAGACATAACCAGGCAAAACATATCATTATTTATGACCTCTATTGTTTGTTATGTTGCTGATAACAAACAATAAATGTTGAGCAGTGTATAATCAATCAAGAGATAATAGGAGTGACGCAAGTTCTAGCTGCGTATTGTACATTGTGCCTTATTCGTCTGTGTGTATTGTACCATGAATTCAAACATAAAGCGATTAGATGCCAGAATATTTTATGTTTCAGCTGCACAAAGTGGCTGTATAATCTGTATCAATATCAGTGCAATTCCTAGCACTGAACATATACGTCCCACGGCTGAAAAACGCCGTCATGAAAGAAATACCCCCTTTTATTTATGGTTTATTTTATATTAATAGAAACCAATTGATGATCCACATTATCAGTTCAGCTTTCAGAGTTTATATAGCACCAGCACACGCGGTGTTGTGGAATAGTATTTCCTGAAGCGCGTAAAATATATGCAGTAACTTCTATTGTATGCTGTGAAGATCATTCAGCACCTGTAAATTACATGATATGTATTTGTACCTGCTTGTTATAGCATGAAGTGTTCAATTATAAAAAATCAACATCTACTTGAAATCGTGATATGGCTGGCCGTAGTAGAATATTGTGCTTATTGCATTAATGTGCACTTTTTCTGGAATTAATCGGCAAAATGACGTACAAATCACTTTATCATTTGTCCGTTTGCTAACATGCACGCAGTAAATCGTTTATTTTAATTCTATTGGATGCTAGAAGTCGACCGCGCCTAAAGATTCTGTTAATCTTCATAACTGCAGGTCTGAACAACCACAAGGTTGGGTTTTGCTGAAGTGCACGGATCTAAGTAGCAATTGTATTAAATGTCACAATATATGTTATTGCTTGACAAATAACATGAGTGCACTGATGTATTGCAATAAGGCTACCCCAAAAAATATCCAAATCTAATCTGACACTCAGACAAACGTCTTGACCCTGTCCTTCTTTCTGATTCAAACTTGGCTTGGCATGGTTCTGCAAAATATCTAAGCCAATGAAAAACGTTGCCGCCATCCAGGAAATATCCAGCTTATAACTTACCCCACATAGCGTTTGTAGTAATGGTCAACACATGGGCAATCTAATCAAACTTGACAGGAAAATGACAAACGTTGAGATAGTTTGTAGTTTATCGCTATTCCATGAACCTGTCGTTCTTGTTGATTGGTCCTGTGAACGCCAGGACCTGCTGTGAAATCCAGTCACGGACACAGTCGGAATCTATCTATGAACAAGGCAATTATGCGTTTGTAACTTGCAAATCATCAACTTAATGAATCGAATGAAGGTCACGTGACGTCGAGTTTATTGTAGCACTCATGACTGACGTGACGACTTTGTTGTATGCGTCATGTTCACCACCATTTGAAGAGCAGCCTGTTGGTTTCGCACAATTACGAGGTTTATGGGAACTATATATGACAGATAATGGATTGCATATACCTACTGTTAATTAATTCGTTATAACTGAAAACCCCAAGAGCAATCTGTGCGTCATTTTATATCGATCATATTCCGCCAGAACCAAAAAAAGTCTAGCCATGATCTACCTTGTTATATCGTAATTGGTAAGCCAAAGCATCCAGTGAAAAAGTTTTACCTCAACAGTATAGGTTAAGTTGAGTGAATGTATCTCCCGAGCTCTGCAGCGTTTTAGCCAAACAATAACAAAAAATCCATTCTGACACCCTGGACAGCCTCTTCGCCCTAAGAGGTTAAAAGCTTGCTTGAGCTCTGTGGTATATATTTACACAGCTAGCTTGAGCCCTGTGTTATATATTGACACATCCGGTAGGCAACATGGCTACGGCCTCAGCACATATTCAACGCGTCAAATCCTCCTGTGTACGTGCTGCAGTGATCCGTTACTTTGTATTAGCAAAGCACACGTGTTATAAAGCAGACAGATGACTTAGTCTAGTGGTATTTACCTCAGCAACATTTAAAATTCTTGTTATTTTCCCTATTCCTCTTTTTAACTCGTGATAACTTGCTATTTGATCAACATATTGCCTCATAATGCCCCGTCTAAAACGAAGACATTAGTTTGTGCTCGGTTTATTAACATACGAATCCGTTTCGAATTCAGTTCAAAGTGATTGATAAGATAGTAAGCATAAGCCGCATCCGAGCTATTTGTCGTTATATCATCCACTGAACAGCCACGATACAGGAGGTTGAGACGAGCCCTAGCAATAGTTATTTACGATGACAGTTTGTGAAGAGTTAACTCATCGCAAAACTAGCAGCCACGCATCATGCAACTGGCACAGGATGCATCATGTTGGCTTGAATGGTAAATGGCTGTAGAATTGCCATCAACAGACTCAGATGAGTATTTGATCATCTATCATACGGTTGGAGAATTGATCATTGTCTATTATTGGCCTTTGCTCAGAGGTTGTTTGTCATATGTAATGCTACACGTCCCACGTAATTGCGAAGAGCAAGAACACTATAGCATATCCTTTTATCTTCAAAGGGCAATGCCACAAACACACGTCGATGTCAAAAGAGAAAAGTGGCATTCAAAATGTAGATCGTTTATTAAGATGTTAAAAAGATGTTAAATGCATATATTTGACACTTCTTCTGACCATTTTTACGGCTATTAACAAAGTATTTATGTAAAACCTATGATAATCTGGGGATAAAGGAAGCATTTTGGTCGAGGGGTGGCCTACTAAGCATGTTATGTTGGGACTATATGTTTTACTCATGAATATATCTAATTTGTACATAGTATTCAATGCGATGGCGAGTCTTCAATGCAACAAAGGACATCACAGATCGCTAGAACCCCAGCAATGCTGCTGTTGATTGTGATATGCCTGTCATCTAGATATTTGCTAGTGGTTTTCATCCGTTGTTTTTGTTGACGTTGTCCATGATAATGGATGAATATTCTCTGGCTTTCGTGACCTTTGGAATTTCGATGGTCGTGTAGCATTGACAGTGACAGAGAATATCCATGCAGAGCAATCGCACGATGTGACCAATGATGATATTGATCCACAACCGATATGGCCTGACATATTTTTTGCTTTGCTGTCCGGTTACATATTCAAGTCATAGTAAAATGCATATATGAAAATGAAGCATACCGTGGTGCTGCTCATCTTTATGCTACTTCGCACAAGGACATGAAATAGAAGCTCGTTGTTTATCATACTCGTCATAATCATCATCATCAGGTCTTCAATAAACATCATTCACCTTCATTCTCAATACGCATTATTTTTTTTAGCCATAGCGTAACTCATCCTTGCCATATATTGCACTTAATGCAGCCGGTTCCGGTGACGTAGTGGTACATTGTGTCGCCCGCCGACCTGATGGTTGTGGGTTCTATACCACGGTGTTAAAAAGTAAAAGGGGATTGAAGACCATTTTAAATAACATGTTCGTAGCTTGTTTGCGATCAGCTCATTTATTTAATGAATGCTTACTCCCAGCGTCGGAACTCTTGGCTAGATTTTTTACCAATCTATCATTCTCTGTACCTGTATAAACTGCACTCGCACTGACGTATTACATTGCAATAGAAATGAAAACGATCAATGAGGCTGTATGTGCATCAAGCACTTGGCTACTTATTTGCATTGCAATGCACGTGTTTAAGGATCAAGCGGATGGGGTTCATTCCAGAGTAGAACTATCACCATTGCGAGGGAATAGCAGAGGGTGAATTTATCACTGCTTTGCAGTTTGTCTTTACAGATGTATCATTAAACCGAGTGTGTTATTAAAGATAAACTACATGGTTGTTTTGAGCTTGGTTATACTGGACAAATATCCCCTGGCAATATTTGACCTTCCAGATTTTAAGAGAAATAATTGTTTGATAATTCATAACAAATTTAACAAAATGTTCATATGTTGAGTCACCAGCAGTTCAGTTAGGAGGTTTTTGGTCGAGGGGATAGCGATAAAAAAATAAACGACCTCTCAATGGACGGCTCCTCTGGGTATTCAGCTGGCATACAGATGCAAGATCTTAACCACTCACCCGCCACGGCTTAGCTTTCCTCTGATTTTTGCTACATCTCCCTGAACTTTTTTAAGTCTTCGGCATTCACTTGGGTTGGATTGATAAATTGACAGGAACAAAACCCAGCTGCATTTCGTCGTTCACCTGATAACGAAGGTTATTCGCTCAGGGAGCCGTTTCTGTTTATCAATTGATTGGCGCGCAACATACATAACCGTTATCTACATGTGGAATGGCATTCTATTGAAATATAAGTAGTTAAACTGCCCTATTTAACCACGCAGCTATAAATTTCATGTTCGTCTGGATCACTGTGAGTTATATAACGATAACGCTAATGGAAGCTACTGAACTGCTTATGAGCACCCGTGGGTGTATTTGTTGCGTGTGAGCAAATACACCCCGGAAGTGCCAGAAGTCTGTGAATGATATGCAATCAGCTGCTGTGGTACGCAGTGAATGCGCAAAAGCACAATATCATTTAGAGTACAACTAACATGCTGCAACCAATCCTTTTAACGATGAAACGAGCTTCATTGCGCGCATAGTCATTCATGGACACAGACGTTCAGCACTATCAATACATCAGTAGCAGTGCTCATCTATTGCAACAATAAAATAAACCTATTTCATCTAGTATTGTCTAAGCACATACTTAACGCATCAATATTTGTTACAGCAAAGTAAATGTTTATGCACACATTTGAACGTTTTCGCTCAACCCATACAACAGCCAAAGATACCAGAGTCTGTGCACTGCCGATTTCCAATGGATAATTTCACACTATTTATGATTGATACACATGTGTATGAATACGCGTGTTTTGAGGTCACATGGGACTATGATTGTGATTATAACGAACACCCAACCATCATGAAACGTTCACTCATTTATGGAACGGTGAATGGGTCTTTTGGATTTTCCTGCTTTGACTATATATGTCAAGTTTAAACTGTTCAACAGCAAATGTGAATATCAATGAGGTGTTAGTTTCAATTAATGACGCTAAGCTGTAATACAATAACTCAACCAATTTATATGCAGAAAACGAATAATCTACGGCAACGCAAATATTTCTTACCTGTTCCGTAGATTCTTTCTTCAGATTCACTACGTTTACAGGTAATATAAACTGTTCACCTTCAACAAGCAACTCTGTTTGTTGATCCCTACTGCTAACTCGAACTCGTGGTTAAATACCCCTCTTTGTTGAACATAAACACGGTCCTACTTCCAGCAGCTCAACACTAATGATTTAATGAGAAATAGAGATATATGTGTGAGCTTAGATGTATATTCGGTCTTTTTGCAAAACATTCAAAAGGAGGGGTACATTGTAAAGTGGATCTATACCGTAGGGGTGAATGATCTAGTAAGCATCTCTAACTGATATATAAATCCTGCGTTCATGACTAAAGCATGCCAGGAATATTGCAAGTTTATCAACCTACTATATGTAAAGTATTTCGAGCACCATTTGCAAGAGATGCACGTGTGGATGATATGGTTCTTATTCAGTACAGCACCAACATCAAGTAGCAACCACACTGTTAGTGAATTTACCACCTCTGCTCGGATTGCAATTTAGTGATTGCTTTGAAAGTTAGCATATATTCATGAAGTGTGATATAAAACATTGTGATCATCATGCATCGTACATCATCATTTCCAGCATAGGGGATAACAAAACTACTCATTTGCATTATAATCACAAAATAACTGTCCATGATAGCTGTGGCGCTAATCGTGAATTCATAGAACAGGATATAGACATGTTTCTTTGAAGACCTAATGAGCTGATAGCCCATTGTTCTGCTCTTGTTGACAAGCGATACGGACCTTGTAATAATTATGACTACTTTTATTACTCCTTGCAAATGTTTACATGTACACATCAAAGCCATACAGCATAAAAACAATGCCTTGACAAACACAATATATTGTGTCAGTTTGTATAGAATGCATAAAACTTGATCAAGACGCGTTTATATTTGATGTTGTAGACACCATGAATACAAGAACGTGCAGTGGCGTAGCGTGGGGTTTGACCGCCATGTGCTGTAGCCTAATTGGCCGCCCCCTGCCTTAGGCGTAGCACACGTTTGACGGCTACAAACACACGTATATGAATAATTTCATTTATTGATTGATGAACAATATAACAAGATGCCCATGAATACATGGGAGAACTTGGCGAACTGTCACAAGAAGTTCGAAAAATTTCTGAATCAGCCCTTAGTTTTTATAGGATTTTAAATTGTTGGAAAATTCAATTCAACTCATTTTCATGACTGACCATCGCATGTATATTAATGATTTTATAAGCATTCAAATTTACTAGAGGAATCATATTTTCCGGGTCCATGATAGATTGACCATGATTCGGCTGACACAAGGAAAAGAATATTCTATTTAATAGTACCGCGGCGTGCCATTCTTTCCGCGCCCCGCGAGCCGAGCGCGGAGCAGCGGTAAACTTAGTGCTGTGCGTCAGGTCGTCGGTTGTTAACAAACAAGTGAAGAGCCAGCAGAAATGTGCTTCATACTTTGTGAGAAAATTGTCGGTGTTTAACATCAGACATGATTTAGTCATAAGTTTTGAATAAATGGGCTTCCTCCCAGAGTAAACCAATTCACAGTATGACCATTTACGACGGACAAACGAGGCGATAACATCAGATTTCAGTCCCATTTTAACTTTGATTCGTTCGTGACCGGAGATGACGTCAGCGACTTCCCCAAAAGAATTATAATTCGGTTGACATTTGACCAACGTTTTATGACCGTCGAACGCATTTTGCCGATTTTATAAGCAATCGATATTTGACGAATATTGTGATATCGTATGACAATTATCAAAGTTTGGTAATTGTATAAGCTTTTAGAAAATGTAACTTTTAAAACAATCGGATGATAATTCAGGCCAGCCTCTGACCTCACAATGTTACCATTCATTCCAAAAAGCTGCTCAAGCACATCCATGATTTCATAAACGTATTTTTGCACAACGCTTACTGCTTGTCCTCACGCACTCAATCTTGTTTCAATCACTCTCTTAACACCGTGACTGATGACTTTCATACGCATATCAAATCGATGAGCGGAAGAGGACGAGAATGTAAACAATCGTTCCACAGCTCCATAAAACGTAACAGCAGCCGCATGGACACCTGCTAAATTAAGTGAATGATTCGAACACGGCACCGGTAGTGAAAGAAGCTTATGTTATCAGTCCCTCATTAATATGTCCACGTTAGCCCAAAGCTACGTTCAAAAATTATCACTGCGCTTGACGTTCGTTTATTCCACTGGCGGAAAAGCTGTTTAGTTGGTACCACAGTCACAGCATTCGATATAATTAAATAGACCAGGTCATGTAAGGTCAAGAAGTCCAGTATGTGACTGTAACGACGGCTCGCGTGTGTATGCGAAGACTTCATAAGGGAATAATAGCTTTGTGGTCATTTGCATTAGCAGCCATGGTACAGCTCATCGTGCTCATCCTGGTGGTGGTTTATCGTGGCTCGCCTCTTCGTCATTGCCAGAGGCCTTTCAAACATTGCTGATAACGGTCCCGCCCGACTCCTTTCCGCCTTTTTGCTATAGCATTCTAGTCATGTCTGGGAGGCAATATCTCAATGACCGCATATAGAATATCAAACTTACATTGTTATTTAGATGCGGATGATTTACCAACTAGAACCAATTATAAGAAACAAATGCAAGGTCAAAAGTACTTTTCTTGCAAAGCAATGCTTTTGGAACCCCATGCTGTTGGAGTGACGCGTTTGCACCATCATTTTGTAGTCCTGTATTGTCCAATGGCCAGTGATGGGAGGTGTGTCTACACTCATCGAGTACACCCTCCTTGGAGTTAATTTAGCCTATCGCTGTAATAGCTTGAAATGTCAAATAACCCTTGGCAGCATGGGAGAGTTTGGGTATTGTCTACAGCAGCATATTTACAGGTAGGAGACAACATACTTACCTGAAGCGAACTAATAATTCACGATAATAGTGGTCAGCTATATATTATTTATATTTAATTACTACTGGCGTGAAAATAATTAATTAATCCATAAGGACATGCACATTCGTCACAATAGATGAATATGAATTTACAGAAGACATATATGTAACTTTCTCCACCACTTCATCTCACAGCATCATGCTCCTTGTCTTATGACCAAGCCGCTGTGTCTCTTCTATGGAAACAATCAGAAGCTAATATCAATTTGTAATCATAGGCTGACACTTATGTGAGCGACTGCTGAATTCCATTTCGCCCATCAGACAAATTAATAAATCCCCTGTAAGTGCGGCTCTTTAGAGGTTGTTAGGAAACAACCAGTTGGATCATTAATCTTCCTTTGACTGCCACTAGATTTGCTTGTTTGTTCCCAGAGGTAAGGTAGCTGCAGACGTATGTGAATGCATGGATAGGTTGTTTTGATCTACTTAACCAAACCAACACGCCAGGGAGTGCTTATATAAAACAATCTCATCGACTTTAGACTGGAGGGAGGCTTGTTTTTATGGCTCAATGATGTCTGGCAGCTGAGTAAACAAGTAAAAACATACTACTGAAGCGGACCGTGTTTTTTGGTTCATGTATTCACAGAATTACGGCGTTTGTGTTGTCCTGTTGAGGAGGTGTTTTCTAATAACAGTCGGCTGTGGCTACTTCTACCGTGTGTTACTCCTTTCCAATGCATTTAAGACACTTATAAAGCAGTGTCAACATCGCAACGGATGATGACAATAAATGCTTTAATCTATACGCCGTTTATTACATCATTTTGATTTGATCTTTAATCAGACTTGTTTCATATACCAGTAGTATAAGTGGGCGGCGACTGTTGAGATGAGGCTTGTAGCTGGTGCAGTGAGCTATGGGTATTAATAATTGGTCCAGTGAACTCCAACACCCGTTCCGGTATCCAACAAGTCACAGGATATCACATGGGATTATGATCTACGCTAGTGCAGTAATCGTTGCTTCTTTATTTGTTTATTTTTGAAAACTCTGTTCCTGATAAATTGGTCTCTCCTTTGCTGTTGCGAGGTGAGCCGGTTAGTAGGAACGACATCATCTTTCGTGTCTTTCAGTTCTGCAATAAACTGTAATCTCTTCTTTAAAAAGAAAATTTGCATTTGTCAAACAACAAAGGAACGCATAGAAGTCTTAACCAAATTGCATGTTACCCTCACTCAAAGGCAACAAACAGAATAGTCAAGTAGATGTTTGCCATGTAGACCAGTTCATTTAAGATATCAAAGGTGCTCGATATTCATTGAAGCGTAGACTCAATAAGTAAAAGTAGAGTTTTTTTTCAGCTGGCTACAGTGGCTATACTGGAACACATGTTGTTGGTTGTTGCTGTTGTTAGAACGTGATGATAATGTTAATGAACATTTTCATCATTGAATTGGCTTGCGCTGGTTAACTGGTCTGTGATGTCTGTCATCATAGTACAGACTTATCACCTCATTAAATACTATATAAGACATATGTTCATGATTGTGGCGTGATCATGTAATATCCTTTGCCTGGATATGCTATGAATGCATAATGAATAGCAATACAAATGCCTAATATATCCTCTCTATTTTCCCTTTATTTCATTATGTTGTCACAAATTATGAATGCTTCTAGGCGTATGTTCTGTTGTGTGGTTTGCTAAAGACAGAGCCTATTTTGTATTTTGTTGGCGTTGCCCTTTGAAGAAGAATGGATATCAAGAGGCTTACTTGACCTTTGGAGTTTTGAGGGTCATGTAGCATTCAATTGCTCTACATTATCTCTGTAGAGCAATTCAATGTTTATAAGGTTTTTCCTGCTAATATTGCTCGACGTGTCGGTCACTTGTGGTGCAACGTATCACTACCATCCACGTTATAAGACACGAAGAACGTGTTATACGCTCACTGTAAAGCAATGATAAACGTGTGGTCCACTGGAAATGGATGGCAATTTTCCGCATTCCTCGTAATCGAGTGGTGGTCCTCTAGTCGCGATTGCATTGAGGGCTTGACCAACCACCACTTAAGCAGCCAGTGTGTTAACTATTACAGTTTAGATTAAACATTGCATCAAAGGGATCAATACATAGCGGCAGTGAACACGATACAATGCGATATATATAAGTCTATGTTAAAAAATTGAACTACAGGCAACTATCGCTGTTTCTGCCGTGGGTGTATGAAAATAAGTAGATCGAACAGAATAGCGTTAAGTTATCAAATAATGCAAATAGGAAAGGTGAAGTGTGGACGATGTCAGCAATAGGTGCATCGGCAATACGGGCACTTCACACATTTGGACGATAAGAAGCACCGGTTACTATATGTCTAAGTCATACACCTGTATCATGAAACGTATTCGTGTTTACAAATACGTCATTGTAAAGAGAGAGATAGACCAGCATTGTGCTTCGAGTGCTGCGCTTGTCAATAGAAGACAAAATAGACTCTGCACTTTCTAAAACTGTCCATATCCCCGTTCAATATCCATAGCGCAATAACGTTACACTATAAAGCTGCTATGCTGATCATTATCGCATAATGTGTTGTATATCATTATCAGTTTGCGTTTATGGCAAGCAAAATTTACCGAATTAGTGTGTGATAAGTAGAAAAATATTAATACTAATGAGCAGAATCTGATGTATATTCTAAAATGATTCAAACAAATTTACCTCGGCAACATTAACCGCGAACACAATCTATGTTAAGTAGCACACAGACGCACTGTGTCGCTCACCAACTGGCCCCAAATGAACTGTTTTGCGTTAAAGATCCATGGGGCCAATTTAATATGTAAATGCATTTGATGTTATAAGCAGGTGAATGATGAAGAGAACTGTCGCAACAAATTTTGAATATTTATATTTGATGCCAAATTATTTTTCTGGTAGATATCTGAATAACAACGCGCGCCACTACACGTCTCTGCCCTCGGCGTGATATTAGTCGCGTTTCAAAACAGATTTCATGTACATATCATATCACATCTTATCATATCATCCATCAGCTATATCATGGTGAATAATGACGTTCAGTTGTAATCCACCTGAGCTGATTTAGGAACTATTTATCTGGCGCAATTCTTTTCCCGAAGGGCAACATGTTTGTTGACTGAAATCAACATATCCTATTCAGCCGGATGGCATTTCTGAAGATCAGCAAGAGCCAACACATCGTGCTTCATAAGGCAGTTGGCCCTGTTGATTATCGTTTATAATGGGGTGGTTTTTTATCACGGCCCCAAAGACAAATATTCATGACACTATATAAATCTCACTTGAGGGAATTCATATAAAAAATTGATGATAGCTAGACAAGTCATCAGTTGCTGGGGTCTCTTTCACAATTCCCCTTGCAAACACGTCGACGATAACGGTGCTAACGGCTTATTTTGTGAGATGGATCCTGCTTCAATCAATCAAGTAGATCAAGATGTATATCAAAGTTGCATCTTTATAGGGACAGTTTATGCTATCACAGACAAAGATTCACAGCATGCAAGTTATATTGCAATGCTCACGCGTAATTTGTCCATCTCATCGCTCATTTCGTTTAATTTACTGGCAAATAATATTGTTTCCATGACACCCACTACGATAAACAGTTGAATAGCACTTAACAAACCGCCAAAGCTCCCTAAACTCAAACTGACTGCATGGTGCACTAAAGGACGGTTATTGTCCATAGAAATAATGAAAACATCCACTTAGGATCTAATATATACAAGATAAGATGACGGTATTAGAACAAGGAGATTTGCGCTGATAGAGCATTTATTGGCTTCATATAGAGCAGTGAGTGCTCTATTGAGAATTAGCCAGATGTTCATCTGCGACATTATTTGCGTTAGTCAGTAAATGACGTAGAAAGCATCATTATGACAGCAGATCACAATTAGGCGATACAAGTCACACCAATTACGAGCTAATATAACGGCAATACTAAAACTATATCGCTTTGAAAAGATAAAATCGTGCCTATGAATAACACAAGCCACCTATATGGTCGCATGATCCATCCGGCTTAGAACAACTCGGGCTCTTTATTCAACATTCATAAAACATACATCAAAACAAACATAATACAAGTCGGAATAAAGATTCATACAATAACGCAATCGCATTTTGAAAGATGGAGTTGATAGGCTGAGCATGTGGATACGAAACGGAGCTCTGCGACGTGACACGTGGTTAGTTGTGAGCGGGAAGCGTCATGATTACAAAGCACATCGCGACGTGACACTTGGCGAGTTGTGAGCGGGAAGCGTCCCTATATAAGGTACGGATGTCTTGCATGTGATCATTCAGATTTTCTCTGCTGAAGTGTCACAATCCTGAAGATCTGTATAGTTTGCGCTACTGAAGTCAGAAGAAAGCCGCAAGCTCTTGGGTGCGAGCGCAACACCGAACTTGCAACACAGGAGTGGGCCAGACCTACTACAGATTAGCTACAGATTAGCTATGAAGGACCAGCTTGGGCTCTTGTGGAGATATGTTGACTGCACAACAGTCGGCATATTCAGCCCAATAGCCGAGAGCTCCAGAATATCTCCGACGCCAACCACTCTCGCCGATATGAACCCAGTTAGGCAGCCCAAAGTGAGTGACACAGAAGTACATCATCGCTCAACGGCGGATGCTATCCTTTCCTACCTTCATTCAGCGCCCCTAACCACCCTGCTGAGGAATCCATTGAGGACGAAACGTTACCCACTCAGATCGCCGACCCCAACCCAGTAACAAGAAAAAGGCAGCCGACGAGGGAAGTCGAAACTGGTGGATAGCTTTGGCTCCACGAATTGCCTGAAAAAGGAGGCCTCTACTACAAGCCAGTGGATTTGTAGCGTCCTCAACAGGAACTCACGGATCTCATGTTCGAGGTACAAGATGTTAGATGACTATGTACCAGGAGTAGTAAATGTTAAGTAATGCCGCGTATAATACTAAGTGTACACAGTGATTGTCAGTGATGCCCGATAGCATAGGCAGTTGGTTCAAATTATGTACACTAATAGTGTAAGTGTTCTTGTGTTTAGCTTGCAGAGGAGCGTGTCCCCACCGATTGTTTCCTCAAAGATGTCCGCGTGGATGACAAGAAGCACTCGCGCTTCGCGTTACCGCACCAGCTGGCTATCATGATCTCAGCCAAGACATGGTATGTCGACATCCATTCACCCAACTGCTGAGTGTGCATGGCTTCATCAAGTTGAGACAGACTATTCTCGGCTCTTACATGATTAGTGCTGCGGTTGTTTTGGCTACGGTTAGTATTGGGTGAATTATGAAAGTACGATGCTTTACTGGTATTTGGCAAGGCTTTCAAAAGGTGTTTGCTAACGTCCAGGTACGAGGGTGCCCCTTCCACTGGGCCCAGGCGGTATGAAGGAAGGAATATGATACGTCGTCTCCTCTCTCTCCCCTTCCTTCCAGCGGAACACACCGAGCCTGTGTTCAAGAAACTTCAAGACCAGACTAAGGGCTGGACGTTGCTTAGCTGCTCACCATCCAGTTATGGTGTCATATGCTATTGTTCAAGGGACATATCGTCCCAAGACGAAGGGGCATATCGTCCAAAGACGACTCTATCCGGGTGCGATGTCTGGTTTCTCTGGACGGTAGATATTATGCTTTAAATTTAATTCATATTAGCAGATTCAAATTCATTAGTACTGTTCCTTTATTCAATAACATATATAGCATTCAGTATATTCCTTTCTGTAAAACGAGGGCGTATCGTTGCGGGAGCGTATTGTCAAAAAAGCATACCTTTATCCTGTCATTTACACACACACATACACACTCATGCATATTTGAATAGTGAAGGTGAGAGAGAGAGGGGGAGAGAGTGAGAGACAGAGTGAGAGAGGAGATAGTGAAAGAAAGAGAGAGAGTGAAAGATAGAAAGAAAAAAAGAAAGGGAAAGAGAGGGAAAGAAAGATAAATAGAGACAGCGATAGAAGGAGAGAAATAGAGAATAAGAGAAAGTGAGAGAGAGAGCAAAAGTGATAGAGATTTATAGAGGGAGAGAGCTAAAGTGAGAGAGAGGGAGAGATAAGGTTAACTGAGATCCTGCACACGTAAAGACACGAACGACAAAAGTGCCCTTCAGAATGCAGTGACTTTTATCAACAAATGTGTATTGAACCATAGAAAACCACTTTTCTACATGACAGGGCATCCTATGATGATACTGTCAACGATAGCCACTGATATGTGCACATGAACGTCTTTGAGATAATTGTACGGTATGAACACAAACGACAGGCACTGCTGGTTCGTCCAACTTGTTTTAATGCTCCATTACCAATGACCCTGTCAATTACATTTTCATTCCCTCGACAGCAAATTGCTTTGCAAATGTATGTATAGAATAGATTAAAGCTATTTAAACACCATTGTAAAGAGATGCACGGGTGAAAAACTATTTGTGACCTGCGCAGTGTAAACACCGACCAGCATTGTTGAATAAATCAACCACTTCTGCTTCAAATGGTAGAAATGAACTGATTGCTGGAAAGAAAGAATTTTCGAATCTCACTTGTGTGTATAAAAGATACATATTTAAATGCATACAACATGCGATGGATTTTGTAGAGATCAACATAGAGATATGACCACAGTAATCATACAACACACAGGATTGTGTTGATGTAGTTTGGTAATATTTAAGTAATTGACAAATGTACTGTCAGCCATGTTAATTGCCGGACACGAACAACGCCACTTAGTGAAAAACCAACAGTCCTTCTATGTATATCATCACAAAGGTCATTTTCTTTGAAAACGCTATCGTATATCCCTTGATTTATATTCCGGCGCCTTAGCCTCATTCTCTCGGCCCATTTTGATCATGAGTTTTATCTGAGAAGCAATCACATTTAGCTGTACTTAAAACGCCATACATGCTTACATCATAAGTCAAATACATCGCAGTCTATTTGCAGCATTGTAAAACTAAGAGACATTTTATTGGAAAGGATGTGTTGCATTTCTGTGTTCTCATTTCATCATTGGCAGCTAGATATTCACAAGCCAATCACTGGGTTTATTAAAAACCACCTCGTGTGTGCTGCGACGTGGGACGATAAAGTTGACACGAGATTCTTTTCTCTCGAATACGAAGATGCATTTCATATCAATTAATAGTTAGACTCACATTCTTTATAAGGTACATTTAACAATTGTTTGAATGTGCATCCATCAATGTGCTTTATTTAGTGACGTTACCCATACTGATATTCATTCCACTGCCATCTGTCTTGGTGTTGTGGATGTTGTGTTCGACACTTTTATGTATGTATTTGGTCTTTTGACATCATTCAGATCAAGGTTCGGCATTTCTCGTGTGCAAAGTTTATGATATAGCTTGCTGACCTCAGTTTTACTTCCTCGCTGTTTTAAGAGAGCGTTCCCCCATGTAGGCGATACGCAGAGTTCGTACACAACCTAAAGGTATAGCTATTCAGCAGAAGGCGGGTAGGAATGAGTTCAGAGCCTTCGAAAAGCTCGAATGCCCTAAATCCTGATACATGCTTTCATGCTGTAGTAAACGTTTTTGTTTTTTAGTCTTCAAACGTCTGTTCGCAGGAAAAAAAGTGTCTCTCCTAGCGACAGGTTTATGTTTGAAATTACAGATGTTGGCGTACGTATATGAATCCGATTCTTGGTTGTGTGTTCAACGATATTTGCACGCAATGTTGATGCGTTGTAGCCGACTGAAATACATATGAACCTTTCTGACCGATGTGGTAATTTGATGGTTTGATGAACATTGTTCGCCATCATGAGTATTGTATATTCTATTCTTCTATGAAAATGAATGCCCTTACGCTAACCTGTTTACTCATGAAAGTGTACACAGCAAGCGTGCTGATCTTACAGGCAATTATATTCTGCTGCGAGACACATATGACGGCGACGACGATGACCGAGGGACACTTTTGGAGCTTCTTAGCATGCTGAAGCTATCATCTAATGGACCTGATAGCAGCAACAAGGGTAAGTAGCGAGTCTACAACCTAGTTTCCCTGGATTACTTAGAGTGACATTGCGGATCGCGGTTGTTTTATGACTGGTATTATCAATAGTGTAAAGACGCACAAACCAAGAAAAAGTCGAGCGCGACAATTAACGAGAGTTCTTAAATCATCCATTCACGGAAAGCCTCACACTTATGGTCTGCGCAAGCCTGATATTGCGATTCATAAGCACAAAACTGTCAAGATGCTAACAGCCTTCGCAATGTGTTTACTATTTATCTTCAATTCCAATTCTTATACCAGCATGATTTACCTGGTTTGTGGCATATCGAGAATAATTTTCATTAACATAAACAAGCGGCAGTACGTCCTATGATGCATTCCATGCATTGTTTGATCCTCTTCGTGACATTGTACTCTGCATAGCTACAATACTTCTTTTCTTACCGAGATTAAATATGATCCAGGCTGTGAACCTAATCGGAAATTAACCTTGGCATATGAAGTCACACCTAAATATTAAAGTGGCAGCTTAAACTATATTCATAGCACACCACGCTACACATACCTCTACACGGACACAAATGTTATTCTTAATATGCGTCCGATAATCCAATTGTCCATGAATTTATAGAAGTTCAGCTAATTTGGATGCCTTCTGCATGCTGCACGTACGCATGAACCTAATCTCAGCACTTATCAATTTGTAGTTACTGGTACATATGGTGTATTCGCTGCTGCATCTTTACTCTACGAATATTACTAAAAAGTTCTTTGGTAAATTTACTATGTTGAATCAAGACAGAAAGTAGACTCATCACATTAGACAATAACAGGATACTTCTGCAATTATTTAAGTGGGTGTAAATACGACATCGCAGAAGCTCAAATATCCTGTCCACGTCGCAGCAAACATTGACGAGGCTATTCTAGCCATTAGCGACATCATTTGA
This sequence comes from Urechis unicinctus, assembly GCA_034190875.2. Taxonomy (NCBI): domain Eukaryota; kingdom Metazoa; phylum Annelida; class Polychaeta; order Xenopneusta; family Urechidae; genus Urechis; species Urechis unicinctus. Next base: position 31,457,483 of record CM067346.1, read on the forward strand.
TGTTGTCAATAACGATGATTGCCAGTAATGCTATAGTCCGCTTGCATGAATCACTAAAACCCGTTAGACATTATTGACTTTTATAGCGTTGAGATGTGATATTACCAAGGCAACAGTCGGGTGGGTGCTGGCATTTCAGGCGCGCTGTACCAATATCACAGACATTCTGTCCATTCTAATAGCGATATTGCCAAATGTTTGAAATTGTAATGTCCCTTGCCATCATTACCTGAATATACTTTTGTGTGACAACGAGACAATTCCCAACCTTAGACGATTGGATCTGAGCTTATCTTGGGTTAGATATTATTAATTTCAGACAAATACATAAGTGTTCAGGGAATTCGATGTTTAGAGATACATAGATAATGCAAATACAGAACCATCACATGAAATGGAAATTATCAGGAGTTGCATCGAATATTGTTACCGTAATGAAGGGTTTGAAATATCCCATCTATCATCACCACCTTAATACCAATTCTCCTTCTCTGCATAATCGCCATCGTCATCATCATCATCATCATCATCATCATCATCATCATCATCATCATCATCATCATCATCATCATCATTATCTTTATAATCACCATTCGTCACCATGATGTGCTTTAAAAATTAGTTTATTGAAGTATGAAGGTATGGCAGTAGGGTACAATGGAATGTGTTGCCGTTAGCAAGACATAACCAGGCAAAACATATCATTATTTATGACCTCTTCAGGTTATTGTTTGGTTAAGTACGTGATAAGGAGACAACAATAATACCTGGCTTTAGGACGAACAACATGGTGGTCACATGGTGTTTTTCTTTGTTTACTATGCTTTATTGCGACAACATATCACTTTAGTCACCAGAGCCAACTTACATATTAATGTTGACAATAGACGATCCCTTGATCTATTGTGATGCTCTAGAGCTTGCTTGATGAGTGTCTTTATCGCCACTCAGGGGAAGCATCAATCAATACATACTGGCAGCGACGCAAGTTCTGGCTGCGTATTGTACACTGTGCTTTATTTGTCTGTGTGTATTGTACCATGAATTCAAACATTAAGGGATTAAGTGCCAGATTGTTTTATGTATCATCTGCACAAAGAGACTGCATAATCTGCATCATATTTACCACCCGTATTCGTCTTACATTGTGAGCACAACCCTGTTCATTTTTTAATACCAAACCCTTGACGAAGGCAATCGAGATAGAGGCATATTGCTAGGCGGGTTGTGTTCAAGGGACACTTCTAGGAACACATGGGTTTGAAGCCGTGACATCGTGACTAACATGGCCTTAGGACGAAGCTTACAGTGTGATAAGATCCGAATGTAGCTGTTAGGCACGAAGCTAAGTTAAAGCTAATATGTCGTTGTATCAACAGTGCATAATTACACTATCTGCGTTGAGGGTTTGGAGCTTCAATGTGGGAAGTGATTAATGAAATATAACCACATGGACAGCGTAGTAACAGGGTCAAGTTTTATTGGTAGGACAGTTGATGAGGATATTGGTAAGATAGATGGAATGATTTTTTTGGCATTCTAATAAGCTCTCTCTCTCACTCACATAATGACAAAATAACTTATCTAACTGTCATGAATCACATGTCACTCGGTTAATCATTTAACTTACAGTCACAATAATCAAATAGATCAGCCACTGCATATGTGTCCTCGTTCAATTTGTCTTAGCAGACAACAGACGTGAATCATCTGAGCGTTATAACCGTTGACGTTATAGCGTTAATGGACGTGTATCGTGTCACGTACACATATTGACTTCCGCGTGGAGTGATCTCCGGGATTCGCTGGATGCACCAGGAGACTCATAATACCATATATCTGTCATAGGCCATGGTAGTAGGTACAGTGCCTCCTGTGACAGTTGTCAACTTCCTAACCGTTAAGCAAATAATTGTAGCATAATTAAATCATAACAGTCGACTTCGATGTGCGTGATGACTTCCTGTGTATTTTCGTCCTGTTTTCGTTCTTATCATGCACTTTGCTACAAATGGAGCACAGCCTAGTCCACTTAATCTGAATGCACCATCAAACAAACGTCTGCTATGTTGCGTGTTAACCATGGGTGTTAATGGGTAACCATTTGTCGTTAACAACAAAATGATTTGTGCAGACACTAAACACTCTTGAATGTCTCCATTCCATACTCCGTAGTGATTGTCTTAAATATCAGTATGTTTATGTTAAATGTAGTAAGAAGTAAGTGTGCGATTGTGAATCAACACGGTGAGCATCAGCATCTATTTTAATGTATGCAGACGGTATGTGGTTGTTGTGGCTGTTGCTCAATAACACGGCTTTTGTTTTTGTTATGTGCCGTCGCCCTTTGACTATGAATTTATGTCATGTGGCTTTTTGTGACCTTTAGAATTTCGTGGGCCATATTGCATTTGTTTTGATGAACAATCTGTTTGCAGACCAATTGGAAGAAAACAAACAATAATTATAAGCTTCTTCGATCAACACGTGGATCACCTGCCTTTTGGGGTGCAACGTATTAATCGTCACAAATAACATACAGTTTATTTCTCTTATTAGCCCCTTTGTTACCAAATGCTGTCTAGGTTAAAAACGGTCGATCAAAAGGATAGATACAATGGCGGTAGTGAATTAGATATCATGCAATGAATATTTGATATACTTGATGCATAGTAGATGATTTCAATGACATATGATTGAATAAGCATCTGGTGCTGCGAATTACACGTATCCGTGTTAGTTGCATGCTGCGGGAATTGGCCGTTAATCTTGCGTTTATCGACGTCTCCTACGAGATATAGCCACGAATAACACTGCTATCTGCGGTGGTCTACTTATTTAAATTGTACAAGACACTCATGCTACAAGTGCACTTATGTGTCAAATAATCGTTCTTGTAGGCCACTGAATATATGCTAATATCAAAATGATTGACGGTCTTGTATCAGCATGGGCCTCCGCATGCCTCTGAGTGTCACCAAGGGTTATGAGTATGTGAGCAGTTAACAGACTTTTTTTAATGAACTAACTTTCACTTAGGTTGAGTGACGTAATCATTGAAGATGTCGAAGCTGTACGGGAATACCGTGACTTGTGACTCATTATTACGTTGCCCCTCGACTGATATAGCTGGCTTGGGTGCGATGATAATAGTTCTGAATATATTTCTATTGAGCTTATTGGCTGTGTCAATAAATAAAACTGCGCTCGAGCAATCTGATTACCTCTTAGGGATGAGAGGCTGTTCATGTGGTGTTAGAATGATGGATTACCCAGCCAGAGATGTATTTCATCTGTACCTTTGGCTTACCGCCCTATAGCCCTGGAGATACATTCACTCCTTCTCTTAAGGTAACTATGTCAAGCTAGATACTAAGTAGGATTTTGTGTTAGGCTTAGATGGAATATGCGCCACACAAAAAGACACAGAGACTGGCCGTGGAGTTGGAATTAATAACAAGTAAAAGAAAATATTACAAATAGGAAAGGAGAGACACGAAACCCATCCCTTCTGCAAGTCACTTTTTTTCTTGAAATATATTCTTGATTACTTTTTCTGCATATTTATTATGTAAACGGCTGGCTGTTTTGAAAATTGCCCCTTAAAACGGGCAAAATGAATAAAAGCTGCATATCTTCTGCATTCACGTACGTAATTATTCACGCAGTTTGCATGTCGTTTTTGATTGACTGTCTAATGATGCCCTCAGTTATATACGTTTGGTGATTTAGAATACCTAATAGCGACAAAAGACTGTAACAGGCCAATGCCACTTCCCATTTGAAGGCCATAGTAACGTTGCATATGACTTGGTTTAATTGTTTACATTGCATTAGTATGTCCATAAGCGTAGCCTACCAACAACACGCTATCCTCACTTGTTTTGTGACCCTTTTGTGGTGGCGGTGAGCAACATTTATTTAAAAAGAAAAGGTCACATCATTTTGAACAATCGTGGAATAGAAGATACCGGAAGAATCGAATTGATGATCATGCAAAATGATTAACGAGGTTGATTTGATCATGTGGACTATATTACACCAGGAACACTGCGAATCATATTGCAGATGCTTCATCAGAGGGACTGTGAATTAAACCACAGAGAACAAGACACGCACAATATATTAAACATACATAATGAAAATGTCAAAGTTCTTGCATCCATTGACTGATCACCGTTCCCTGTTATTAAATATTATATGTTAGTTGGATACATTGAATCATCGGGACAGGGACAAAACAAAGGCGACATTGTCTTTTTTGCATGTTATAGCTTGACAACCTCAGCTATTCTGACATTATTAAGTTTTGCATTATTTAGTAAGTCATATAATTGATCGAAGCTTAGCTCTTTAGAGCCAGCTGTAGTACTATCCTTAGGAGCAATGATAATATAAATGCTTCTTTAATAGAACCAAATCTTTCCTATTAGGCACCAGAGAGAAAAAGATAATGATAATGATACATTGCCAAAGATAGATATGGCTCCGTGATGGCGGTTAAGGACAACGACAAACCTTTTACGTCTTTGCATCCCATTGTAGATAGTAGATCAACCTGACCTTGATGCTTCATTTTATACGCATTTGGTTCTGCGATGTATTTATAAAAGAAGCGAATAGAAGTTATATTCCATCGATATACCAAGACCCTTAGTAATCAAAGTGCAAAAGCAATTTCTAGAATAACAGTGCAATAAATATATTAATCTAATCTGACAGGTCCAAAGCTCTATGAAAGAAACAACATCAGCTGTCCGTAGAAAACAATTTTCAGTTTAACATCAAATCACTTTACCTAGATCAGCACACAACAATGCACAATCAGGTGCAGCAAGGAGGGTCCGCTGCACGACAGCTGGTCAAACTGATGCATGCCTGTGTCCTGCTCTCCATTGTCGCAAGGCAACTTGCTAATCATCAATTTAATGAGTCGAATGAATGTCATGTGACGTCGAGTGTATTGTAGCTTTTATGACTGACGTGATGACTTCGTTGTATGCTTAATGTTCACCACCATTTGAAGAGCAGACTGTAAAGTTGGGTTGGTTTTGCACAATTACGAGGTTCATTGGAATTATATATATAATGGATTGCATAAACCCACTGTTCATTTATTCGTTATAACTGAAAACCCCAAAACCAATCTGTGCGTCAATCTATATCGAGCATATTCCGCCAGAACCAAACACTGTCTAGCCATGATCTATCTTGTAATATCCTAATTGGTAAGCCAAATCATCCAGTGCAAAAGTTTTACCCCAACAGTATAGGTTAAGTCGAGTGAATATATCTCTCGGACTTTGGAGCATTTAGCCAAATAATAAAGAAAAATCCATTCCGACACCCTATGGACAGCCTCTTCTCCCTAAGAGGTAAAACGCTTGCTTGAGCTCTGTGGTAAATATTTATACAGCTTGCTTGAGCTCTGTGTTATATATTGACACATCCGGTAGGCAACATGGCTACGTCCTCAGCACATGTTCAACGCGTCCAATCCTCCTGTGTGTATGCTGCAGTTGTCCGGTACTTTGTAAAAGCAAAGCATACGTTTTATAAAGCAGACAATTTACTTAGTCAAGTGGTATTTATTGCTCCTGTCGTCTTCACCTCAAAAACATTTGATTTCCCCAACTACCGAAGCATTTATCGCTGACATTCTTATAACTTTCCCTATCCCTGTTTAAAATGAATTGCTATCTGATATACATATTGCCTTAAGATCCCTCGTCTAAAACGAAGACGTTAGTTTATTGCTCTATTTATTAATATAGGAATCAGTTTTGATTTCAGTTCAAAGTGATCAATAAGATGGTAAGCATACGCCGCAATCGAGCTATCAGTCGTTGTATCATCCACTTAACAGCCACGATACTGGAGGTCGACACGAGCCCTAGTAATAGTGCTGTTATTTACGGCCACAGCTGGAGAGGCGTTCACTCATCCCAAAACTTGCATCCACTTCACGTCTCATGCACTTGGCGCAGGATGCCTCATGTTGGCTTGAATGCCACAAACACACGGCGATGTCAAAGGAGAAAAGCACGGGAAAATATAAGCTGAGTGGCATTCAAAATGTAGATCGTTTAATAAAGTATAAAAAAGACGTTAACAGCATACCCTTCTTCTGACCATTATTCTGGCTATTAGCAAAGTATTGATATAAAACCTATAATAATATGGAGACAAAGGGAGCATTATGGTCGAGAGGCGGCCTACTTAGCGTTATATGTTGGAAATATATGTTTTGCTCCTTACTCATGAATATATTTAATTTGTACATAGTATTCAATGCGATGGTAAGTCTTCAATGCAACAAAGGACATCACAGATCGCTAGAACCCCAGCAATGCTGCTGTTGATTGTGATATGCCTGTCATCTAGATGTTCTCTTGTGGTTTTCAACGGTTGTTTTAGTTGACGTTGTCCATGACAATGGATGAATATTATGTGGCTTTCGTGACCTTTGGAATTTCAATCGTCGTGTAGCATTGATAGTGACAGAAAATCTGTGTGCAGAGCATTTTTGTGCTTTGCTGTACGTTTACAGCTACAGGTCATAGTAAAAAGCATATAATAGAATGAAGCATACCATGATGCTCCTCATCTTTATACTACCTGACACAAAACCATTAAATAGAAGCTCGTTGTTCATCATCACCGCCAGGTCCTCAATCAGCATCGTCGTTCCCCTTCATTCTCAGTACGCATTGTTTTTTCACAAAGAGTAACCCATCAGTGCCATATAATGCACTTAATGCAGCCGGTTCAAGTGACGTAGTGGTATATTGGGTCACCGTTCGTCCTGCAGGTTGTGGGTTCTATGCCACAGTGTTAAAACCTGACGGTCCAATTGCTGCAAGGGGATGGAAGACCATTGGTTTAATAACGTGTTCGTATCTTGGTTGTGATCAGCTCATTTATTACCTTACCAATCTATCATTCGCATATTTTGATACTAACTACTTCTATGAAGGATATCTGTACAACGGGGTGGTTATTTGGAGCATAGCTGACGGGGCTCTACCTGTATAAACTGCACTCGCACCGAACTTGTTACATTCCAATAGAAATGAAAACGATTAATGAGGCTGTACGCACATTAAGTACATGGTTACATATTTGCATTGTAATGCACGTGATTATGGATCAAGCAGATGGGATTCATACCAGAGTAGAACTATCACAATTGTAAGGGAATAGCAGCGGGTGAATGTACCACTACTTTGCAGTTAGTCTTTACAGATGTATCATTAAAACTAACCGAGTGTGTTATTAAAGAGAAATTACATGGTTGTTTTGAGCTTGGTTATACTGGACAAATATCCCCTGGCAATATTTGATTTTTATGATTTTAATGGGCCTCATTAAGACAGTTTGATAATTCATGAAAATATAACAAAATGTTGATAACAAAATGTTGATAGTAAATGATAGCTTTACTTAGGAGGTGTTTGGTCGAGGAGATAGCGATACAAGAACACGACCTCACAACGGATGGCTCCTCTGGGTATTCAGCTGACAATCAATCGAGTAGATCAAGTTGTATATCAAAGTTGCATTTTACAGGGACAGTTTAGGCTATCACAGACAACGATTCACAGCATGCAAGTTATATTGCAATGCTCACGCGTAATTTGTCTAACTTATCGCTCATACCGTTTAAATTACTGGCAAATAATTCTCTTTCCATAACGCCCACTACGATCAACAGTTGAATAGCACTTAACATAATGCACCGAAGAACGCTTACCGTCCATAGAAATAATGAAAACATCAACTTAGGATCGAATATACAAGATAAGATGGTGATATTAGAAGAAGGAGATTTGCGCTGACAGAACATTTATTGGCTCTACATAAAGCAGTGAGTGCTCAACTGAGAAGTAGCCAGATGTTCTCAGCGACATAACTTGAGTCGGTAAATGACGTAGAAAGCATCATTATGACAGTAGATACAATCAGGCGATACGATTCACACCAACTACGAGCTAATATAAAGGCAAACCTAAACATATATCGCTTTGAATAACACAAGCCACCTATATGGTGCCATGAACCATTCGGCTTAGAACAATGTTGTTAATTAGGTGCATTGCTTCTATTTGTACCACCGTGTACCACAAACACACACACGCGCGCACACACACAGTTTGATCGTTTCATTTACACACAGACACATATTCATAATCTAAGCCTTTTATTTACACACACATGCACAAATTCGATCCTTGCATTTACACACATACTCTCACATGCAAAATTTAATCCTTGCATGTTTATACACACATGCATAATTAAATCATGTCATTTACACACATATACACACAATCATAATTAAATCCTGTCATTTACACACACACTCATGCATTATTTGAATGTTGCATTTACTCACACACACATATGCACAATTTAATCCTTGTATTTGTACAGAGAGTGAGAAAAAGAGAGATCAAAGAGAGAGAGCGAGATGGAGGAAGAGAGAGCGAAAGTGTGTGAGAGAATTAAATTGAGAAAGATAGAGGGCCAGAGGGGTAGTGAAGGTGAAAGAAAGTGTGAGAGAGTTAGAGAGAGTAAGAGACAACGAAAGAGATAGAGAGAGAAAGAGAGAGATTGATTGAGAAAAAGAGAAAGAAAGAAAAAGAGAGGGAGACAAAGATAATGAGAGAGAGCGAGAGAGCGAGAGAGGGGGAGAAATAGAGAATAAGAGAAAGTGTGAGAGATATATAGAAGGAGAGAGAGAGAGAGAAAGTGACAGAGAGAGAGAAGGAGTGAGTGAGTGAGAGAGATGCCGACACCTGTAGTAGCTTGATAGTCGTTGATATCTCAATCCATAGCCTATTTTGGGCATAACAATAACAGGACAGTTCATCCGAAAAACAATTTGAATAATGAAATGAACGATAACTGCAAGACGCTATCAAGCTGACAAGCCACTGTTGGTGCTTTCCTGATTTTTTTTCGATATCAACCATTCTCACCACGTTTTGTTATTTGCTCCGGTGGTTGATAATTCGACCAATTGTGCTTTGTTTGGTTGATAATTCGACCAGATTAAAAGACCTTCTCGAAAATTCTGTAAATCGGCGGTTTTCCATCATTGACCCGACAACCAAGGTCACTAGTTCAGAATGAAGTCATTCTGTAAATATTCGTCATGTGAAAACGCAGATAAGTTAAACTGATATTCTGCACACGTAAAGACACGAACGACAAAAATACCCTTCAGAATGCCATGACTTTCATCAACAAATGTGTATTAAACCATGAAAAAGAACATTTCTACATGACAGGGCATTCTATGAGGATACTTTCAACGATAGCCACATCAGTGTCCATCTTAGTGCATAGGTCATACAACATATCCATTAGACTACAAGGTGTGTGTTAGCGGTATGTAACTAGCTTTGGGCAATATATTTTTCGTAAGCTGAAGCATTACGTACATTATACCTAACTTGTTGATCGGCTGAAATAATGCGCTTGTATTGTCACGTCCACCTTTACTGGAAATATGCCCTATTGGCATTCACTGAGCAGACAATCCTCTCACAAACTAACAAGCTTCTTTGAGATAATTGTACTGTATTAACACAATCGACAGGCTCCATGCACACGGTGAATTGCAATCCATATGTTCTGTAAATCAAGAAGGTAACTGCCGGGTATTACCAGAAAGTAGTAAATAATGGATAGAAGCTGGTGTAGAAATTTAATCATGAAGCATATGACCACCATAGTGGATCCTTATTAGGCCGAGAGAGGGAGCCTCGATGCTATTATGTGTGCATTAGAGTCGACGAAATGACACGTTCACTAGTTATAATGTTCGGTATGGCGAAGGACATCGGGGTATTTTAATACAAACTTGCAAGTTTACACTGCCATTGCAATGATTGCAATACGCATACTACGACAAAATATCATTGAGACTATAAGGAACACATCTTACACCGTGAAAATTAAGCAATGTTATTAAAGACCCCGACGTATTTCGAATGAGTTGATTCATACACGAAGTTATTCAACATTGAAAATACGGCTTTGGTCAACTAACTTTGCTTCTGCCGCAATACCAGCCAAGACGTTGACGGAATGCGCTCATTATCAGGGTTGAATTTTGGATGCATTCGCGATTACTGCTTAGCCACAAATGAAAAGTTGTTATTAGATAAGTTCCTAGACGACTTCTCAATGATAATATTCAATTAATGACTCTCCTAGATTGAGTGAAAACATTGATGCCTGGTCACTGAGAGGTTATAGATATGTCATCCTAATACCAAACATAAGATAGTGGCAGGATTTTGATAGCTAATGAATGTCAACATCCTGTCAGTTGGTACATTAACCAAAGCACAGCCACTACGATTTATCTACGAAAACTAAGAAGTTGAAGCAGTTTAAGTATGAAGGAAGAACCAGAAGTAGTTGATCTCCTGTACTCTGTTTTTGGATGTGGGACAAAAGAGGCAATATAGATAAGAATATATATAGGTGGTGATGGTTATAATGATTATAATGACGATGATGATAACAAGATAGCGATATTTACTATGCTGATAACGTAACAGAAAATGTACGACAATAAGCGATCTGATCAGATGATGGGCGATGTTTGAATGCTGATCACCCAATTTCATCGATGGAAAAAAGAAACTTTGAAGGGAGTAAAAAATTAACAATAATTAGCTCAAACCGACAAATAGCCAAGTGCTGAAAAGATGAGTTGCTCAAATAGGACTTATTATTGCGATGATAACTACACAAAAAAAACAATATATAATAGCTAAAATTAAAAACCCGATCATAAATAGCAAAATATATTGCTGCGATATTATCAGCAGCCACTCTCCACTCTGTCGTGCTAGGGTGAGAAGAAAATGGCAGGTCGCATACCCCATCTCCACATCGCATCATGTCTTCTCGTCAACATATTCACAATTCGGATGAATCAGAACGCATAGAGTGTGCATATCCATACACCGCGGGTTCGTCCTACTTGTTTTAATGCTCCATTACCAATTACCCCATCCTATATATTTTTATTCCCCCGACAGCAAATTGCTTTAGCGGTTTTGCATTACCAGACGCCCGTTCTGTTAAAGCATTATACGGCGTATTTGAGCAGGTCGGATTGATGCTTAATGATACTGCCTGTTCAATATCAACTCTCGCATCTTACAACAATCGCCTGTTCTTTTAATGGTGAGTCGGTCTATGGTATTTTTGGAAAAGACGCATCAAGTTCTAGCTGGTCAACTGCACGAGTTTATATCGAAGGCGTCCTTGGCATTATTACTGATGTACACCACCGGGGATAGCAGAATGATGAGCTGTTATAAACATCTTAGGCTGATACTCAGAGCTTACGCGTCTTCCAATGAGCAAGTAAGGAGCTTTGCAAATGTCTGTATAGAATAGAATAAGGCTGTTTAAACACCATAGTAAAGAGATGCAATTGTGAAAAACTATGGTTTGTGACCTGCGCAGTGTAACACAAACCAGCATTGTGGAGTAAGTTAACCATTTCTGCTTCAAGTGGTACATATGAACTGATTTCTAGAAAGTAAGAATTTTCGAATTTCACTTGTGTATATGTCAGGTATATATTTAAATGCAAACAATGCATATTGTAATTTCATTTTTCTAGAGATCAACATGGATATATGAACACAGAAATAATACAAACACAGGATTGTGTTGGTATATATTTGGGTAATATTTAAGTAATTGACCAACGGACTGTCAGCCATGTTTATTGCCCGACCTGAAAACGCCATCTTACGTATATCCACCAGTTCTTCTATGTATATCATCACAAGGATGACGGCTATGACAGGCCGGTCACACTGTGTCATATGGACAGGATAATGTGAATGTAGTGCAGGAAGAGTGCGTCCGTGTTCATGACTAGCACTATTGACAAAGAGCTGAATCATCTGATAAAGTTTCAGTACTTTATTACCGCATTATACATCTCTAAAACTGAATACCAGCGGAGTTTGATGCTACCAACGGGATTTAACCTGACACAAGCTCACCAGTCTGTCTATGACGGATGGCAAATAGCGAAGGGGGAGGGTAGAAACGTCAATCTGACCGTTCAGCTTGTCTATGTTACATTGATTTAGTATCAATTAATAGTTGGACTCACATTCTTTACAATTAGTGCATGTTCGAATATGCACCCTCAATGTGATTTATTTAGTGACGTAATCCCTACTGATATTCATTCCACTGCCATCTGTCTTGATGTTGTGTTCAACACTGTAGAGTATGTTTTTGGTCATTTGACATAATTCAGATCAAGGTTCGGTATTTCTGGTGTTTGTAGGTTATGATATAGCTAACTGACCTCATTTGTACTTGCTAGCTGTTTTAAGAGAGCGCTCCCCCATGTAGGCGATATGCAGAGTTGGCACTTAAAAATAAGGTGTGGCTATTCAGCAGAAGGCGGGTAGAAATGCGTTCAGAGCTTTTGAATAGCTTGAATGCTCTACATCCTGATACATGCTTTAATGCTGTAGGAAACGTTAATTGTATTAGTCTTCAAATGTCTGTTCGCAAGAAAATTTGTCTCTCCTAGTGACAGGTTTATGTGTGAAGGTATAGATGTTTTCGTACGTTTATGAATCCGAATCTTGGTTGTTTGTTCAACGATATTTGCACGAAATGGTGATGCGTTGCAGCCGAATGAAATACATATGAACCTTTCTGACCGATGTGGTAATTTGATGGTATGATTAGCATTGTATCTATAAGCGCGCCATCATGAGTATTGCATGTTTTATTCTTCATGAAAATGAATGTCCTTATGTTGACCTACCAAGATGATTACTCATGAAAGTATGCACCACAAGGATGCTGATCTTACAGGCAATTATATTCTGCTGCGAGACACATATGACGGAGACGACGTCAGCGGGTCACTTTTGGAGCATCTTAGAATGCTGTAGCTATCATCTAATGGACCTGATAGCAGCAAAAAGGGTAAGTAGCGAGGCCACAACCTAGTTTCCCGGGAACACAGAGAGTGACATTGTGGACCACGGTGGTTTTATGACTGGTATTGCCCACTATGTAAAACACACACATAACCAAGACATAGGCGAGCGTGACAATTGAAGAGAGTTCTCGAATCATCCATTCACGTGTTTCCGATTAAGGAAGGATTAGTGAGCCCAGAGCAGTGGGCAAATGAAATATAAGAGACAAACTCCTTCATTAGATAACCCACACATAGTATACGATGGTGTTGCTTATATGTTTGATATATCATCAATCATTCCGTATCGACCGCAGCATTGGTGCCAATTTCGGAGTATCCGACAATGCGCGAAAAAATAAACAGATGGATTTGTATGTTATAACTATAACATATCATTATTTATGATCTCTTCAGGTTATTGTTAGGGCCAAGTACGTGATAAGGAGACAACAATGATTTTGTTTACGTAGCGGAAAGCAAACTTTTAATGATGTTAGGTGAATAATTCCCAAAGGCTGGGCAAACAGACATATCTGGCTGGTCGTCACATGGTGTTTAGTTTTTGTTTATTACATTTTATTTTGAAAACATAACACCTGCGTCACCGGAGCCAACTTATATATAGCTGTTGACATTATACAATCCCTTGAGCTATTGTGATGCTCTAGAGCTCACTTGATGAGTCTCTTGATCCTCACTCAGTGGAAGCATCAATCAAGACATAATGGCAGCGACGCAAGTACCGGCTGCGTATTGTACATTGTGCTTTATTCGTCTGTGTGTATTGGACCGCGTAGTAACAGGGTCTAGTATTATTGGCAGGGTCGCTGATGAGGATATTGGTTAGATAGATGGAATGATTTTTTTTGCAGTCTAATTGGCTCTCTCACTTTTTTTTCTCTCTCTCTCTCTCTCTCTCTGTCTCTCTCTGTCTCTCTCTGTCTCTATCTCTCTCTCTCTCTCTCTCTCTCTCTCTCTCTCTCTCTCTCTCTCTCTCTCTCTCTCTCTCTCTCTCTCTCTACATAATGACCAATTAACTTATCTAACTGTCATGAATCACAAGTCACTCGGTTAATCATTTAACTTACAGTCACAATAATCAAATAGATATGCCACTGCATATGTGTCCATGTTCAATTTGTCTAAGCAGACGTGAATCATCTGAGCGCATTAACCGATGATTTTATAGCGTAAATGGACGTGTATCGTGCCACGAACACATATAGCCGGCCGCATTGACTTCCGCATAGAGTGATCTCCAGGGAACTCACACTAATGCCTGACTAACCGTGTTTCTCATAGTCTTGTGTAATAAAGTGGCTTATTTCGCTTAATCATAATTGGTATAATGCAGTACTTTAAATCAAGGCAAAGTCGTTGACCTCTATGAGCAATCGCAGAATTCATCAAAAGTACGGCCAATGACCACTGTATGAGTATACTTAAGGTAACTGCGTTTGAATTATGGTGGTCACGGCCATAAGCCTCTAGTTACGACCGTTCTGTAGGCCTGATTGTCCACCGCGTTATTAGCCCCTTTGTTAACAAATGCTGTCTAGGCTATAACGGTCGATCGAAAAGATAAATACAATGGCGGTAGTGAATTAGATATTAAGCGATGAATATTTGATATGCTAAATGCATAGTAGGTGATTTCAGTGACATATGATCAAATAAGCGTCTGGTGCTGTAAAATACACGTATCGGTGTTAGTTGCATGTTACGGGAATCGGCTGCAAGTCTTGCGTTGATCGACGTCTCCTACGGGATATAGCCATGAATAACACTGCTATCTGTGGTGGTCGTCTTAACCTCCAATATCGTCGCTGTTCGATGTATGTCAGATTGTCTACCTCTTTAAATTGCACAAGACACTCATGCTACAAGTGCACTTATGTGTCAAATTGTCATTCTTGTAGGCCATTGAATATATGCTTATATCTCAATGATTGACCTGTGAGTGTTACCATGGGAAATGAGTATGTAGGTTGAGTGACGACTCTTTGGAGATGTTCGTAATCATTGACGACGTCGAAGCTGCACGTGACTCATTATTAACAAGCCCCTCTCCGGATATAGCTGGCTTGGGTGCGATGATTATAGTTCTGAACATATTTCTATGGAACTTATTGGCTGTGTCAATAAATATAACTGCGCTTGAGCAATCTGATTACCTCTTAGGGATGAGTGGCTATACATGTGGTGTTAGAATGATGGATTACCCAGCCAGAGGTTAATTTCATCTGTACCGTTTGGCTTGTCGCTCTATAGCTCTGGAGATACATTCATTCCAACAAACAAATCTTCATTATAGGTAACTATGCTAACCTAGATACTTATGTCAACCAAATAAGAAATTACTAAGTAGGATTTTGTGTTAGAATATACGCTACACAAAAAGACGCACAAATTGGCCGTGGAGTTGGAATTAATAACAAGTAAAAGAAAATGTGACAAACAGGAATGGAGAGAAACGAAACACCTCCCTTCTCGAAATATTCTTGATTATTTTTCTGCATATTAATTATGTTATCGACTGGCTGTTTTGAAAATTGCCTCTTAAATCGTTGAAAGCTGCTTATCGTCTGTATTCAGGTACGTTATCATTCACGTTATTCGCATGTCGTTTTATATTGACTGTCTAACGATGCCTTGTGTTGTATACGTTTGGTGATTTAGAATACCTTATAGTGACAAAAGACTGTAACTGACCAATGCCACTTTGCCGGTACCATCTTCTGTTTGAAGGTCATATTAGCGTTGTATATGACTTGGCGTTATTGTTTGCATCGCATTAGTATGTTCATTAGCGTAGCTAACAAAATACACGCTATCCTCACTTGTTTTGTAACCCTTTTGTGGCGACGGTGAGCAACATTAATTTAATATGAAAAAGTCACATCGTATTGAGTAATCATGGAATAGAAGGCACAGGCAGATTCGAATTGAAGATCATCCAAAAAGATTTAAGAGGTAGATTTGCGAAAGAGATCATGTGGATTATATAACATCAGGAACACTGCGAATCATATTGCAGACGCTTCATCAGCGGGACTGTGATTTAAACCACAGAGCACAAGACACGCACAAGATATTGAAGCTACATAATGAAATAAACTCCTGTCAGAGTTCTTGCACCCATTGAATGATCACTGTTCCAGTTATTAAATACTACATGTTAGTAAGATACATGGACTCATCGAGACAGGGACAAAACAAAATGCGACATATGTTTTATTCTGGTTATAGCTTGACAACCTCACGTATTCTGAAATTATTACCTTTTGCATTATTTAGTAAGTCATATAATTCATCAAAGCATAGCTTTTTAGAGCCATCTGTAGTTCTACCCTCAGTTGCAATGATAATATTAATGTTTCTTAGCTAGAACCGAATCTTTCCTATCAGCCACCAGAGAGACCAAGCCAATGATAATGCTGCATTGTTAGTCATAACATGGCTGCATTGCCAAAGATAGATGTGGCTCCGTGATGGCGGTTAAGGACAATGACAAACCTTTTACGTCTTAGCATATCATTGTAGATAGTAGATCATCATGAGCTTCATGATTCATTTCATACGCATTTGATTTTGCGATGCATTTATAAAGAGAGCGAATAGAAGTTATATTCCATCGATATACCAAGACCCTTAGTAATCAAAGTGGAAAAGCAATTTCTAGAATAACACTGCAATCAATAAATTAATCTAATCTGACACTTAAAGGTCCAAAGCTCTATGAAAGCAACAACATCAGCTGTCCGTCTTAAATCTAATGACTATACATAGGTCAACACACAACAATACACAATCATGTGCAGCAGGGAGGGTCAGCTGCACGACAGCTGGTCAAACTGATACATGCCTGTCCACTGCTCTCCATTTTCGCAAGGTAATTATGCATTCGCAACTTGCTAACCATCAACTTAATGAATCGAATGAGGATCACGTGACGTCGTGTTTATTGTAGATTTATGACTGAGGTGACGACTTCTTTGAATGCGTCATGTTCACCACCATTTGAAGAGCAGTCTGTAAAGCTGGGTTGGTTTCGCACAATTACGAGGTTCATGGGAACTACATATTAGCTCAGAATGCCTTACAGGCAGCCATCTTTTTTCATTTTGATGCAGGTATAAAGTCTGTATATACTCTTGTGTGTTGTTGATGCTTGAGAACTGTCGCCCAAAAAATACGAAGACAGAACAGAAAGCGATTGTAGTGAACTCAAAATCAGGCCAGCCTCTGACCTCGCTATATTACCATCTATTCCCTAAAGCTGCTCAAGTACATCCATGATTTCATAAAAGTATTTTTTCACATCACCTACTGCTTGTCCTCTTGCACTCTATCTTGCTTCAATCACTCTCTTAACATTGTGACTGGTGACTTATATAAGCATATCAAATCGATGAGTGGAAGAGGAAGAGACTGTAAACAATCGTTCCAGACAACGTAACAGCGGCGGCATGGACACCTGTTAAATTAAGTGAATGGTTCGAACACGGCTTTTGGATCAACATCCTACATGCGCCTCTGAACACCATTGCGCTTGCCAGATATCACAGCCGCATTTCGTAAGCATGTCCTCTACAATTAGCAATATCAATCCCCTACTCGTTAACTTTCTCTAAAATCGTATTTAAAATGTAATACGCCTCTTTTTCTTCCGTTTCCATGCAATCAACAAATAATTCTTCCTCATTCACACTGGACCCTTTAATCAAAACCTGACTAGTTTGGTCGGTGTGAGATAAATCAGGGGTGCTATAAAAAATCATTGCACAATGTTTTGCCCTTTTAATTTTTTTTTCACATTTTCTCCAAGAATAGTAATAAACTCATTTTGAATTTGAAGCAAGAGATAGGATACAGTTATTTTGTCACACATCTTGCTTCCAAAGAGGTGTTATTTCAAGAGAACGTAAAATATGATTTCATGGACGTGCGTCATTTGGATTGCTTGGAGTTGCTTGAAATATTTGCAGAATGCAGAAAAGAAGTAAATTTAGCACTGAACACAAAGAAGTTTTGTCATGTTCGGTCGGCGTTGGATTAATCAGGGGTGCTATAAAATCATTGCATAATATTTTGCCCGTTTAACTTTATCAGCTATTTTTGTTATCGCATTTTCTCAAAGAATGGTTATAAACTCATTTTGAATCAGAAGCGATACATAGGACGTAGTTATCTTGTCACACATCTTGATTCGAAGGAGGTTTATTTCAAGAGAACGTAGAATACGATTTCGTGGTCGTGCATACATTAGGATTGCTAGGAGCTGCTTGAAAGTGCTGCAGAGTGCAGAAAAGAAGTAGCACTGGACACAAATAAGTTTTGCAATATCACAAACTGTCGAACTATTACTTCGCACAGTGGCCGCTAGGGGGCAGCGCAACTACACAACGGCGCCAACTTCAAAATTCTTCCATTTGGGAAAACTTCCATTATCAAAATGTACCTCAAAATCACAAGCAAGTAATAATATAGGCCCCAAATATTTGCCGCACTGTGCGGTCCGCACACCCTGAATACCCCACGATACGCCACTGAGAAAGTGGTCGTCCCTTGATCATTGATATCATGCCTTCAGTGGCGACGAAACTTATCTCGCTGGCGTTGTAGGTTGACACGAGTTGATTCGATTGAATTATGCTTAGCATTTGCCGACTTCAAATCCCTTATGGTAGAAGTTACACAACTGGCCTAGTCATGGCTGTGATGACCTAGAGATAAAGATTATGACGATGGCGATGATGATGGCGACGAGAGTAATGATGATGATGATGATGATAAAAATATCAACATCCTTCTAATTCTGTCATGTAATGACGATAGACGAATACGAAATCATGTAGACCGAATGCTCAGCATTAAAAACTTTCAGTGAAAGAAGCTTATGCTATCAGTTCCTCATAATCATGTCCACGTTAGCCCAAAGCTACGTTCGAAAATTATGCGCTTGACGTTCGCTTACTCCACTGGAGGAAACAGCTGTTTAGTTGGTGTCAGAAGACGGATTACCTGAGTAGGGGGTGCCGAAGGTCTTCCACTGGAGCTTCTTGAGTAGCGAAGAATTTAGTTTTCAAAGGATTTGAAAGGTTTTTCCAATTAGTCGGCCATCACATTCACAGCATCCGAGATCATTAAATAGACCAGGCATGTTAGGTCAAGTAGGCAAGTATGTGTCTTTAACGGTGGCTCGCGTGTGTTCAGAAGGACCTCATAACAGAACCATAGCTATGTGGTCATTCGCATTAGCAGCCATGGCACAGCTCATCGTGCTCATCCTGGTGGTGGTTTATCGTGGTTCGCCTCTTTGTCGTTGCCTGACGCCTTTCAAACATTACTGATAACGGTCCAGCCTGGCTCCTTTCCAGCTTTTCGCAATAGCATTCTAGTCTGTCTGGGAGGCAACATCGCGACGACCACATATAGGATACATATCAAACTTACATGGGTATTTAGATGTGAATGACTTACCAACTAGAATCCATTAAAAGGACAAAATGCAAGGTCAAAAGTCCTTATCTAAGAACTCCCTGTTGTTTCAACGACTTGTTCGCACCATTTTGCGTTCGCAAATCATTGACGCGTACACCCAATGAGTAAAAGTAGCGTTTTCCAGCTGGTTACGATGGTTATACTGGAACACATGCTGTTGGATGTTGCTGTTGTTAGAACGTGATGATAATGTTGATGAACATTTTCATCATTGAATTGGCTTGCGCTGGTTAGCTGGCCTGTGATGTCTCTCATCATAGTACAGACTTACCACCCCATTAAATACTATGTAAGATATATGTTCATGATTGTGGCGTGATCATGTTATTTCCTTTGCCTGGATATGTTATGAATGCATAATGAATAGCAATACAAATGCCCAATATATCCTTTCTATTTTCCCTTTATTTCATTACGGTGTTACAAATTATGAATACTTCTAAGCTTATGTTCTGTTGTGTGGTTTGCTAAAGACAGAGCCTATTTTGTATATTGTTGGAGTTGTTCTTTAAAGCAGAATGGATATCTAGTGGCTTAACTGAAATTCGGAATTGTGAGGGTCCTGTAGCATTCAATTGCTCTACAATATCTCTGTAGAGCAATTGCCAGAACAAATTCAATGTTTATAAGGTTTTTTCTGCCAATATTGCTCGACGCGTCGATCACTTGTGGTGTTACGTATCACCACCATCCACCGTTATAAGACAAAAAGAGCGTATTAAACGCTCACTGTAATGCAATCATACACGTGTAGTCCACTGGAAATTTTCCACATTTCTCGTAATCGAGTGTGAGCCATACCATTACGTGGCTTTACCATCATCAGGATAATACTGTATCACTTGTCACCGCATGGTCATTAAGCAATGACGGATATTGTCTAAAGAACACTTACCATTTGTGGTCTTTACGCATTTTAAGCAGACTTTTCAGCTAACACCATGAAAATTGTGGTGGTCCTCTAATCGCGATTGTATTGTGGGCTTAACCAACCACCCCTTAAACAGCCAGTGTGTTAGCTATTACAGTTTAGATTAAACATTGCATCAAAGGGATCAATACATAGCGGCAGTGAATACGATAAAAAGCGATATATTTATAAGTCTATTGTTACAGGATAAGATCAAATACGAATCTGGTGGTGTTAATTTCACGTACAATTTGATATCTATTTAAGTTAACTGCGGTAATTGCATGATTTATTCCGTGGCTGTTAGTCTTGAAGGTGTGGCGGTTAGTCTCGAAGGTGTGGCAGCATAACACCGCTCTCTTTCTCGCCCCTTTTAACCAGCTCAAGGACGGTCAGTGCTTCCTTCCTGCCACTCCCTTCAAATTGCGCGTAGTACTCATTTTACCGTCAGCAAATTAATAAATTGAGCTTCAGGCAACTATCTCTGTTTCTGCCGTGGGTGTAAGACAATGTATTGATCAAACAGAATGGCGTTAATTTATCAAATAATGCAAATAGGAAAGGTGAAGTGTGGACGATGTCAGCAATAGGTGCTTCGGCAATACGGGCACTTCACACATTTGACGGTTAAGGACGATAGGAAGCACCCAATAATATATGTCTCAGTCATACGCCTGTATCATGAAACGTATTCCTGTTAACAAATTGGTCAGGACAATTATAAAATTGGCCGGATTTCAATTTGGGTCGTGGCATTGATACTGTCAACGATAGCCACTGATAATATGCACTTGAAATCAATGTCAATCTTAGTACACAGGTCATAAAACATATCCATCAGACCATAAGGTGTGTGTTAACGATAAGTAACTAGCTTTGGGCAATTAATTTTTTTGAAACACTAAATTAATTGAAAGCAATGACCCTGACGTATTTCGAATGTGTTGATTCATACATGACATTCAACATTAAAAATACGGCCTTGGTCAACTAACTTTGTTTCTGCCGCATTACCAGCCAAGACGTTGACGGAATGCGCTCATTATCAGGGTTGAATTTTTGATGCATACTCGGTTGCTGTTTAGCCACAAATGAAATGTTATTTTAAGATAAGTTCGTACACGACGTATCAAAAGATAATATTTAATTACCATAAAATAGTGGTGGGATATTAATAACTAATGAATGTCAAAACATCCTGTCAGTTGGTACATTTACCAAAGTTCAGCCACTACGATTTATCTACGAAAACTAAGTAGTTGAAGCAGTTAAAGTGTGAAGGAAGAACCAGCAGTTGTTGCTCTCTTGTGCTCTGTATATGGATAAAAGAGACAAAAGAGGCAATATAGATAAGAATATATTGAAGTGGTGATGGTGATGATGATTATAATGACGACGATGATGGCTAAGATGGCGATATTTACTTTGCTGATAATGTAACAGAAAATGTACAGCAATACACGCTCTGATCAGATGATGGGCGATGTTTGAATGCTGATCACCCAATTTAACGATAAACAGCTCAAACCGACAAATTGCCAAGTGCTGGTAAGATGAGTTGCGCAAGTGGGACTTGTCATTGTGATAATAACTACACAATAAACCTATATGTAATAGCTAAAATGAATAACCCGATCATAAATAGCAAAATATATTGCTTCGATATTATCAGCTGCCACTCTCCACTCTGTCGTGCTAGGGTGAGAAGAAAATGTCAGGTCACATACTCCATCTCCACATCGCATCATGTCTTCTCGTCAACATATTCACAATTCGATGAATCAGAATGCAAAAAGTGTGCACTTCCATCCACCGCTGTTCGTCCTACTTGTTTTAATGCTCCATTACCAATTACCCCGTCAAATATGTTTTTATTCCCTCGTCAAGCAAATTGCTTTGGCGGTTTTGCATTACCAGAATCCAGTTTTGTTAAAGCATGATACAGCGTGTTTGTGCAGGTCGGAATGAAGCTTAAGGATACTGCCTGGTCAACATCAGCACTCGTATCTTACAACAATCGCCAGTTCTTTTAATGGTGAGTCGGTCTATGGTATTTTTGGAACAGACAAGACGCATCACGCTCTAGCTGATCATCTGCAAGAGTTTATATCGATGGCGTGCTTGGTATTATTGCTATTTGAAAGGGATGACAAAAATGCCTACGTAATGATTCAAATATATGAACTGATTGTGTCACCAAAGTTTGAATGTTCAGTCCAATTTACTAACTGAGAAACAGAATGATAATGATATTGACAAAGAGCTAAATCATCTGATACAGTTACAGTACTTTATTATTGCATTGTAAATCTCTAAAACTAAATGCCTGCGGAGTTTGTTGCTATCAGCGGTATCTAACCTGACACAAGCTCACCAGTCTGTCTATGACGGATGGCAAATAGCGAAGGGGGAGGATAGAAATGTCAATCTGGCTGTTCAGCTTGTCTATGGCTAAGCTGCCCAGGTAAAATTGATTCAGTACGTGTTGTACGATGGCTGGGTTATCAGTTGATCCAAGTGTGTATCCCCTCCAGACACATTGCTATATCGTTCCATGATTTCCAATGTCTTAAAGCCCATTCTTGAAATAACACCCCCTACCCACGATGTGAAGCTCCTTTTCTTTGAACACGCCGTCGTATATCCCTTGTTTCCGGAGCCTTAACCTCATTCTCTCGGCCCATTTTGATCACGAATTTTATCTGTGGAGCAATCACACGTAGCTTTACTTAAATCGCCATACATGCTTACATCATAAGTCAAATACATCGCAAGCTATTTGCAGCATTGTTAAACTAAAAGACATTTTATTGGAAAGGATGCTTTTCTGACTCACGTTCTTTATAATGTACAAGTAGTGCTCTTTCGAATGAGCACCCATCAGTGTAATTTATTTATTCCACTGCCATCTGTCTTGATTTTGTGGATGTTATGTTAAACACTGTAGTGTATGTGTTTGGTCTTTTGACATAATTCAGATCAAGTGCGGTATTTCGGATGTCCGTATTTAATGATATAGCTAACTGACCTCAGTTGTACTTGCTCACTGTTTTAAGAGAGCGTTCCCCCATGTATGCGATATGCAGAGTTCGTACCTAAAAGTGGGGCTATTCAGCAGAAGGCGGGTAGGAATGATTTCAGAGCGTTTGAAGAGCTTGAATGCCCTAAATCCTGATACATGCTTTCATGCTGTAGTAAACGTCTGTTCGCAGCAAAAAAATGTATCTCTCCTAGCGACTGGTTTATGTTTGAAGATACACATGTTGGCGTACGTATATGAATCCGAATCTTGGTTGAGAGTTCAACGATATTTGCACGCAATGGTGATGCGTTCTTTCCGACTGAAATACATATAAACCTTTCTGACCGATATGGTAATTTGATAGTTTAATGAACATTGTACATATAAGCTCGCCATCATGAGTATTGTAGATGCTATTCTTCCATGATACTGAATGCCCTTACGCTTACCTACCAAGGTGATTACTCATAAAAGTGTGCACAACAAGCATGCTAATCTTACAGGCAATTATAACGACAGCGGGTCACTTGTGGAGCATCTCAGCATGCTGAAGCATTCATCTAATGGACCTGATAGCAGTAACAAGGGTTAGAAGCGAGTCAACAACGTAGTTTCCTGGATTACTTAGAATGACATTGTGGATCACGGTTGTTATATGACTGGTATTATCCATAGTGTAAATACACAATTCCAATTCATATACCAGCATAATTTACCTGGTTTGTGGTATATCGTAAATAACATAAACAAGCGACAGTACGTCTTATGATGCATTCCAATCTCTGTTTGATCCTCTTCGTGACATTGTACTCTACATAGCTACAATACACCATTTATTGACAAGATTAAATATGATCCAGGTTTTGAATCTAATCGGAAATTGACCTTGGCATATGAGGTCACACCTAAATATTAAAGTGGCTGCTCAAACTATATTTATTCAGCTTTATTGCGCACCACGCTACATATACCCCTACACGGACACAACGGTGTTTGGTGGAGTTATTCTTTGTATGCGTCCGATATTCTAATTGTCCATGAATTTAAAGAAGTGTAGCTAATTTGGATGCCTTCTGCATGCTGCACGTACGCATGAACCTAAGCGCAGCACTTATCACTTTGTAGTTACTGGTACATATGGTGTATTCGCTACTGCATCTTCACTCTACGAATATTCCTAAAAAGTTCTTCGGAATATGTACTGTGTTAAAGCAAGACAGAAAGTAGACTCATCACATTAGACAGTAACAGGATACTTCTGCAATTATTTAAGTGTGTGTAAACACGGCATAGCAAACATTGACGATCCAGCATGGCTATTCTAGCCATTATCGACATCATTCGATGTTGTCGATAACGATGATGGCCAGTAATACCTTGGTCCGCTTGAATGAATCACTAAAACCGGTTAGACATAATTGACTCTTATGGCGTTGAGATGGGCTATTACCAAAGCAGCAGTCGGGTGGGTGCTGGCATTTCAGACGCGTTGTACTAATATCGCAAACACTCTGTCCATTCTAATAGCGATATTGCCAAATGTTAGAAATTGTTACTTCCTTTGCCATCATTGCCTGAATATGCTTTTGTGTGACAACCACGACAATTCCAAACCTTAGGCGGATGGATCTGAGTTAATCTTGGGTTATATATTATTAAATTCAAACAAATACAGTGCCAATAACATATATATTATGAATTGCAACGATCTATGTCGAGATAAATATTGATTGTATAGAGGTAGATATCATATACACTGCTACCAATCATGATTGCAAATTTTGATTTATATGAGAGTATTTGTTTCGAATTAACGTTGGTTAAGTGAGCCCAAGGCAGTCGGCAAATGATAATCCACACATAGTATACGATGGAGCTGCTTGTATGCTTGATATATCATCTATCATACAGTATCGACAGCAGCATCGGTGTCAATATCCTATTGTCGAATATCCGGCAATGTGAGAAAAAAATAAACAGATTGGTTATTATGTTATTGTGCACGTTTATAACCGTTAGCATGACATAACCAAGCAAATCATATCATTATTTATGATCTCTTGAGGTTATTGTTATATAAAGAAGGTGATAAGGAGACAACAATGATAACAAACAATGAATGATGAGCAAAACATATCTGGCTTCAGGACGAGCAGCACCGTAGTCACATGGTGTATACCTTTGTTTAATACACTTTATTGCGAAAACATATCACTTAAGTGACCGAAGCCAACTTGCAAATTAATGTTGACATTAGCTATTGTGATGCTCTAGAGTTTGCTTAATGAGTCACTTTATTACCATTCAGGGGAAACATTAATCAAGACATTATGGCAGCGACGCACGTTCCGACTGCCTATTGTACATTGTGCTTTATTCGTCTGTCTGTATTGTACCATGAATTCAACCATAAAGGTATTAGATGCCAGAATCTTTATGTGCCAGCTGCACAAAGTGACTGCATAATCTGCATCAATATCAGTGCAAGTCTAAGCACTAAACATATACGTCCAACAGCTGGAAAACGCTGCCATGAAAGAAATACCCCATTTTATTTATGGTTTATTTTATAATAATAGATACCAATTGATGATCAACATTATCAGTTAAGCTTTCAGAGCTTATATAGCGCCAGCACAAGTGGTGTTGTTGTCGTGCAGTGTTCAATGAGATTGTGTCACTTGTTGTTTTTACTCTTCTATTTATTTGGTTCTTTTAAGATCATAATAAAGGAAAAGCATTTCCTGAAGCGCTTAAAATATATGCAGTAAGTTGTATATTATGCTATGAAGATCATTCAGAACCTTCGTAAATGACATGATATGTATTTGTACCGGCTTGTTATAGCATGAATTGTTCAATTATACACAATAATCATCTACTTGAAATCATCATATGTCTGGCTGTGCACGTTTTCTGGAATTAATCGGCACCGAAATGATGTACAAATCACTTTATCAATTGTTTATTTACTAACATGCGCGTATTATGTCGTCTTTAAAAATTTTATTGGATGGTAGAAGTCCGAACAACCAAAAGGTAGGGTTTTGCTGAAGTACACGCATCCAAGAAGCAATTGAATTAAATGTCATACTGTATGTTATTGCTTGAAAAATATCTTTGGCGAGTGCACTTATGTAGTGCAAAAAGGCTGCCCCCCCCCCCCCCCCACACCACAATTAACTATCCGCTAAGCAAATAATTGTATCCTCAATCAATCATTACAGTCGTTTTCGATGTGCGTGAAGACTTCTTTTGTATTTTCGTCCTGTTTTCGTTCCTTTCATGCACTTTGCTACAAATGGAGCACAGCTTGAGAATACTTAGCCGACTTTATCTGAATGCACCATCAAACAAACGTCAGCTATGTTGCGTGTTAAATGGTAAACCATTTGTCGTTAACAACAAAAGGATAAATGCAGATAGTCTTAAATATCAGCACGTATGTTTATGTCGAAGTAGTAAGGAGTAAGTGTGCTATGGTGAAATAACACGGTGCGTAGGGAGCAAAGTCTCATCTATTTCAGTGTATGCAGACGGTATCCATCATCATAGTAACTCAATCGAGTCATTCATGCAGACGAGCCGTTGATTTTTAGATTATATATATTTTGGTTTGATACACGCTGTCATTACAGGTCGAGATGTGGTTGTTGTGGTTGTCGCTTAATAAAACGGTTTTTGTTCTTGTTATCTGCCATCGCCCTTTGACTGTGAATCGATATCATGTTGTTTTTTTTGACCTTTAGAATTTTGAGGGCCATGTAGCATTTGTTATGATGGACAATCTGTTTGCAGAGCAATTGAATAGAAACAAAACAATGATTATATGCTTCTCTAGCCAATTTGGCCCAACACATGGATCACCTGCCCTTGGGGTGCAACATATTAATCGTCGCACAAAACATACAGGGCGCTCACTGTAATGCCCTGACTAACCGAGAAACCATCGTTTGAAGAGCATTCTGTAAAGTTGGGTTGGTTTCGCATAAACCCACTGTTCATTTATTTGCAATAACAGAAAACCCCAACGCCAATCTGTGCGTCATTCTATATCGAGCATATTTCGCCAACATCTAACACTGTCTAGCCATGATCTATCATGTAATATCCTAATTGGTAAGCCAAAGCATCCAGTGAAAATATATTACCTTAACAGGATAGGTTAGTTTGAGTGAATGTTTCTCCCGGGCTTTGGATCATTTAGCCAAACAGAATAAGCTTATTTTTGGAAGGATAATCCATCATTCTGACACCCTATGGACAGCCTCTTCTCAATAACATGTAAGTACCTTGTTTGAGTTCTGTGTTATATATTGACACATCCGACAGGCAACATGGTTACGTCTTCAGGACGTGTTCAACGCGTCAAATCATCCGGTGTACGTGCTGCAGTGGTCCGGTACTTTGTATGCATACGTTGTATAAAGCAAACAGATGACTTAGTCAGTGGTATTTATTGCTCCGTGTCGTCTTCACCTCAACAACATTTGATTTCCCTAACTACCGAAGCATTTATCGTTGACATTCTTATTATTTTCCCTATCCCTTTTTAAACTCGTGATTACTTGCTATTTGATCTACATATTGCCTTACAATCCCCCGTCTAAAACGAAGACGTTAGTTTGTGGCTCGATTGATCAACATACCATTTAGTTTCGAATTCAGTTCAAAGTGATTAATAAGATATTAAGCATGGGCCGCATTCGAGCTATCAGTCGTTATATTATCCACTGAACAGCCACGATACGGGAGATCGACACCAGCCCTAGCAATGGCACTGTTATTTATGGTCACAGCTGGTGAAGAGTTCACGCATCGCAAAACAAGCAGCCACCTCACGCATCATGCAACTGGCGCAGGATGCATCATGTTGGCTGGAATGGTAAATGGTTTAAGAATTGCCATCAACATACCCCGATGACTATTTGATCATATATCAAACGATTGGAAAATGTATCATTGTTTTTAGCTTGTCTTTCCACAGAGATTGTTTGTCATATAGAATGCTACACGACCCACGAAATTCCGATCGGCAAAAAACTACAGGATATCCTTTCATCTTCAAAAGGGCAATGCCACAAACACACGGCGATGTCGAAAGAGAAAACCACGGGAGAATATAAGCTAAGTGGCATTCAAAATGTAGCTCATTTTATAAAGTAACAGCATACATTTAACACTTCGTCATTATTCTGGCTATTTACAATGCATTTATTTAAAACCTATGATAATCGGGGGACAAAGGGAGCATTATGGTCGAGGGGCGGCCTACTAAGCATGATATGTCGGAAATATATGTTTTGCGCCTTACTCATGAATATATCTAATGTGTACATAGTATTTAACGCAATGGTAAGTCTTCAATGCAACAAAGAGCATCACAGATCTCTAGAACCCAAGCAATGCTGCTGTTGATTGTGATGTGCCTGTCAACTAGATGTTCTCTTGTGGTTTTCAGCCATTGTTTTTGTTGACGTTGTCCATGACAATGTATGAATATTCTGTGACTTTCGTGAATAACGATCGTCGTGTAGCATTGATAGTGACAGAAAATCTGTGCGTGAGCAATTTTGTGCTTTGCTGTCCGGTTAAAGCTACAAGCCATAGTAACAAGCATGCAAGAAAGTAAATCATACCATGGTGTTGCTTTTCTGAGTAGTACCTGACACAAAACCATGACATAGAAGCTCGTTTTTCATACTTATCATCATCACCATCAGGTCCTCAATGAACATCATCATTCACCTTCATTCTCAATACGCATTGTTTTGTTCCACATAGAGTAACTCATCAGTGCCAGTTAATGCACTTAATGCAGCCAATTCCTGTGACCTAGTGGTATATTGCGTAGCCGTCCGACCTGCAGTTTGTGGGTTCTATACCACGGTGTTAAAATCTGACGGTCCCATCTCTGAAAGGGGATGGAAGACCATTGCTTAAATAACGTGTTCGTAGAAGCGTGGTTGCAATCAGCTCATTTATTTACTGAATGCTTACCAGCAGCGTCGGAACGCTTGGCTAGATTCCTTACCAATCTATCATTCGTTTATCTTCATATGAACTATTTCTATGATATCTCTAGAGCGGGGTGGTTATTTGGAGCATAGCTACGGGGCTCTTCCTGTATAAACTGCATTCGCACTGATCTTGTAATATGGCAATGGAAATGAAAACGATTAATGAGGCTGTACGCGCATTAAGCACATGGCTACATATTTGCATTGCAATGCACGTAATTAAGGATCAAGTGGATGGGGTTCATTCCAGAGTAAAACAATCACCATTGCGAGGGAATAGCTGCGGTTGAATATATCACTACTTTGCAGTTAGTATTTACAGATGTATCATTAAAAGTAACCGAGTGTGTTATTAAAAAGAAATTGCATGGCTGTTTTGAGCTTGGTTATACTGGACAAATATCTCTTGGGAATCTTTGACGTTTATGTTTGTTATGGGTCTCATTAAAACAGTTTGATAATTCATTAAAAAATGATAAAATGTTCATATGTTGAGTAGCTTGACCGTAAATGACAGCTTCATTTAGGAGGTTTTTGGTCGAGGGGATAGCGATAGAAATGCACGACCTCTTAACGGACGGCTCATCTGGGTTTTTAAGCTGACATACAGATGCAAGCTCCCGACAGCTCATCCGCCACTGATTAGCTTTCCTCTGCTTTTGCAACATCTCATAATCTCCCCAAACTTTTCTTCGCCATTCACTTGGGTTTTATTGATACATTGACAGGAACAAAACCCGGCTGTATTCCATCGTTCACATGATAATTAAGATTATTCGCTCAGGGAGTTGGTTTTGTTAGTTGATCAATTGATTGGCGTGCAAAATACATAACCGTTATCTATTCGCAAATGGCATTCTATTGAAATATACGTAGTGAAAATACATTGATCCAGTTGTCTTTGATGGTCCCGTTAACCAAAAGATAGGAATTTCGGGTTCGTCTGGATCACTGTGAGTAATATAGCGATAACGCCAATGGGAGCTACTGAACTGCTTATGAGCACCCGTGGGTATATTCGTTCGCGTGTAAGCAATGCGTGCCAGAAGTGCCAGGTGTCTGTGCACTACAAATACATCAGTAGCAGTGCTCATCCGTTGGAACAATTAAATTAACTTATTTCATCTAGTATTGTTATGCACACTTTCTAAAACTCGTAAAAGGTGACCTCATCCATTATACCTCCCGTCTAAGCACATGCTTAACGCATCACTATTCGTTACAGCAAAGGAAATATTTAAGCACACCTTTGAACGCTATCTCTCATCCCATACAAGAGCCAAAGATACCAGAGTCTGTGCACTGCCAAATTCCAATGGGTAATTTCACAATATTTATGATTGATACACATGTGTATCAATACGCATGTTTTGAGGTCAGATGGGACAATGATGCTGATTATAACGAACACCCAGTCATCTTCAAACTGTTCATCTTTAACAAGCAATTATATTTGTTGATCCCTACTGCTAAATCGAACTCGTGGTTAAATACCCTCTTTGTTGAACATAAACACGGTCCTACTTCCAGCAGCTCAACACTAATGATTTCATTTGAGATAGAGAGATATGTGTAAGCATAGATGTATATTCGGTCTTTTTGTAAAACTTTCAAATGGAGGGGTACATTGTGAAGTGGATCTATACCGTAGGGGTGAATTATCTAGTAGGCATCTTTAACTGATATATAAAGCCTGCGTTCATGACTAAAGCATGCCAGGAATATTGCAAGTTTATCAACCTACTACATGTAAAGTATTTCGAGCACCATTTGCAAGAGATGCACGTGTGGAAGATATGGTTCTTATTCAGTACAGCACCAACATCAGGTAGCAACCACACTTTTAGTGAATTTACCACCTCTGCTCGGATGGCTATTTAGTGATTGCTTTGAAAGTTAGCATATATTCATGAAGTGTGAAATATAACATTGTGATCATCATGCATCGTACATGATCATTTCCAGGACAGGGGATAACAAAACCATTCATTTGCATTATAATCACAAAATAACTGTCCATGATAGCTGTGGCGCTAATCGTGAATTCATAGAACAGGACATAGACGTGGTTCTTTGAAGACCTAATGAGCTAGTAGCCCAGTGTTCTGCTCTTGTTGACAAGCGATACGGACCTTGTGATAATTATGACTACTTTTACTACTCTTTACAAATGTTTACATGTACACATCAAAGCCATACAGCATGAAAACGATGCCTTGACAAACACAATATATTGATCAAGACGCGTTTATATTTGATGTTGTAGACACCATGAATGCAAGAACGTGCAGTGGCGTAGCGTGGGTTTTGTCCGCCATGTGCTGTAGCCTAATTGGCCGCCCCCTGCCTTAGGCGTAGCACACGTTTGACGGCTACAAACACACGTATATGAATATTTACATTTCATTTATTGATTGATGAACAATATAACAAGATGCCCATGAATACATGGGAGAACTTGGCGAACTGTCACAAGAAGTTCGAAAAATTTCAGAATCAGCCCTTAGTTTTTATAGGATTTTAAATTGTTGGAAAATTCAATTCAACTCATTTTCATGACTGACCATCGCATGTATATTTATGATTTTATAAGCATTCAAATTTACTAGAGGAATCACATTTTCCGGGTCCATGATAGATTGACCATGATTCGGCTGACACAAGGAAAAGAATATTCTATTTAATAGTACCGCGGCGTGCCATTCTTTCCGCGCCCCGCGAGCCGAGCGCGGAGCAGCGGTGACCTTAGTGCTGTGCGTCAGGTCGGCGGTTGTTAACAAACCAGTGAAGAGCCAGCAGAAATGTGCTTCATACTTTGTGAGAAAACTGTCGGTGTTTAACATCAGACATGATTTAGTCTTAAGTTTTGAATAAATGGGCTTCCTCCCAGAGTAAACCAATTCATAGTATGACCATTTACGACGGACAAACGAGGCGATAACATCAGATTTCAGTCCCATTTTAACTTTGATTCGTTCGTGACCGGAGATGACGTCAGCGACTTCCCCAAAAGAATTATAATTCTGTTGACATTTGACCAACGTTTTATGACCGTCGAACGCATTTTGCCGATTTTATAAGCAATCGAAAATTTGACGAATATTGTGATATCGTATGACAATTATCAAAGTTTGGTAATTGTATCAGCTTTTAGAAAATTTTACTTTTAAATCAATCGGATGATAATTCAGGCCAGCCTCTGACCTCACAATGTTACCATTCATTCCAAAAAGCTGCTCAGCACATCCATGATTTCATAAACGTATTTTTTCACAACGCTTACTGCTTGTCCTCATGCACTCAATCTTGTTTCAATCACTCTCTTAACACCGTGACTGATGACTTTCATAGGCATATGAAATCGATGAGCGGAAGAGGATGAGAATGTAAACAATCGTTCCACAGCTCCATAAAACATAACAGCAGCCGCATGGACACCTGCTAAATTAAGTGAATGATTCGAACACGGCACCGGTAGTGAAAGAAGCTTATGTTATCAGTCCCTCATATATATGTCCACGTTAGCCAAAAGCTACGTTCAAAAATTATTACTGCGCTTGACGTTCGTTTATTCCACTGGAGGAAAAGCTGTTTAGTTGGTACCACAGTCACAGCATTCGATATAATTAAATAGACCAGGTCGTGTAAGGTCAAGAAGTCAAGTATGTGACTGTAACGACGGCTCGCGTGTGTATGCGAAGACTTCATAAGGGAATATTAGCTTTGTGGTCATTTGCATTAGCAGCCATGGTACAGCTCATCGTGCTCATCCTGGTGGTGGTTTATCGTGGCTCGCCTCTTCGTCGTTGCCTGACGCCTTTCAAACATTGCTGATAACGGTCCCGCTAGACTCCTTTCCGCCTTTTTGCTATAGCATTCTAGTCATGTCTGGGAGGCAATATCTCAATGACCGCATATAGGATATCAAACTTACATTGTTATTTAGATGCGGATGATTTACCAACTAGAACCAATTATAAGAAAAAAATGCAAGGTCAAAAGTACTTTTCTTGCAAAGCAATGCTTTTGGAACCCCCTGCTGTTGGAGTGACGCGTTTGCACCATCATTTTGTAGTCCTGTATTGTTCAATGGCCAGTGATGCGACGTGTGTTTACACTCATCGAGTTAATTTAGCCTATCGCTGTAATAGTTTAAAATGTCAAATAAACATTGGCAGCATGGGAGAGTATAGGTAATGTCTACAGCAGCATATTTACAGGTAGGAGACAACATACTTACCTGAAGCGAACTAATAATTCACGATAATAGTGGTCAGCTATATTTTATTTATATATAATTACTACTGGCGAGCAATTACAAAATCCGGAAAGCATGTATGTAAATAATTAATTAATCCATAAGGACATGCACATTCGTCACTATTGATGAATATGAATTTACAGAAGACATATATATGTAACCTTCTCCACCACTTCATCTCACAGCATCATGCTCCTTGTCTTATGACCAAGCTGCTGTGTCTCTTCTATGGAAACAATCAGAAGCTGATATCAATTTGTAATCATAAGCTGACACTTATGTGAGCGACTGCTGAATTCCTTTTCGCCCATCCGACAAATTAATAAATCCCCTGTAAGTGCGGCTCTTTAGAGGCTGTTAGGAAACAACCAGTTGGATCCTTAATCTTCCTTTGACTGACACTAGATTTGCTTGTTTGTTCCCAGAGGTAAGGTAGCTGCAGACGTATGTGAATGCAAGGATAGGTTGTTTTGATCTACTTAACCAAACCAACACGCCAGGGAGTGCTTATATAAAACAATCGCATCACATTTATGATGAATTCTTCAGCTATGCGAATGTCCCATTGTTTTCTGCATGATAAAACAAAGTTCGATTTTGGACTGGAGGGAGGCTTGTTATTATGGCTCAATGATGTCTGGCAGCTGAGTAAACAAGGAGAAACATTCTACTGAACCGGAACGTGTTTTTTGGTTCATGTATTCAAAGAATCACAGCGTTTGTGTTGTCCTGTTGGGGAGGTGTTTTCTAATAACAGTCGGATGTGGCTACTTCTACCGTGTATTAATCCTTTCCAATGCATTCAAGACACTTTTAAAGCAGTGTCAACATCGCCACGGATGATGACTATAAATGCTTCAATCGTCTATACGCCGTTTATTACATCCTTTTGATTAGATCTTTAATCAGACTTATTTCATATACCAGTAGTATAAGTGGGCGGCGACTGTTGAGATGAGGCTTGTAACTGGTGTAGTGAGCTATGGGTAATAATAATTGGTCCCGTGAACTCCAACACCCGTTCCTGTATCCAACAAGTTACAGGATATCACATGGGTTTATGATCTACGCTAGTGCAGTTATCGTTGCTTCTTTATTTGTTTATTTTTGTAAACTCTGTACCAGATAAATTGGTCTCTCCTTTGCTGTTGCTAGGTGAGCCGGTTAGTAGGAATGACATACTCATCTTTCGTGTCTTTCAATTATTCAGTTCTGCAATAAACTGGAATCTCTTCTTTAAAAAGAAAATTTGCATTTGTCAAACAACAAAGGAACGCATAGAAGACAAGACTGTCTTAACCAAATTGCATGTTACCCTCACTCAAAGGCAACAAACAGAATAGTCAAGTAGATGTTTGCCATGTAGGCCAGTTCATTTAAGATATCAAAGGTGCTCGATATTCATTGAAGCGTAGACTCAATAAGTAAAAGTAGAGTTTTTCAGCTGGCTGCAGTGGCTATACTGGAACACATGTTGTTGGTTGTTGCTGTTGTTAGAACGTGATGATAATGTTAATGAACATTTTCATCATTGAATTGGCTTGCGCTGGTTAACTGGTCTGTGATGTCTTTCATCATAGTACAGACTTATCACCTCATTAAATACTATATAAGACATATGTTCATGATTGTGGCGTGATCATGTAATATCCTTTCCCTGGATATGCTATGAATGCATAATGAATAGCAATACAAATGCCAAATATATCCTCTCTATTTTCCCTTTATTTCATTATGTTGTCACAAATTATGTATGATTCTAGGCTTATGTTCTGTTGTGTGGTTTACTAAAGACAGAGCCTATTTTGTATTTTGTTGGCGTTGCCCTTTGAAGAAGAATGGATATCAAAAGGCTTACTTGACCTTTAGAGTTTTAAGGGTCATGTAGCATTCAATTGCTCTACAATATATCTGTAGAGCAATTCAATGTTTATAAGGTTTTTCCTGCTAATA
The DNA here is from genome assembly GCA_034190875.2 of Urechis unicinctus. Lineage (NCBI taxonomy): Eukaryota > Metazoa > Annelida > Polychaeta > Xenopneusta > Urechidae > Urechis > Urechis unicinctus. The sequence goes on from CM067346.1 coordinate 31,493,144, forward strand.
TTGCTCGACGTGTCGGTCACTTGTGGTGCAACGTATCGCTACCATCCACGTTATAAGACGCGAAGAACGTGTTATACGCTCACTGTAAAGCAATGATAAACGTGTGGTCTACTGGAAATGGATGACAATTTTCCGCATTTCTCGTAATCGAGTGGTGGTCCTCTAGTCGCGATTGCATTGAGGGCTTGACCAACCACCCCTTAAGCAGCCAGTGTGTTAACTATTACAGTTTAGATTAAACATTGCATCAAAGGGATCAATACATAGCGGCAGTGAACACGATACAATGCGATATATATAAGTCTATTGTTGCAGGATAAGATCAAATACGAATGCGGCAATTGCAACGTGTGTTCCGTGGCTGTTATTCTTGAAGGTGTGGCTGTTAATCTCGAAGGTGTGGCAATATAGCACCGTTGTCTTTCTCGCCCCTTCAACCAGCTCAAGGACGGTCAGTGCTTCCTTCGTGTCGCGTAATATTCATTTTACCGTCAGCAAGTTAAAAATTGAACTACAGGCAACTATCTCTGTTTCTGCCGTGGGTGTATGAAAATAAGTAGATCGAAAGAATAGCGTTAAGTTATCAAATAATGCAAATAGGAAAGGTGAAGTGTGGACGATGTCAGCAATAGGTGCTTCGGCAATACGGGCACTTCACACATTTGGACGATAAGAAGCACCGGTTAGTATATGTCTTAGTCATACACCTGTATCATGAAACGTATTCATGTTTACAAATACGTCATTGTAAAGAGAGAGATAGACCAGCATTGTGCTTTGAGTGCTGCGCTTGTCAAAAGGAGACAGAATAGACTCAGTACTTTCTAAAACTGTCCATATCCCCGTTCAATATCCATAGCGCAATAACGTTACATTATAAAGCTGCTATGCTGATCATTATCGCATAATGTCTTGTATATCATTATCAGTTTGCGTTTATGGCAAGCAAAATTTACCGAATTAGTGTGTGATAAGTAGAAAAATATCAATACTAATGAGCAGAATCTGATGTATATTCTAAAATGATTCAAACAAATTTACCTCGGCAACATTAACCGTGAACACAATCTATGTTAAGTAGCACACAGACGCACTGTGTTGCTCACCAACTGGCCCCAAATGAACTGTTTTGCGTTAAAGATCCATGGGGCCAATTTAATATGTAAATGCATTTGATGTTATAAGCAGGTGAATGATGAAGAGAACTGTCGCAACAAATTTTGAATATTTATATTTGATGCCAAATTATTTTTCTGGTAGATATCTGAATAACAACGCGCGCCACTACACGTCTCTGCCCTCGGCGTGATATTAGTCGCGTTTCAAAACAGATTTCATATCACATCTTATCACATCTTATCATATCATCCATCAGCTATATCATGGTGAATAATGACGTTCAGTTGTAATCCACCTGAGCTGATTTAGGAACTATTTATCTGGCGCAATTCTTTTCCCGAAGGGCAACATGTTTGTTGACTGAAATCAACATATCCCATTCAGCCGGATGGCATTTCTGAAGATCAGCAAGAGCCAACACATCGTGCTTCATAAGGCAGTGGGCCTTGTTGATTATCGTTTATAATGGGGTGGTTTTTTATCACTATATAAATCTCACTTGAGGGAATTCATATAAAAGATTGATGACAGCTAGACAAGTCATCAGTTGCTGGGGTCTCTTTCACAATTCCCCCAGCAAACACGTCGACGATAACGGTGCTAACGGCTTATTTTGTGAGATGGATCCTGCTTCAATCAATCGAGTATATCAAGTTGTATATCAAAGTTGCATCTTTATAGGGACAGTTTATGCTATCACAGACAAAGATTCACAGCATGCAAGTTATATTGCAATGCTCACGCGTAATTTGTCCATCTCATCGCTCATTTCGTTTAATTTACTGGCAAATAATGTTGTTTCCATGACACCCACTACGATAAACAGTTGAATAGCACTTAACAAACCGCCAAAGCTCCTTAAACTCAAACTGACTGCATGGTGCACTAAATGACGGTTATTGTCCATAGAAATAATGAAAACATCCACTTAGGATCTAATATATACAAGATAAGATGACGGTATTAGAAGAAGGAGATTTGCGCTGATAGAGCATTTATTGGCTTTATATAGAGCAGTGAGTGCTCTATTGAGAATTAGCCAGATGTTCATCAGCGACATTATTTGCGTTAGTCAGTAAATGACGTAGAAAGCATCATTATGACAGCAGATCACAATTAGGCGATACAAGTCACACCAATTACGAGCTAATATAACGGCAATACTAAAACTATATCGCTTTGAAAAGATAAAATCGTGCCTATGAATAACACAAGCCACCTATATGGTCGCATGAACCATCCGGCTTAGAACAACTCGGGCTCTTTATTCAACATTCATAAAACATACATCAAAACAAATATAATACAAGTCGGAATAAACATTCATACAATAACGCAATCGCATTTTGAAAGATGGAGTTGATAGGCTGAGCATGTGGATACGAAACGGAGCTCTGCGACGTGACACGTGGTTAGTTGTGAGCGGGAAGCGTCATGATTACAAAGCACATCGCGACGTGACACTTGGCGAGTTGTGAGCGGGAAGCGTCCCTATATAAGGTACGGATGTCTTGCATGTGATCATTCAGATTTTCTCTGCTGAAGTGTCACAATCCTGAAGATCTGTATAGTTTGCGCTACTGAAGTCAGAAGAAAGCCGCAAGCTCTTGGGTGCGAGCGCAACACCGAACTTGCAACACAGGAGTGGGCCAGACCTACTACAGATTAGCTACAGATTAGCTATGAAGGACCAGCTTGGGCTCTTGTGGAGATATGTTGACTGCACAACAGTCGGCATATTCAGCCCAATAGCTGAGAGCTCCAGAATATCTCCGACGCCAACCACTCTCGCCGATATGAACCCAGTTAGGCAGCCCAAAGTGAGTGACACAGAAGTACATCATCGCTCAACGGCGGATGGCCTATCCTTTCCTACCTTCATTCAGCGCCCCTAACCACCCTGCTGAGGAATCCATTGAGGACGAAACGTTACCCACTCAGATCGCCGACCCCAACCCAGTAACAAGATAGTCGAAAAAGGCAGCCGACGAGGGAAGTCGAAACTGGTGGATAGCTTTGGCTCCACGAATTGCCTGAAAAAGGAGGCCTCTACTACAAGCCAGTGGATTTGTAGCGTCCTCAACAGGAACTCACGGATCTCATGTTCGAGGTACAAGATGTTAGATGACTATGTACCAGGAGTAGTAAATGTTAAGTAATGCCGCGTATAATACTAAGTGTACACAGTGATTGTCAGTGATGCCCGATAGCATAGGCAGTTGGTTCAAATTATGTACACTAATAGTGTAAGTGTTCTTGTGTTTAGCTTGCAGAGGAGCGTGTCCCCACCGATTTTTTCCTCAAAGATGTCCGCGTGGATGACAAGAAGCACTCGCGCTTCGCGTTACCGCACCAGTTGGCTATCATGATCTCAGCCAAGACATGGTATGTCGACATCCATTCAGCCAACTGCTGAGTGTGCATGGCTTCATCAAGTTGAGACAGACTTAAAAGGTATATTCTTGGCTTTTACATGATTAGTGCTGCGGTTGTTTTGGCTACGGTTAGTATTGGGTGAATTATGAAAGTACGATGCTTTACTGGTATTTGGCAAGGCTTTCAAAAGGTGTTTGCTAACGTCCAGGTACGAGGGTGCCCCTTCCACTGGGCCCAGGCGGTATGAAGGAAGGAATATGATACGTCGTCTCCTCTCTCTCCCCCTTCCTTCCAGCGGAACACACCGAGCCTGTGTTCAAGAAACTTCAAGACCAGACTAAGGGCTGGACGTTGCTTAGCTGCTCACCATCCAGTTATGGTGTCATATGCTATTGTTCAAGGGACATATCGTCCCAAGACGAAGGGGCATATCGTCCAAAGACGACTCTATCCGGGTGCGATGTCTGGTTTCTCTGGACGGTAGATATTATGCTTTAAATTTAATTCATATTAGCAGATACAAATTCATTAGTACTGTTCCTTTATTCAATGACATATATAGCATTCAGTATATTCCTTTCTGTAAAACGAGGGCGTATCATTGCGGGAGCGTATTGTCAAAAAAGCATACCTTTATCCTGTCATTTACACACACACATACACACTCATGCATATTTGAATAGTGAAGGTGAGAGAGAGAGGGGGAGAGAGTGAGAGAGAGAGTGAGAGAGGAGATAGTGAAAGAAAGAGAGAGAGTGAAAGAGAGAAAGAAAAAAAGAAAGAGAAAGAGAGGGAAAGAAAGATAAATAGAGACAGCGATAGAAGGAGAGAAATAGAGAATAAGAGAAAGTGAGAGAGAGAGCGAAAGTGATAGAGATTTTTAGAGGGAGAGAGCTAAAGTGAGAGAGAGGGAGAGAGAGGGAAAGAGAGAGAAAGGGTGAGTGAGAGACGTAAAATGCCGACGCCAGCAGTAGCTTGGCAGTCATTGATATCTTAATCCATTGTGTAATTTGGGCATAACAATAACAAAATGCAGGAGAGTCCATCCAAAGACCCATTTGAATAATGAGATTACTGCAAGACGCTATCAAGTTGACAAGCCACTGTTGGTGATTTCCTTATCTTATTTGCGATATCTACCATTCTCACGAACGTTTTGTTATTTGCTCCCTTGGTTGTGCTTTGTTTGGTTGATAATTTGACCAGATTAGAAGACCTCTAAAATACTATAAATAGGCGGTTTCCCATCATTGACACGGCAACCAAGGTCATTAGTTCAGGACGAAGTCTCGCATAATTGACGGGTGAATTAATTGGCCTGAACTTTGCAAAGACCCAACTTAATATTCAAGTGGAATATCATTCTGTTAATATTCATCATGTGAAATCACAGATAAGGTTAACTGAGATCCTGCACACGTAAAGACACGAACGACAAAAGTGCCCTTCAGAATGCAGTGACTTTTATCAACAAATGTGTATTGAACCATAGAAAACCACTTTTCTACATGACAGGGCATTCTATGATGATACCGTCAACGATAGCCACTGATATGTGCACATGAACGTCTTTGAGATAATTGTACGGTATGAACACAAACGACAGGCACTGCTGGTTCGTCCAACTTGTTTTGATGCTCCATTACCAATGACCCTGTCAATTATATTTTCATTCCCTCGACAGCAAATTGCTTTGCAAATGTATGTATAGAATAGATTACAGCTATTTAAACACCATTGTAAAGAGATGCACGGGTGAAAAACTATTTGTGACCTGCGCAGTGTAAACACCGACCAGCATTGTTGAATAAATCAACCACTTCTGCTTCAAATGGTAGAAATGAACTGATTGCTGGAAAAGAAAGAATTTTCGAATCTCACTTGTGTGTGTAAAAGATACATATTTAAATGCATACAACATGCGATGGATTTTGTAGAGATCAACATAGAGATATGACCAAAGTAATCATACAACACACAGAATTGTGTTGATGAAGTTTGGTAATATTTAAGTAATTGACAAATGTACTGTCAGCCATGTTAATTGCCTGAACAACGCCACTTAGTGAAAAACCAACAGTCCTTCTATGTATATCATCACAAAGGTCATTTTCTTTGAAAACGCTATCGTATATCCCTTGATTTATTTTCCGGCGCCTTAGCCTCATTCTCTCGGCCTATTGTGATCATGAGTTTTATCTGAGAAGCAATCACATTTAGCTGTACTTAAAACGCCATACATGCTTACATCATAAGTCAAATACATCGCAGGCTATTTGCCGCATTGTAAAACTAAGAGACATTTTATTGGAAAGGATGTGTTGCATTTCTGTGTTCTCATTTCATCATTGGCAGCTAGATATTCACAAGCCAATCACTGGGTTTATTAAAAACCACCTCGTGTGTGCTGCGACGTGGGACGATAAAGTTGACACGAGATTCTTTTCTCCCGAATACGAAGATGTATTTCATATCAATTAATAGTTAGACTCACATTCTTTATAAGGTACATTTAACAATTGTTTGAATGTGCATCCATCAATGTGCTTTATCTATTGACGTTATCCATACTGATATTCATTCCACTGCCATCTGTCTTGGTGTTGTGGATGTTGTGTTCGACACTTTTATGTATGTATTTGGTCTTTTGACATAATTCAGATCAAGGTTCGGCATTTCTCGTGTGCATAGTTTATGATATAGCTTGCTGACCTCAGTTTTACTTCCTCGCTGTTTTAAGAGAGCGTTCCCCCATGTAGGCGATACGCAGAGTTCGTACACAACCTAAAGGTATAGCTATTCAGCAGAAGGCGGATAGGAATGAGTTCAGAGCCTTCGAAAAGCTCGAATGCCCTAAATCCTGATACATGCTTTCATGCTGTAGTAAACCTTTTTCGTTATTTAGTCTTCAAACGTCTGTTCGCAGGAAAAAAAGTGTCTCTCCTAGCGACAGGTTTATGTTTGAAATTACAGATGTTGGCGTACGTATATGAATCCGATTCTTGGTTGTGTGTTCAACGATATTTGCACGCAATGTTGATGCGTTGTAGCCGACTGAAATACATATGAACCTTTCTGACCGATGTGGTAATTTGATGGTTTGATGAACATTGTTCGCCATCATGAGTATTGTATATTCTATTCTTCTATGAAAATGAATGCCCTTACGCTAACCTACCAAGGTGTTCACTCATGAAAGTGTACACAGCAAGCATGCTGATCTTACAGGCAATTATATTCTGCTGCGAGACACATATGACGGCGACGACGATGACCGAGGGACACTTTTGGAGCATCTTAGCATGCTGAAGCTATCATCTAATGGACCTGATAGCAGCAACAAGTGTAAGTAGCGAGTCCACAACCTAGTTTCCCTGGATTACTTAGAGAGACATTGCGGATCGCGGTTGTTTTATGACTGGTATTATCAATAGTGTAAAGACGCACAAACCAAGAAAAAGTCGAGCGCGACAATTAACGAGAGTTCTTGAATCATCCATTCACGGAAAGCCTCACACTTATGGTCTGCGCAAGCCTGTTATTGCGATTCATAAGCACAAAACTGTCAAGATGGTAACAGCCTTCGCAATGTGTTTACTATTTATCTTCAATTCCAATTCTTATACCAGCATGATTTACCTGGTTTGTGGCATATCGAAAATAATTCTCATTAACATAAACAAACGACAGTACGTCCTATGATGCATTCCATGCATTGTTTGATCCTCTTCGTGACATTGTACTCTACATACGATACTCCTTTTCTTACCAAGATTAAATATGATCCAGGCTTTGAACCTAATCGGAAATGACCTTGGCATAAGAAGTGACACCTAAATATTAAAGTGGCCGCTTAAACTATATTCATTCAGCTTTATTGCGCACCACGCTACACATACCCCTACACGGACACAAATGTGTTTAGTGGAGTTATTCTTAATATGCGTCCGATATTCCAATTGTCCATGAATTTATAGAAGTGCAGCTAATTTGGATGCCTTCTGCAGTTTGCACGTACGCATGAACCTAATCGCAGCACTTATCAATTTGTAGTTACTGGTACATATGGTGTATTCGCTGCTGCATCTTTACGAATATTACTAAAAAGTTCTTCGGTAAATTTACAATGTTGAATCAAGACAGAAAGTAGACTCATCACATTAGACAATAACAGGATACTTCTGCAATTATTTAAGTGGGTGTAAATACGACATCGCAGAAGCTCAAATATCCTGTCTACGTCGCAGCAAACATTGACGAGGCTATTCTAGCCATTAGCGACATCATTTGATGTTGTCGATAACGATGATTGCCAGTAATGCTATAGTCCGCTTGCATGAATCACTAAAACCCGTTAGACATAATTGACTTTTATAGCGTTGAGATGTGATATTACCAAGGCAGCAGTCGGGTGGGTGCTAGCATTTCAGGCGCGCTGTACCAATATCGCAGACATTCTGTCCATTCTAAAAGCGATATTGCCAAATGTTAGAAATTGTAATGTCCCTTGCCATCATTACCTGAATATACTTTTGTGTGACAACGAGACAATTCCCAGCCTTAGAAGGTTGGATCTGAGTTATCTTGGGTTAGATATTATTAATTTCAGACAAATACATAAGTGTTCAGGGAATTCGATGTTTAGAGATACATAGAGAATGCAAATACAGAACCATCATGAAATGGAAATTTTCAGGAGTTGCATCGAATATTGTTACCGTAAATGGTTAACCTGTGACAAGTAATGAAGGGTTTGAAATATCCCATCTATCATCACCACCTTAATACTAATTCACCTTCTCTACATATTCGCCATCGTCGTCATCATTATCATAATCATCATCATCATCATCATCATCATCATCATCATCATCATCATCATCATTATCTTTATAATCACCATTCGTCACAATGTTGTGCTTTAAAAATTAGTTCATTGGAGTATGAAGGTATGGCAGCAACTCAGGGTACGATGGAATGTGTTGAATTCTAGGAGATAGATTTGAAAACAAGTGACCACAAACATTCCTATCATTACCGACATACAGAACAGTGTGTCTCATATTGGAATTAACATACATGTAGCCGAGTCATAGTAAAAAGCATATAATAGAATGAAGCATACCATGATGCTCCTCATCTTTATACTACCTGATACAAAACCATTAAATAGAAGCTCGTTGTTCATCCTCATTACCAGGTCCTCAATCAGCATCGTCGTTCCCCTTCATTCTCAGTACGCATTGTTTTTTCACAAAGAGTAACTCATCAGTGCCATATCAAGCACTTAATGCAGCCGGTTCCAGTGACGTTGTGGTATATTGGGTCACCGTTCGACCTGCCGGTTGTGGGTTCTATACCACGGGGTTAAAACCTGACGGTCCAATTGCTGCAAAGGGATGGAAGACCATTGGTTTAATAACGTGTTCGTATCTTGGTTGCGATCAGCTCATTTATTTCCTTACCAATCTATCATTCGCATATTTTGATACTAACTATTTCTATGAAGGATATCTGTACAACGGGTTGGTTATTTGGAGCATAGCTGACGGGGCTCTACCTGTATAAACTGCACTCGCACCGAACTTGTTACATTCAAATAGAAATGAAAACGATTAATGAGGCTGTACGCGCATTAAGTACATGGTTACATATTTGCATTGTAATGCACGTGATTATGGATCACGCAGATGGGATTCATACTAGAGTAGAACTATCACAATTGTGAGGGAATAACAGCGGGAGAATGTATCACTACTTTGCAGTTAGTCTTTACAGATGTATCATTAAAACTAACCGAGTGTGTTATTAAAGAGAAATTACATGGTTGTTTTGAGCTTGGTTATACTGGACAAATATCCCCTGGCAATATTTGATTTGTATGATTTGAATCGGCCTCATTAAGACAGTTTGATAATTCACGAAAATATAACAAAATGTTGATATATTGAGTCGCTTGATAGTAAATGATAGCTTTACTTAGGAGGTTTTTGGTCGAGGAGATAGCGATACAAGAACACGACCTCATAACGGATGGCTCCTCTGGGTATTCAGCTGACAATCAATCGAGTAGAACAAGTTGTATATCAAAGTTGCATTTTTTATAGGGACAGTTTATGCTATCATAGACAACGATTCACAGTGTGCAAGTTATATTGCAATGCTCACGCGTAATGTGTCTAACTTATCGCTCATACCGTTTAAATTACTGGCAAATTATTCTGTTTTCATGACGCCTACTACGATAAACAGTTGAATAGCACTTAACAAACCGCCAAAGTTCCCTAATCTCAAACTGACTGCATAATTCACCGAAGGACGCTTATTGTCCATAGAAATAATGATAACATCAACTTAGGATCGAATATACAAGATAAGATGGTGGTATTAGAAGAAGGAGATTTGCGCTGACAGAACATTTATTGGCTCTACATAAAGCAGTGAGTGCTCTACTGAGAAGTAGCCAGATGTTCATCAGCGACATAACTTGAGTCAGTAAATGACGTAGAAAGCATCATTATGACAGTAGATACAATCAGGCGATACGATTCACACCAACTACGAGCTAATATAAAGGCAAACCTAAACATATATCGCTTTGTAAAGATACAATCGTGCCTATGAATAACACAAGCCACCTATATGGTCCCATGAACCATTCGGCTTAGAACGATGTTGTTAATTAGGTGCATTGCTTCTATTTGTACCACCGTGTACCACAAACACACACACGCGCACACACACAGTTTGATCGTTTCATTTACACACAGACACATATGCATAATCTAAGCCTTTTATTTACACACACATGCACAAATTCGATCCTTGCATTTACACACACACTCTCACATGCAAAATTTAATCCTTGCATGTATATACACACATGTATAATTAAATCATGTCATTTACACACATATACACACAATCATAATTAAATCCTGTCGTTTACACACACACTCATGCATTATTTGAATCTTGCATTTACTCACACGCACATATGCACAATTTAATCCTTGTATTTGTACAGAGAGTGAGAAAAAGAGAGATCAAAGAGAGAGAGCGAGATGGAGGAAGAGAGAGAAAAAGTGTGTGAGAGAATTAAATTGAGAGAGATAGAGGGCCAGAGGGGTAGTGAAGGTGAAAGAAAGTTTGAGAGAGTTAGAGAGAGTAAGAGACAACGAAAGAGATAGCGAGAGAAAGAGAGAGATTGATCGAGAAAAAGAGAAAGTAAGAAAAAGAGAGGGAGACAAAGATAATGAGAGAGAGCGAGAGAGCGAGAGAAGGAGAGACATAGAGAATAAGAGAAAGTGTGAGAGATACATAGAAGGAGAGAGAGAGAAAGTGACAGAGAGAGAGAAGGAGTGAGTGAGTGAGAGAGATGCCGACACCTGTAGTAGCTTGATAGTCGTTGAATAATGAAATGAACGATAACTGCAAGACGCTATCAAGCTGACAAGCCACTGTTGGTGCTTTCCTGATCTTTTTTTCGATATCAACCATTCTCACCACGCTTTGTTATTTGCTCCGGTGGTTGTGCTTTGTTTGGTTGATAATTCGACCAGATTAAAAGACCTTCTCGAAAATTCTGTAAATCGGCGGTTTTCCATCATTGACCCGACAACCAAGGTCACTAGTTCAGAATGAAGTCATTCTGTAAATATTCGTCATGTGAAAACGCAGATAAGTTAAACTGATATTCTGCACACGTAAAGACACGAACGACAAAAATACCCTTCAGAATGCCATGACTTTCATCAATAAATATGTATTAAGCCATGAAAAAGAACATTTCTACGTGACAGGGCATTCTATGAGGATACTGTCAACGATAGCCACTTATATGTGCACATGAACATCAGTGTCCATCTTAGTGCACAGGTCATACAACATATCCATTAGACTACAAGGTGTGTGTTAGCGATATGTAACTAGCTTTGGGCAATAGATTTGTCGTAAGCTGAAGCATTACGTACATTATACCTAACTTGTTGATAGGCTGAAATAATGCGCTTGTATTGTCACGTCAACCTTTACTGGAAATATGCCCTATTGACATTCACTGAGCAGACAATCCTGTCACAAACTAACAAGCTTCTTTGAGATAATTGTACTGTATTAACACAATCGACAGACTCCATGCAAACGGTGAATTGCAATCCATATGTTCTGTAAGTCAAGAAGGTAACTGCCGGGTTTTACCAGAAAGTAGTAAATAATGGATAGAAGCTGGTGAAGAAATTTAATCATGAAGCATATGACCACCATAGTGGATCCTTATTCTGCCGAGAGATGGAGCCTCGATGCTATTATGTGTGCATCAGAGTCGACGAAATGACACGTTCACTAGATATAATGTTCGGTATGGCGAAGGACATCGGGTATTTTAATACAAAGTTGCAAGTTTACACTGCCATTGCAGTGATTGCAATACGCATACTACGACAAAAGAACAATCACTGCTGTTGATCAGTCATTGAGACTATAAGGAACACATCTTACACCGTGAAAATTAAGCAATGTTATTAAAGACCCTGACGAGTTGATTCATACATGACGTTATTCAACATTGAAAATACGGCTTTGGTCAACTGACTTTGTTTCTGTCACAATAACAACCAAGACGTTGACGGAATGCGCTCATTATCATGGTTGAATTTTGGATGCATACTCGATTGCTGCTTAGCCACAAATGAAATGTTATTATAAAATAAGTTCCTAGAGTACTTCTCAATGATAATATTCAATTAATGACTCTCCTAGATTGAGTGAAAACATCTACGGTGTGGACTTAAGCCTGGTCACTGAGTGGATATAGATATATCATTCTAATACCAAATATAAGATAGTGGCAGGATTTTGATAGCTAATGAATGTCAAGACATCCTGTCAGTTAATACATTAACCAAAGCACAGCCATTACGATTTATCTACGAAAACTAAGAAGTTGAAGCAGTTTACGTATGAAGAAAGAACCAGAAGTAGTTGATCTCCTGTACTCTGTATATGGATGTGGGACAAAAGAGGCAACATAGATAAGAATATATATAGGTGGTGATGGTTATAATGATTATAATGACGATGATAATAACAAGATAGCGATATTTACTATGCTGATAACCTAACAGAAAATGTACGACAATAAGCGATCTGATCAGATGATGGGCGATGTTTGAATGCTGATCACCCAATTTCATCGATGGAAAAAAGAAACTTTGAAGGGAGTAAAAAATTAACAATAATTAGCTCAAACCGACAAATAGCCAAGTGCTGATAAGATGAGTTGCTCAAGTGGGACTTATTATTGCGATGATAACTACACAAAAAAACAATATATAATAGCTAAAATTAAAAACCCGATCATAAATAGCAAAATATATTGCTGCGATATTATCAGCAGCCACTCTCCACTCTGTCGTGCTAAGGTGAGAAGAAAATGGCAGGTCGCATACTCCATCTCCACATCGCATCATGTCTTCTCGTCAACATATTCACAATTCGGATGAATCAGAACGCATAGAGTGTGCATATCTATACACCGCTGGTTCGTCCTACTTGTTTTAATGCTCCATTACCAATTACCCCATCCTATATATTTTTATTCCCCCGGCAGCAAATTGCTTTAGCGGTTTTGCATAACCAGACGCCCGTTCTGTTAAAGCATTATACGGCGTATTTGAGCAGGTCGGATTGATGCTTAATGATACTGTCTGTTCAATATCAACTCTCGGATCTTACAACAATTGCCAGTTCTTTTAATGGTGAGTCGGTCTATGGTATTTTTGGAAAAGACGCATCAAGTTCTAGCTGGTCAACTGCACGAGTTTATATCGAAGGTGTCCTTGGCATTATTACTGATGTACACCACCGGGGATAGCAGAATGGTGAGTTGTTATAAGCATCTTAGGCTGATACTCAGAGCTTACGCGTCTTCCAATCAGCAAGTAAGGAGCTTTGCAAATGTCTGTATAGAATAGAATAAGGCTGTTTAAACACCATTGTAAAGAGATGCAATTGTGAAAAACTATGGTTTGTGACCTGCGCAGTGTAACACAAACCAGCATTGTGGAGTAAGTTAACCATTTCTGCTTCAAGTGGTACATATGAACTGATTTCTAGAGCATAAGAATTTTCGAATTTCACTTGTGTATATATCAGGTATATATTTAAATGCAAACAATCCATATTGTAATTTCATTTTTCTAGAGATCAACATGGATAAATGAACACAGAAATGATGCAAACACAGGATTGTGTTGATATATATTTGGGTAATAATTAAGTAATTGACCAACGGACTGTCAGCCATGTTTATTGCCCGACCTGAAAACGCCACCTTACGTATATCCACCAGTTCTTCTATGTATAAAATCACAAGGATGACGGCCATGACAGGCCGGTCACACTGTGCCATATGGACAGGATAATGTGAATGTAGTGCAGGAAGAGTGTGTCCGTGTTCATGACTAGCACTATTGACAAAGAGCTTAATCATCTGATAAAGTTTCAGTACTTTATTACCGCATTATACATCTCTAAAACTGAATACCAGCGGAGTTTGATGCTATCAACGGGATTTAACCTGACACAAGCTCACCAGTCAGTCTATGACGGATGGCAAATAGCGAAGGGGGAGGGTACAAACGTCAATCTGACCGTTCAGCTTGTCTATGTTACATTGATTTAGTATCAATTAATAGTTAGACTCACATTCTTTACAATTAGTGCATGTTCGAATATGCACCCTCAATGTGATTTATTTAGTGACGTAATCCCTACTGATATTCATTCCACTGCCATCTGTCTTGATGTTGTGTTCAACACTGTAGAGTATGTTTTTGGTCATTTGACATAATTCAGATCAAGGTTCGGTATTTTTGGTGTTTGTAGTTTATGATATAGCTAACTGACCTCAATTGTACTTGCTAGCTGTTTTAAGAGAGCGTTCCCCCATGTAGGCGATATGCAGAGTTGGCACTTGAAAATAAGGTGTGGCTATTCAGCAGAAGGCGGGTGGAAATGCGTTCAGAGCTTTTGAATAGCCTGAATGCTCTACATCCTGATACATGCTTTAATGCTGTAGGAAACGTTAATTGTATTAGTCTTCAAATGTCTGTTCGCAGGAAAATTTGTCTCTTCTAGTGACAGGTTTATGTGTGAAGGTATAGATGTTTTCGTACTTTTATGAATCCGAATCTTGGTTGTTTGTTCAACGATATTTGCACGAAATGGTGATGCGTTGCAGCCGAATGAAATACATATGAACCTTTCTGACCAATGTGGTAATTTGATGGTATGATTAGCATTGTATCTATAAGCGCGCCATCATGAGTATTGCATGTTTTATTCTTCATGAAAATGAATGTCCTTATGTTGACCTACCAATATGATTACTCATGAAAGTGTGCACCACAAGGATGCTGATCTTACAGGCAATTATATTCTGCTGCGAGACACATATGACGGAGACGACGTCAGCGGGTCACTTTTGGAGCATCTTAGAATGCTATAGCTATCATCTAATGGACATGATAGCAGCAAAAAGGGTAAGTAGCGAGGCCACAACCTAGTTTCCCGGGAACACATAGAGTGACATTGTGGACCACGGTGGTTTTATGACTGGTATTGCCCACTATGTAAAACACACACATAACCAAGACATAGGCGAGCGTGACAATTGAAGAGAGTTCTTGAATCATCCATTCACGTGTTTCCGATTAAGGAAGGATTAGTGAGCCCAGAGCAGTGGGCAAATGAAATATAAGAGACAAACTCCTTCATTAGATAACCCACACATAGTATACGATGGTGTTGCTTATATGTTTGATATATCATCAATCATTCCGTATCGACCGCAGCATTGGTGCCAATTTCGGAGTATCCGACAATGCGCGAAAAAATAAACAGATGGATTTGTATGTTATTGTGCGCGTTGGAAAAACATAACCAGGCAAAACAAAGAGTCCACTTTGCATAACTATAACATATCATTATTTATGATCTCTTCAGGTTATTGTTAGGGTCAAGTACGTGATAAGGAGACAACAATGATTTTGTTTACGTAGCGGAAAGCAAACTTTTAATGATGTTAGGTGAATAATTCCCAAAGGCTGGGCAAACAGACATATCTGGCTGGTCGTCACATGGTGTTTAGTTTTTGTTTATTACATTTTATTTTGAAAACATAACACCTGCGTCACCGGAGCCAACTTATATATAGCTGTTGACATTATACGATCCCTTGAGCTATTGTGATGCTCTAGAGCTCACTTGATGAGTCTCTTGATCCTCATTCAGTGGAAGCATCAATCAAGACATAATGGCAGCGACGCAAGTACCGGCTGCGTATTGTACATTGTGCTTTATTCGTCTGTGTGTATTGGACCGCGTAGTAACAGGGTCTAGTATTATTGGCAGGGTCGCTGATGAGGATATTGGTTAGATAGATGGAATTTTTTTTGCAGTCTAATTGGCTCTCTCACTTTTTTTTCTCTCTCTCTCTGTCTCTCTCTCTCTCTGTCTCTCTCTCTCTGTCTCTCTCTGTCTCTCTCTGTCTCTCTCTCTCTCTCTCTCTCTCTCTCTCTCTCTCTCTCTCTCTCTCTCTCTCTCTCTCTCTCTCTCTCTCTCTACATAATGACCAATTAACTTATCTAACTGTCATGAATCACAAGTCACTCGGTTAATCATTTAACTTACAGTCACAATAATCAAATAGATATGCCACTGCATATGTGTCCATGTTCAATTTGTCTAAGCAGACGTGAATCATCTGAGCGTATTAACCGATGATTTTATAGCGTAAATGGACGTGTATCGTGCCACGAACACATATAGCCGGCCGCATTGACTTCCGCATAGAGTGATCTCCAGGGAACTCACACTAATGCCTGACTAACCGTGTTTCTCATAGTCTTGTGTAATAAAGTGGCTTATTTCGCTTAATCATAATTGGTATAATGCAGTACTTTAAATCAAGGCAAAGTCGTTGACCTCTATGAGCAATCGCAGAATTCATCAAAAGTACACTTACGGCCAATGAGCACTGTATGAGTATACTTAAGGTAACTGCGTTTGAATTATGGTGGTCACGGCCATAAGCCTCTAGTTACGACCGTTCTGTAGGCCTGATTGTCCACCGCGTTATTAGCCCCTTTGTTAACAAATGCTGTCTAGGCTATAACGGTCGATCGAAAAGATAAATACAATGGCGGTAGTGAATTAGATATCAAGCGATGAATATTTGATATGCTAAATGCATAGTAGGTGATTTCAGTGACATATGATCAAATAAGCGTCTGGTGCTGTAAAATACACGTGTCCGTGTTAGTTGCATGTTACGGGAATTGGCTGCAAGTCTTGCGTTGATCGACGTCTCCTACGAGATATAGCCATGAATAACACTGCTATCTGTGATGGTCGTCTTAACCTCCCATATCGCTGTTCAGTGTATGTCAGATTGTCTACCTCTTTAAATTGCACAAGACACTCATGCTACAAGTGCACTTATGTGGCAAATACTCATTCTTGTAGGCCACGGAATATATGCTAATTTCTAAATGATTCCCGGACTTGTATAAGCATGTGCCTCCGCATGCCTGTGATTGCCACCGAGTGATATGTGCATGTGAGCAGTAAACGGACTTTTGTAGTAGCTTTCACTTAGGTTGAGTGGAGGTTCTTTAGAGGTGTTCGTAATCATTGACGATGTCGAAGCAGTACGTGAATAACGTGACTTGTGACTGATTATTAAGAAGACCCTTGCCATTTTAACACTAATGTAGCTGGCTTGGCTGCGATGATAATAGTTCTGAACATATTTCTATGGAGCTTATTGGCTGTGTCAATACTTTACCTGTTACGGACTAGTGGCTGTACATGTCGTGTTAGAATGATGGATTACCCAACCAGAGATGTATTTCTCCGAACCGGTACGTTTGGCTTATTGCTCCATAGCTCCATAGCCCTGAATCACTCCAACTAACAAATGTTCTTGTAAAAGTAACCATGCTAAGCTAGATACTTATGCTAACCACATAGGAAATTACTAAGAAGGATTTTATGTTAGACTTATATGGAATATGCGCCACACAAAAGGACGCACAAACTGGCCATGGTGTTGGAATTAATAACAAGTAAAAGAAAATGTGAAAAACAGCAAATGACTATTTTTCTTGAAAAATATTCTTGTTTCTGCATATTGATTATGTAATCAACTGGCTGTTTTGAAAATTGCCCCTTACAACGGTCAAAATGAATGAAAGCTGGATATCTTCTGAATTCAAGTGTGTAATTATTCACGCAGTTCGCATGTCGTTTTCGATTGACTGTCTAATGATGCCTTCAGTCATATACGTTTGGTGATTTAGAATACCTTATGGTGACAAAAGACTGTAACAGGCCAATGCCACTTTGCCGGTTCCATCTGCCCATTTGAAGATCGTAGTGGCGTTGTATATGACTTGGTTTTATTGTTTACATTGCATTAGTATGTCCATTAGTGTAGCCTACGAACAACACGCTATTCTCACTTGTTTTGTCACCCTTTTGTGGTTGCGTTGAGCAACATTAATTTAAAAAGAAAAAGTCACATCATTTTGAACAATCGAGGAAAAGAAGGTACAGGCAGAATCAAATTGAAGATCATGCAAAAAGATATACGAGGTAGATTATGTAGGTAAAAGAGATTATGTGGAATGTATTACATCAGGGAATCATATTGCAGACGCTTCATCAGAGGGACTGTGAATTAAACCGCAGAGGACAAGACACGCACAATATATTGAACCTACATAATGAAATAAAATCCTGTCAGAGTTGTTGCACCCATTGACTGACCACTGTTTCTGTTATTAAATATTATAAGGTAACTGGATACATTGAATCATCGGGACAGGGGCAAAAACAAAGGCGACATGTTGTTTACATGTTATAACTTGCCGACCTCAGCTATTCTGACATTATTCACTTTTGCATTATTTAGTAAGTCATATAATTCATCATAGCCTGGCTCGTTTAGAGCAAGCTGTAGTACTATCCTTAGGAGCAATGGTAATATAAATGTTTCTTTACTAGAACCGAATCATTCCCTATTTGTCACCAGAGAAAAAATACCAATGATAATGTTGCATTGTTTGTCAAGACCTCAGGTGCCAAAGATAGATGTGGCTCCGTGATGGCGGTTAAGGACAACGACAGATCTTTTACTTCTTTGCATCACATTATAGATAGTAAATCAACATGACCTTGATGCTTCATTTTATACGCGTTTGGTTATGCGATGTATTTATAAAGAGAGAGAATAGTAATTCCATCGATATACCAAGACCCTTATTAATCAAAGTGTAAAAGCAATTTCTTGAATAACACTGCTATGAAGGTATTAATCTGATCTGACACTTAAAGGTTCAAAGCTGCATGAAAGTAACAGTATCAGCTGTCCGTCGAAAACGATTTGCAGTCTTACATCAAATGACTTTACATAGGTCAGCACACAACAATATGCAATCATCAATTTAAGGAATCGAATGAAGGTCACGTAACGTCGAGTTTATTGTAGCATGTATGACTGACGTGACTACTTTGTTGCATGCGTTATTTTTACCACCATTTGAAGAGCATTCTGTTGGGTTGGTTTCGTAAAATAACGAGGTTCATGGGATCTATTTATGACAGATAATGGATTGCATAAACCCACTGATCATTCATTTGTTATAACTGAAAACCCAAAAGCTAATCTGTGCGTCATTCTATATCGAGCATATTCCGCCAGAACCAAGCATAGTCTAGCCGTGATCTACCTAGTAATATCCGAATTGGTAAGCCAAAGCATCCAGTGCAAAAGTATTACCTCAACGGGATAGGTTAATTTGAGAGAATGAATCTCCCGGCCTTAAGAGCATTTAACCAAACAATAAACAATAATGTTACTTCTTTTGGATAAGTAATCCATCATTCCGACATCCTATGGACAGCCTCTTCTCCCTAAAAGGTAAAAAGATTGCTTGAGCTCTGTGTTGTATAGCTACGTCCTCATCACATGTTCAACGCGTCACATCCTTCTGTGTATGTGCTGCAGTGGTCAGGTACTTTGTATAGGCAAAGCATACGTTTTATAAAGCAGACAGATGACTTAGTAAAGTGGGATCTATTACTCTGTGTCGTCTTCATCTCAACAACATTTGATTTCCCCAAATACAGAAGCATTTATCGCTGATATTCTTATTACCTTCCCTATGCCTTTCTAAATTTGTGATGACTTGCTATTTGATCTACATATTGCCTTACGATACCTTGTCTAAAACGAAGACGTTGATTTGTTGCTCGAATTTTTTTAACTTGTTGACATAAGAATTCGTTTCGAATTCAGTTCAAAATGATCGATAACCTGGTAAGCATAAACTGCATTCGAGCTATCAGTCATTCTATTATCCACTGAACAGCCACGATACAGGAGGTCGAGACAAGCCCTAGCAATAGCGCTGTTATTTACTGCCACAGTTGGTGAAGAGTTCACGCATCGCAAAACTAGCAGCCACTTCACGCATCATGCAACTGGCGCAGGATGCAACATGTTGGCTTGAATGGCAAATAGTTGTTGAATTGCCATACACATACCCCGATGAGTATTTGATCATACATCAAGCAGTTGAAGAATTGATCATTGTCTTTTACTTACCTTACCGCAGAGATTGTTTGTCATATGGAATGTTCCACGACCCAAGTAATTCCGGAGGGCAAGAAAACTACAGCATATCCTTTCATCTTCAAAGGGCAATGCCACAAACACACGGCCATGTCAAAGGGGAAAACCACGGGAGAATATAAGCTATGTGGCATTCAAAATGTAGATCATTTTACAAAGTATAAAAAAGAAGTTAACAGCATACACTTCTTCTGACCATTATTCCGGCTATTAACAATGTATTTATGTAAAAACCAAGATAATCGGTGGACAAAGGGAGCATTATGGTCGAGGGGTGTCTACTAAGCATGATATGTTGGAAATATATGTTTTGCGCCTTACTCATGAATATATCTAATTTGTACATAGTATTTAATGCGATGGTAAGTTTTCAAAGCAACAAAGGACATCACAGATCGCTAGAAATCCAGCAATGGTGCGTTTGATTGTGATGTGCCTGCCATATAGATGTTCTCTTGTGGTTTTCAACCGTTGTTTTTGTTGACGTTGTCCATGACAATGGATGAATAGTCTGTGGCATTCGTGACTTTTGGAATTTCGATCGTCGTGTAGCATAAAAAGTGACAGAAAATCTGTGTGCAGAGCATTTTTGTGGTTTGCTGTCAGGTTACAGTTACAAGTCATAGTATACAGCAAATAAGAACATGTAGCATTACATTTTGCTGCCCATCTTTATATCTCAATACGCATAATTTTTTTTCATATAGAGTTACTCATCAGTGCCATATAATGCACTTTCCGGTTTCCGAGGCGTAATAGTATATTGCGTCGCCGTTCGACCTGCAGGTTGTGGGTTCTATACCACGGTGTTAAAACCTGACGGTCTCATCTCTGAAAGTGGATGGAAGACCATTGGTTGAATAACGTGTTCGTAGCTTGGTTGTGATAAGATAACTTACTTAAAGAATGCTTACCCGCATCGTCGGAACGCTTGGCTAGATTCCTTACCAATCTATCGTTGCATATCTTCATACTAACTATTTCTATGAAAGATATCTGTTGAGCGGGGTGGTTGATTGGAGCATAGCTGACGGGGCTCTGCCTGTATAAACTTCACTCGCACCGAACGTGTTACATTGCAAAAGTAACGATTAATGAGGCTGTACGCGCAGTTAGTACATGGCTACATATTTGCATTGCAAAACACGTGATTAAGGATCAAGTGGATGGGGTTCATTCCAGAGTACAACTATAACCATTGCGAGGGAATATTAAAGAGAAATTACGTGGTTGTTTTGAGCTTGGTTATACTGGTCAAATACCCCCTGGTAATCTTTGACCTTCATGATTTGAATGCGTCTCATTAAAATAGTTTGATAATTCATAAAAATTGATATGTTGAGTCGCTTGAAAGTAAATGATAGCTTCATTCAGAAGGTTTTTGATCGAGGAGATAGCTATAAAAATAAACGACCTCTCATTGAACGGCTCGTCTGGGTATTAAGCTGACGTACAGATGCAACATCTCGTCCGCTCATCCGCCACTGCTTAGCTTTCCTCTGCTTTTTGCTTCATCTCCCCGAACTTTTGTAAGTCTTCGGCATTCGCTTGGGTTGGATTGATAAATTGACAGGAGCAAAGCCCGGCTGTATTTCATCGTTCACCTGATAACAAAGGTTATTCGCTCAGGGAGCCGTTTATTTTTATCAATTGATTGGCGCGCAACATACATAACCGTTATCTAGACGTGAAATGGCATTCTCTTGAAATATACGTCAATGTAATACCTCATGTAACCACGCAGATAGAAATTTCAGGTTTGTCTGGATCACTGTGAGTAATATAACGATAACGCCAATGTTAGCTACTGAACTGCTAATGAGCACCCGTGGGTATATTCGTGTTAGCAAATACGTGCCAGAAGTGTCAGGTGTCTGTGATTGATATGCAATCAGCTGCTATGGTGCAACTTCGCGCAGTAGATGCGCATTGCCACAAGGCACAGCATCATTTACAGTACAACTAACATGCTGCAACCAATCCTTTCAACAAAGGAACGAGCTTCATTGGGCACATAGTTATTCATGGACACAGACGATCAGCACTACCAATACATCAGTAGCGGTGCTCATCTGTTGCAACAATAAAATAAACTTATTTCATCTAGTACTGTTATGCACACTTTCTTAAACTCGTCCATTATATCTCCCTTTAAGCATATGCTTAACGCATCAATATTCGTTACAGCGAAGAAAATGTTTATACACACCTTTGAACGTTATCTCTCAATCCATACAAGAGCAAAAGATACCCGAGTCTGTACACTGCCGATTTCCAATGGATAATTTCACAATATTTATGATTGATACACATGTGTATCAATACGCGTGGTTTGAGTTCAGATGGGATTGTGATGCTGATTATAACGAACAGCCAGCCATCTTAAAACGTTCACTCATTTATGGAACGGTGAATGGGTCTTTGGGATTTTCCTGTGTTGACTATATCTATCAAGTTGAAACTGTTCATCAGCAAATGTGAATATCAAAGAGGTCTTAGTTACAGTCAATGACTCCAAGCAATTACACACCATCGAACAACAGATTTATATGCAGAAAACGAATAATCTACGGCAACGCAAATATTTTTTTTACCTGTTCCGTAGATTTGTTCTTGCAAATCACTTCAGATTCAGTACGTGTACAGGTAATCCGATCAGCAAAAAATGTACACCTTAAACAAGCAAACAATATTTGTTGATCCCTACTGCTAACTCGAACTCGTGGTTAAATACCCCCTTTGTTGAACATAAACACGGTCCTACTTCCAGCAGCTCAACACTAATTATTTCATACGAGATAGAGAGATATGTGTGAGCGTAGATGTATATTCGGTATTTTTGCAATACTGTAGAATTGAGGGGTACATTTTGAGGTGGATCTATACTGCGGGGGTGAATAATCTAGTAAGCATCTTTAACTGATATATGAAGCCTGCGTTTATGGATAAAGCACGCCAGGAATATTGCAAGTTTATCAACCGACTATATGTGTTTCGAGCACCATTTGCAAGAGATACACGTGTGGAAGATATGGTTCTTATTCAGTACGGCACCAACACCAGGTAGCAACCACATTTGGGGTGAATTTACCTCCTTGCTGGGATTGCAATTTAGTGATGGCTTTGAAAGTTAGAATATATTCATGTGGTCTGAAATATAACATTGTTATCAACATGCATCGTACATGATCATTTCTAGCTTAGGGGATAACAAAACCATAAATTGGCATTCTAATCACAAAATAACTGTGGCGCTAATCGTGTGGCGCTAATCATTTATTGATTGATGAGCAATATAATAATGATACAAATTTAAATCTATGGAAACAGACATACTGAAAAAAAATATTAAATCAATAGTGTCGAAAATATGACAATCACTGAACAACTCATCGATTCCATCTCCTACAACAAAAATATGAAAGAACATTGGACTAAGGTATTTATTATTAACGGAAACATGAAAAAAAATGACGATAGACAAATACGAATTTGGAAGTAGATTTCCAGAAATCATACTGATCGAATGCTCAGCAATAAAAACTTTCAGTGAAAGAAACTTATGCTATCAGTCCCTCATAATCATGCCCACGTTAGCCCAATGTTACGTTCGAAAATTATCACTGTGCTTGACGTTCGTTTACCCCACTGGAGGAAACAGCTGTTTAGTTGGTACCAGAAGACGGAGTAGTGGTGCCGAACGACTTCCGGTTAACCACTCGAGCTGCTTAAGTAGCGAAGAATTTAGTTTTCTATAGATTTGAACGGTTTTTCTAATTAGTCGGCCATCATATTCACAGCATTCGAGATCATTTTATAGACCAGGCATGTTAGGTTAAGTAGGCAAGTATCTACAACGGTGGCTCGCTTGTGTTCGCAAGGACCTCATAATAGAATAATGGCTATGTGGTCATTCGCATTAGCAGCCATGGCACAGCTCATCGTGCTCATCCTTATCGTGGTTCGCCTCTTTGTCGTTGCCTGACGCCTTTCAGATATTGCTGATAGCGGTCCCGCCTGACTTCTTTCCGCCTTTTCGCTATAGCTTTCTAGTCATGTATTGTAGGTCAAAAGTTCTTATCTTCGAACTCTCTGTTGTTTGAGTGACTTCTTTGCACAATTTTGCGTTTGCAACGTGTTGGCGGATAGAATTATGACACAATCACTTTTTAGCCCTGTATAATACAATGTCTAGTCAGAGAAAGCGTAAATCATTCCTGATGCGACGTGTATCTACACTCATCGAGTACACCTTCCTTGGAGTTGATTCAGCTTAACCTATAATTGTTTGAAATGTCAAATAAAACTTGGCAGCATGGGAGAGTATGGATACTGTTTTACTGCGGCATATTTACAGGTAGATTACAGCATACTTACCTGAAGCAAACTAATGATTCACGAAAATATTCCTGGTCAGCCATATTTTATTAATATTTAATTACTACTGTTGAGCAGTTACGAAATCCGGATGCATGAATATAAATAATTAATTAATCCGTATGGTCATGCACATTCGTCACAACAGGTGAATATGAATGTACAAAAGACGTATCTATGAAAGTTTCTCCGCAATTTCATCTCACACCTTCATGCTCCATGTGTTGTGACCAAGCGTTTGTGTCGTTCCTATGGAAACAATCAGAAGCTAATATCAAAATACAGATTGATATTAGCTTCTGATTGTTTCCATAGGAACATATCTATTTCCATAGGAACATATCTATGATGATTTCTTCAGCTATGCGAATATCTTATTGCTCACTGCAAAATAATAAAAAAGTTTTGCATGGAGGGAGGCTTATTATTATCGCTCAATAATGTCTGGCAGCAGAGTAAATAAGGATAAAACATACTACTGAAGCAGACCGTGTTTTGTGGTTCATGTATTAAAAGAATTGTTCTGTCGGGGAGGTGTTTTATAATAACAGTCGGCTGCGGCTACTTCTACTGTGTGTTACTCCTTTCCAATGCATTTAAGACACTTTTAAAGCAGTGTCAACATCGCCACGGATGATGACAATTTATGCTTCAATCATCTACCTTGCTATCGTCCAGGGAGAGCACAAAGGTTCATAAAAAACATCTCCCCAGGAGTCGATGGGTTCAAGGGTGAAAATGTTTCAGCTTCCACAATATAAAGTGCTCGTCTAGATAACTTGTTAGTAAACTCATATTTGCAGTCTCCTTCATCTTTTGGCTCCTTACTGATGTGAGTAAATGATGGTGGGAAGTGTTTCTTGCATTGATTTTGCTTCTGATTAAGATAACAATAGCCAGCAGGCAGGAAGGACCAAATTATTTGGAAAAATTTGAAAATCTAACAAATACATGGACCTACTTCTGTATCATGTCAACACGTTGCCTACGATATTCGTGTTATTTGCTTAGCCTTAACAATTTGTTCTTGTGTTCGTTTATTACATCATGTTGATTAGTTCTTTATTCAGACTTGTTTCATATACCAGTAGTATAAGTGGGCGGCTACTGTTGGCATATGGCTGTTGTAGTAAGCTATGGGTATTGACAATTGGTCCTGTGAACGCCAACACCCGTTCCTGTATATAACAAGTCACAAGATATCACATGGGTATATAATTTACGCTAGTGTAGTAATCGTTGCTTCGTCATTAATTTATTTTTGTAAACTCTGTACAAGATAAATTGCTCTCTCATTTGCTGTAGCGAGGTGGGCCGGTTAGTAGGAATTACATACTCATCTTTCGTGTCTTTTCAGTTCTGCAATAAGCTGGTACCTCTTCTTTATGACAGGCAGAAAAGTTAACAAGAAAACTTGCATTTTCCAAAAAACATACGAACGCATAGAAGTCTTAACCAAATTGCATGTTACCCTCCCTCAAAGGCAATAAACAGAGAAGTCCAGAAGGTGTTTGCAATGAGGGGCAGTTCTTTAAAGATATCAAAGGTGCTCGATAATTATTGACTCGTAGACTCAATGAGTTAAAGTTGCGTTTTCCAGTTAGTAATGATGGCTATGCTGGAACACATCTTGTTGCTTATTGCTTTTGTTAGAACGTGATGATAATGTTGATGAACATTTTCATCATTGAATGGTATTGCGCGGGTTTTACGTTCATTGTTATCTGTCCTAGTCTAGTCATGCCCTATCTTAGTTCACACATTATCCTGTCCTTTGCAGTACCTTCCCTGGTCTAAATTTATTTGTCGTGTCTTTGCATGTCCAATAATCCTTCTGACATACTGATAGAGACATAATGACACATAAAGAAGTATACTTAGCTTCACACTTGAAAGGTAGCGCTTGGCCTTCCGGTCCAGCAGAGGGGGTAGAGGGGTTATAGGGGGTAGAGGGGGTAGAGCGGGGGAGCGGGGTAGAGCAGGTAGAGGGGTAGAGGGGTAGAGGGGTAGAGGGGTAGAGGGGTAGAGGGGTAGAGGGGTAGAGGGGTAGAGGGGTAGAGGGGATAGAGGGGGTTGAGGGGGCATACATTTTGTCTGTCGTGAGTTTTTCACAGGGGTATATGGTTTTGATACATTTTGTCTGTCGTGAGTTTCACAATATGGTTTGATTGTGTGATAATTTAAATACTGTTTCTGTAAGTCGACTCAGATGAAGGTACAATGTAGGTTGTGCTAGATGGTTTGGGATGTCTTTCATCATAGTACTGACTTACCACCTCATTAAATTCTCTGTAATACATATGTTCATGTTTGTGACGTGATGTATATGTCGTAAATACCATGTTGAATAGGTCGCTTCTCAATCATGTTATTTCCTTTGCCTGGATAAATTATGAATGCAAAATGAATTGCAATTCAAATACCAAGTATATCCTTTCTATTTTCCCTTTATTTCATTACATTGTTACAAATTATGAATGCTCCTATGCTTATGTTATGTTTTGTGGTTTGCAATATCTGTTGAGCAATTGCAGAAACAAAATTAATTTTTATAAGGTTTCTCTTGCTAATGTTGCACGACGTGTCGATCACTTGTGGTGCAACTTATCGCCGCCATCCACCATTATAAGACGCAAAGAACGTGTTATACACTCACTGTAAAGCAATGATACATGTAGAGTTCACTGGAAATGGATGGTCATTTTCGCATTTCGCGTAATCGAGTGTGACCCTTACGATAATGTGGCTTTACCAGCATCAGGATAATGCTGTATCACTCGTAACCGCATGATTATTGAGCAATAGCGGTATACAATTTAAGCGTACGTTTTAGCTAATACCATGACAATGTGGTGGTCCTCTAATTGTGATGGTCTTGTGGGCTTGATCAACCACCCCTTAAGCAGCCAGTCTGTTAACTACTACAGTTTATATTAAACAGAGCATCCAAGGGATCAATACGTAGCGGCAGCATACGATGCAAAACATTTCCCTCATTAAACGCGAGCACAATCTATGTTCAATAATTCACAGACAAATTGTGTTGCTCACCAACTGGCCCCAAATAAACATGTATTGCTTTTAAGAACCATTGGGTAATATGTAAACGACTTTGATGTTAAATGCAGGGGAATGAAGAAGAGAACTGTCGCAACAAATTGGGAACATCTATGTCGATATCTGAATAACAACACGAGCCACTACCATTTCTTCCCTCGACTGATATTTGTCGCGTTTCAATACAGATTTTATTTGCATATCATATTATATCTTATCATATCATATCGTGCATCATATATATCATGGTGAATAATTACGTTCCG
The DNA here is from genome assembly GCA_034190875.2 of Urechis unicinctus. Lineage (NCBI taxonomy): Eukaryota > Metazoa > Annelida > Polychaeta > Xenopneusta > Urechidae > Urechis > Urechis unicinctus. Next base: position 31,521,038 of record CM067346.1, read on the forward strand.
TTGTAATCCACCTGTGTTTATTAAGGAACTATTTATCTGGCGCAATTCTTTCCCCGAAAGGGCAATATGTTTGTTGACTGAAATCATTATATCCCATTCAGCCGGATGGCATTTCTGAATGTCAGCAAGAGCAAACACATCGTGCATCATAAGGCAGTAGGCCCTGTTGATAATCGTTTATATTCTTGATTTACCGTATGGGGTGGTTTTTATCACGGCCCAAAAGGAAATATTCATGACATCATATAAATGCGACTCGAGGGAATTCATAAAACAAATTGATGATAGGTAGACAAGTCATCAGGTCTTTTTCACAATTCCCCTAGCAAACACGTCGACGATAATGCTATTAACGGCTTTTATATTAGGAAATGGATCTTGCTTCAATCGAGTATATCAAAGTTGCATTTTTAAAAGGGACAGTTTATACTATCACAGACTACGATTCACAGTGTGTAAGTTATATTGCATTGCTCAGGAGTAATTTGTCTAACTCATCGTTCATATCGTTTACTTTATTGACAAATATTGTTGTTGCCATGACGCCCACTACGATAAACCGTTGATAAGGTCCCTAAGCTCAAAGTGACTGCATAATGCACCGAATGACGCTTAAGATGACGGTATTAGAAGAAGGAGATTTGCTCTGACAGAACATTTATTGGCTCTACATAAAGCAGTGAGTGCTCTATTGAGAATTAGTACTAGCCAGATGTTCATCAGCGACATTATTGGCGTTTGTCAGTAAATGACGTAGAAAGCATCATTATGACAGCAGATCACAACTAGGCGATACGAGGCACACCAATTACGAGCTAATATAATGGCAATACTAAGCATATATCGTTTTGAAAAGACAAAATCGTGCCTATATGGTCGCATGAACCATTCGTCTCAGAACAATATTTTTAATTAGGTGCATTACTTCTGTTTTGTCCCACCGTGTGCCACAAACACACACATGCACACACAGTTAAATCCTTTCATTTACACACAGACGGATATATGCATAAGCCTTTTATTTACACACACATGCATAATTCAAACCCTGCATTTACACATGCACTCACATTCAAAATTTAATGCTTGCATGTATGTACACACATGCATAACTAAATCTAGTCATTTACACACATATACACACAAGCATAATTTAATCCTGTCATTTACAAACACACTCATGCATTATTAGAATCTTTCATTTACACACACACACATATGCACAATTTAATCTTTGCATTTTTACAGAGAGTGAGAAAGAGAGAGATGAAAGAGAGAGAGAGAGCGAGATGGAGGGTGAGAGATAAAGTGTGAGCGATAATTAAAATGAGAGAGATAGAGGGAGAGAGGGGAAGTGAAGGTGAGAGAGAGGGAGAGAGAGTGATAGAGAGTGAGAGAGAGTGAGAGAGGAGGTTGTGAGAGTGAGAGAGAGAACGAAAGAAAGAAAGAGAAAGAGAGGGAAAGAAAAAGAAAGAGAGAGAGAGAGAAGGGGAAGAAATAGAGAATAAGGGGAAGTGTGAGAGATAGCGAAAGTGAGACAGATATATAAAGGGAGAGAGTAAAAGCGAGAGAGAGGGAGAGAGAGAGAAAGGGAGAGAGAGGGAGGGTGAGTGAGCGAGAGTGATAACAAAATGCCGACACCTGTAGTAGCTTGCCAGTCATTGATATCTTAATCCATTGTATAATTTGGGCATAACAATAACACCATGCAGGACAGTCCATCCAAAGACCTATTTGAATAATGATATGAACGATTACTGCAAGACGCTATCAAGCTGACAAGCCACCGTTGGTGCTATTCTGATCTTATTTGCGGTATCTACCATTCTCACCAACGTTTTGTTATTTGCTCCGTTGGTTGTCCTCCGTTTGGTTGATAATTTGACCTTCTCGAAAATACTTTAAACAGGTGGTTTCCCATCATTGACCCGGCAACCAAGGTCATTAGTTCGGGACGAAGCCTCTCATAATTGACGGGTGAATTAACTTTTCAAAGACCTAACTTAATATTTAAGTGGAATATCATTCTGTTAATATTCATCATGTGAAAATGCAGATAAGGTTAACTGAGATCCTGAACACGTTAAGACACGAACGACAAAAGTGCCTTTCAGAATGTAGTGATTTTCATCAACAAAGGTGTATTGAACCATAAAAAACAGGGCATTCTATGATGATGCTGTCAACGATGGCCACTGATATGTGCACATGAACGTCTTTGAGATAATTGTACTGTATGAACACAAACGACAGGCTCCAAGCAAACGGCTGAACTGCAATCCGTATGCTCTGTTAAGTTAAGAATGTCATGGTCGGGTTTTACCCGAATGTAGTAAATTATGGATAACTCGTGAAGGGATATAATTATGTAGCGTATGACCTTCATAGATTATCCTTATTATGCCGTGAGATGGAGCCTCGATGCTATTATATGTGCAGCAGTATCGCCGAAATGACACGTTTACTAGTGATAAGTTTCGGTATTGCGATTAACATCTGGGTGTTTTAATAACAATTTTTAAGTATTCACTGCTATTGCGGTGATTGCAATGCGCATACTACGACAAAAGAACAATCACTGTTGATCAGTCATTGAGACGAAAAGAAACAAATCTAACACCGTGAAAATTCACACTCAATTAATTGAAAGCAATGTTATTAAAGACCCTGACGTATTTCGAATGAGTTGATTCATACACGACGTTATTCAACATTAAAAATACGGCTTTGGTCAGCTTACTATGTTTCTGCCGCATTACCAGCCAAGACGTTGACGGAATGCGCTCATTATCATGGTTGAATTTTAAATGCATACTCGATTACTGCTTAGCCACAAATGAAATGTTATTATAAGATAAGTTCGTAGAGGACGTATCAAAAGATAATATTGAATTAATGAATCTCCTAGACAGAGTGAAAACATTGACGGTGTGTCCGCTCTGGCCTGGTTACTGAGAGGTTATAGATATATCATCCGAATATCAAACATTAGATAGTGGCAGGACTAATAAATGTCAAGACATCCTGCCAGTTGATACATTTACCAAAGCACAACCACTACGATTTATCTACAAAAACAAAGTAGTTGAAGCAGTTAAAGTATGAAGGAAGAACCATCAGAAGTTGTTCTCCTGTACTCTGCATATGTATGTGGGACAAAAGAGGCAATATAGATAAGAATATATTTAAGTGGTGATGGTGATGATGATGATAATGACGACGATGATAGCTAAGATGGCGATATTTACTATGCTGATAACGCAACAGAAAATATAAGACAATACATCTGATCAGATGATGGGCGATGTTTAAATGCTGATCACCCAATTTCACACGGATGGAAAAAAGAAACTATTTAAGGTAAATAATTAACGATTATCAGCTCAAACCGACAAATTGCCAAGTGCTGGTAAGATGAGTTGCTCAAGTGGGACTTGTTATTGCGATTATAACTACACAATACACCTATATATAATAGCTCAAATAAATAACCTAATCATAAATAGCAAAATATATTGCTTCGATATTATCAGCTGCCACTCTATACTCTGTCGTGCTAGGGTGAGAAGAAAATGGCAGGTCGCATACTCCATCTCCACATCGCATCATGTCTACTCGTCAACATATTCGCGATTCGGATGAATCAGAACGCATAGAGTGTGCATATCCATACACCGCTGGTTCGTCCGACTTGATTTAATGCTCCATTACCCCGTCAAATATGTTTTCATTCCTTTGACAGCAAATTGCTTAAGCAGTTTTGCATTACGCCGGTCTGTTAGAGCATGATACAGAGTGTTTGAGCAGGTCGGAATGAAGCTTGATGAGACTGCCTGGTCAACATCAACACTCGTATCTAACAACAATCGCCAGTTCTTTAACGGTGATTCGGTCTATGGTATGTTTGGAAAAGCAAGACGCATCAAGCTCAAGCTGAACATCTGCACGAGTTTATATGGAAGGCGTCCTTGGCATCATTACTTATCCACACCACCGGGGATAGCAGAATGATGTGTTGTTATAAGCATCTTAGGCTGAAACCCAGAGCTTACACGTCTTACAACAAGCAAGTAAGGAGCTTTGCAAATGTATGTATAGAATAGAATAAAAATGTTTAAACACCATTTTAAAGAGATGCACTTGTGAAAAACGGTGGTTAGTGATCTGCGCAGTGTAAACACCGGCCAGCATTCATGAATGAATCAACTACCTCCGCTTCAAGTGGTAGAAATGAACTGATTGCTGGCAAGTAACAATGTTCGAATTTCACTTGTGTGTATCACAGATATATATTTTAACGCAAACAACATGCAATGGATTTTGTAATTTCATTTTGCTAGAGATCAGCATGGACATATAACCACAGTAATCGTACAAACACACAGGATTGTGTTGATATATATTTGGATGATATTGACAAATGGACAGTTTGCCATGTTTAGTGCCCGACCTAAACAACGCCATCATGCGAACATCCACCAGTCCTTCAATGTTTATCATCACAAGGATGACAGGACAGGCCGGTCACACTGAGTTATATGGACAGGATAATTTGAATGTAGTGCAGGAAGAGGGCGTCCGTGTTCATGGATAACACGCAATTGCAGTGGGTGCATGGCAGCGGATGCTACAATCCTGGATAAACACATTCCTTGGTGTCGCAGCATGTGATGAATTTCATGCTAATAATCAGAAACAAATATACAATAATTTGACATGTTTTTAAAAGTTATAACAAAAATGCCTACGTATAGATTCAAATATATGAGATGATTGTGTCACCAAAGTTTGAGTTTACAGTCCAATTCACTAACTAAGAAACAGAATGATAATGATATCGACAAAGAGCTGAATCATCTGATACAGTTTCATTACCTACTGTATTACCGCATTGTACATCTCTAAAACTAAGTGCCTTCACAATTTTATGCGATTAACGGGATCTAACCTAACACAAGCTCACCAGTCTGTCTATGACGAATGGCAAATATCAAGAGGTGAGGGTAGAAATGTCAATCTGGCTGTTCAGCTTGTCTATCGGCAAGTTGCCCAGGTAAAATTGATTTAGTACATGTTGCACGATGGTCGGGTTATCATTTACTCCAAGTGTGTATGGTTCCATGGTTTTCCGCTTTGCTTCAAATGTCTAAAGCACATCCCTGAAATAACAACCCTACCCACGATGTAAAGATTATTTTCTTTTAAGACACTGTCGTATATCCCTGGGTTTTTTTCCGGAGCCTTTGCCTCATTCTCTCGGCCCATTTTGATCACGAGAGAATAAAGCTGTTTAAACACCATTGTAAAGAGATGCACTTGTGAAAAACGGTGGTTAGTGATCTGCGCAGTGTAAACACCGGCCAGCATTCATGAATGAATCAACTACCTCCGCTTCAAGTGGTAGAAATGAACTGATTGCTGGCAAGTAACAATGTTCGAATTTCACTTGTGTGTATCACAGATATATATTTTAACGCAAACAACATGCAATGGATTTTGTAATTTCATTTTGCTAGAGATCAGCATGGACATATAACCACAGTAATCGTACAAACACACAGGATTGTGTTGATATATATTTGGGTGATATTGACAAATGGACAGTTTGCCATGTTTAGTGCCCGACCTAAACAACGCCATCATGCGAACATCCACCAGTCCTTCAATGTTTATCATCACAATGATGACAGGACAGGCCGGTCACACTGAGTTATATGGACAGAATAATTTGAATGTAGTGCAGGAAGAGGGCGTCCGTGTTCATGGATAACACGCAATTGCAGTGGGTGCATGGCAGCGGATGCTAAAATCCTGGATAAACACATTCCTTAGTGTCGCAGCATGTGATGAATTTCATGCTAATAATCAGAAACAAATATACAATAATTTGACATGTTTTTAAAAGTTATAACAAAAATGCCTACGTAAAGATTCAAATATATGAACTGATTGTGTCACCAAAGTTTGAGTTTACAGTCCAATTCACTAACTAAGAAACAGAATGATAATGATATCGACAAAGAGCTGAATCATCTGATACAGTTTCATTACCTACTGTATTACCGCATTGTACATCTCTAAAACTAAGTGCCTTCACAATTTTATGCGATTAACGGGATCTAACCTCACACAAGCTCACCAGTCTGTCTATGACGAATGGCAAATATCAAGAGGTGAGGGTAGAAATGTCAATCTGGCTGTTCAGCTTGTCTATCGGCAAGTTGCCCAGGTAAAATTGATTTAGTACATGTTGCACGATGGTCGGGTTATCATTTACTTCAAGTGTGTATGGTTCCATGGTTTTCCGCTTTGCTTCAAATGTCTAAAGCACATCCCTGAAAAAACAACCCTACCCACGATGTAAAGATTATTTTCTTTTAAGACACTGTCGTATATCCCTGGGTTTTTTTCCGGAGCCTTTGCCTCATTCTCTCGGCCCATTTTGATCACGGGTTTTATCTGAGAAGCAATCACATTAAGCTGTACTTAAAACGCCATACATGCTGACATCATCGCAGGTTATATGCAGCATTGTAAAACTAAGAGACATTTTATTGGAAAGGATGTGTTGCATTTCACTGCACTGCCATCTGTCTTGATGTTCTGCATGTTGTGTTCAACACTGTAATGTAAATTATTGGTCTTTTGACATAATTCCGTTAAAGGTTCGGCATTTCTGGTGTGCGTAGTTTATGGTATATCTAACTGACCTCAGTTGTACTTGCTCACTGTTTTAAGAGAGCGTTCCCCCATGTAGGAGATATGTAGAGTTCGTACATAACCTAAATGCGTGGCTATTCAGCAGAAGGCGGGTAGGGTAGGAATGATTTCAGAGATTTTGAAGAGCTTGAATGCCCTAAATCCTGATAATGCTTTCATGCTGTTGTAAACGTCTGTTCACGGGAAAAATGTGTCTCTCCTAGCGACAGGTTTAGGTTTAAAGATACAGATGTTGGCGTACGTATATGAATCCGAATCTTGGTTGTCAGCTCAACCATATTTGCGCGCAATGGTGATGCATTGTATCCGACTGAAATACATATGAACCTTTCTGACCGATGTGGTAATTTGATGGTTTGATGAACATTGTATCTATAAGCTCGCCATCATGAGTATTGTATATTCTATTCTTCCATGAATATAAATGCCCTTACGCTAAACTGCCAAGGTGTTTATTCATAAAAATGTGCACAGCAAGCTTGCTGACCTTTAAGGCAATAATATTCTGCTGCAAGACATATATCACGACGACGACGATGACGACAGCGGGTCACGTTTGGAGCATCTTAGCATGCTGAAGCTATCATCTAATGGATAGTAGCAAAAAGGGTAAGAAGCGAGTCCACAACTTAGTTTCCCGGGATAACTTAGATAGACATTGTGGATCACAGTTGTTTTATGACTGGTATTATCCATAGTGTAAAGACACACATAACCAAGACATAGGCGAGCATGATAATTAAAGAGAGTTCTTGAATCATTCATTCACGGAAAGGTTCGCTCTTATGGTCTGCGTTAGCCTGATATTGCGATTCATAAGCACAAAACTGTCAAGTTGCTAACAGCCTTCTCATTGTGTTTACTATTTATCGTCAATTCCATTTCATATACCTGCATGTTTTACCTGGTTTTTGGGATATCGTGAATAATTCCCATGACAGCGGCAGTACATCTATTGATGCATTCCAAGCATTGTTTGATCCTCCTCGTGACATTGTGCTCTACATAGCTACAATACACATTTTCTCAAAAAGATTAAATACGATCCAGGTTTTGAACCTAATCGGAAATTGACATTAGCATAATATCTAAATATTTAAGTGGCTGCTTTAACTATATTCATTCAGCTTTATTGCGCACTACGGTACACATACCCCCTACACGGAAACAACTGTGTTTACTGTATTTATTCTTTATGTGCGTCCCACATTCCAAAAGTGCAGCTAATTTGGATGCCTTCTGCAGGCTGCACGTACGCAAGCGCAGCACTTACCAATTTGTAGTTACTGGTACATATGGTGTATTCGCTGCTGCATCTTCACTCTACAAATATTACTTCGGTGAATTTACTGTGTTGAAGCAAGACAAGAAGTAGACTCATCACATTAGACCGTAACGGGATACTTCTGCAATTATTTAAGTGGGTGTAAACACGGCATTGCAGCAGTTCGAATATACTTTCCACGTCGCCGCAAACATAGAGAGGCAGTTTGATTATCTTTGCCATTATCGACCTCATTTGATGTTGTCATTAACGATTATTGCCAGTCCGCTTGCATGAATCAATAAAACCGGTTAGATATAATTGACTTTTATGGCGTTGGGAATATCGCAAACATCCTTTTCTTCCCAATATCGAAATGTAAGAAATGTTTTTGTTCCTTGCCATCATTGCCTGAATATGCTTTTGTGTGACAACGACGCCCATTCCCAACTTTAGGTTGGAATCATCATCATCACCACGGTGATGATTCCATCGTTTTTGTTACCTGGAATTTGGAAGTCAAAAATGATCAGAAAAAAAGGTTGTTTTTCATATGTTAGTGATTAGATGGTAGCATCTTACATTGAATAATGTACCTAGCTTATTAATTTGGCGAAGATGGGCATATTTTGGAAGATATTAATTAATTAATCAGTGACATTGGGGTATTTGCTACCTGAATTTATTTCTTTAACATGCTGGTTATCGGAGCTAGAAAATAGTAAAAACTTTGGCACGAATGCCATAAGGAACACATCAAAAGACACCACCAGCGATTTCAGCGTTTTAAAAAAGCCCATTTTAAGGCTGTCTGCCAAATGCCTTTATTGTCATACACTTAACGTTGAAACAACTTTTGGTTTTACCGAATTTAACCGGAACATAGTTTCACCCTTTTTTTGATATTTATAAAGTAAATTTTGATATATGGAGAATTAATGGGTATTTCCAGGTTAGCATACACAATTGCATAGGCTTACATTTGGTGAGAAGTGTTTTATTTGCATTTTGCGTATTTTTTTATGTACCATCTAAGGTAGCAACTACCCCAATTTTCATATATATCTTAACAGAAAAGTACTGCTTGAAGGCAATAAGTCGTTATAAATACCACGAATCTGCATCTTTTTTAATATGAGAACGAAGTTTCTGACTAGTCTGTTCAGTCATTATTGCGTAAAAGCTAACCCTAGCTAACCCTAAC
>CM067346.1:31537725-31580225 GCA_034190875.2 Urechis unicinctus
GAGTAGTTCATAAAAGCGAATGCGCTCTTTGGATGTTTGTAACTTTACGGCTGGCAATAAACTTTACAATTAAAATTTTTTTATTTTGTATTCACCACATTGCCTTTCTAAATATAACTCAGCTAATGAACGGAGTTATTTACATTAGCTGAGGTTGAGCTGCGTGCCTCCATCTATCAGCAAGCATAAGAGCGGTAATTTAGATGTACCGCTAGCAGTGTACATATCTAACAGGCTTTGCATTGTTTAGTGTAGTACAAGGACCTATATTTACAGCTCGGACCACTCAATGTTACGTTGAATCACTATGTTACACCGGTATCAGAAAATCACAATGGGGCCAGATACGTATCATTCGGACCATATTCGTACATGCATATATATATATATATATATATATATATATATATATATATATATATATATATATATATATATATATATATATATATATATATATATATATATATATATATATATATATATATATATACCATTACACAAAACATGCACATGAACTAGACATTGTATGTTTCACCCATCAGTCGCAATCATGTAATGCAGCTACAATTAATTTTAATTTGGGGTATATGCTACCTGGACCATAGCTTTGTCAGAAATGGGGCAGATGCTACCCGAGACATGGGGTATTTGATACGCTACATATGGCTCATATGGACCTGTACATGCTTAACCAGTTTACACATGTATCCTATCCAAGATCTAATTTGTTTTGAATGGCGTTGCTATACACTAGCGGTCGAGAATTCGCTACTCAGACACTGGAGTAGTTGGCATCGATATGAGGAACACGCTATTGAAAGTTGGTTTAGCGCCACGAACTCTGAAAAATCGCAGCTGTCTAGCGTTAGGACATGGCAACAAGGATTTTAAGATTCATAGTAACGGGCTCATTTATGTGGTAATGATACGTAAAATGATAAGATATCATATAACTATGGACATGGTATTATGTCTAATAAGCATCTAGAAATATTGAATCATGTAGAATCCAAACTGCCGCACATGTCAAGTCCGGATAGCTTTAGCTCAACGTGGGCTATATGCTACCTGTGGTAATGACCACATGATTTGCTGCATAAAATATGGACGTGGAAAACTTTTTGACCTACACATGCCCCCAATCAATTTTGCTGCAGTTTAAAATTGTTAAGCTACACCCGAGGGTGAAGACACTTGGGTTGATATCAGATACATGCTACTATTTGTTCCAATATAACACCCAAATATTGTCCGTAGAATTAATATCTTAAGTTACAAAAGGCTACGTGTCCTAGTTAATACTTATCCCGGGGGGTGGGGGGAAAACGTCCATGAGTATACTTTACGCAGCACTATTTTATCTGAATTATATAGAAGTGATTATTGGTTACAATTATCTAACTCTTTTCTTGAGTATGTTGTGGCATTGTATCATAGTTTGCGTAACAAATACCAATGGCTGAGGTAAAATCTGTCGGGTTCCGACCGTACCATGGCCCAGGTAGCGTATACCCCATATTAAGAAAACTGTTTTGACCAATTGGTGGCATTTACAGCATCTAATGAATTATGTACACGCTACCGGTTTGGTATGACTTTGAATTGTTGATTCTTATAATATATAAATTGAGACAATAACGTCTCTAACATCTAAATTCATATAATACGCTACATACTATCACAAAGACATAAAGTCAGCCTTGAGGCAAGATATATGTCCATTCTCAATCGTATACAGTCCACACATGATTCCGTAATCATGACATATATGTAACTTGTTCGCCAATGTCAAGGTGTACTCCCTGTGACCATCCAGAACCTAATGCCATAATCCAATTCCAGAACTCAAAGTAGCCGTTACTAATTGTACCATGTTTCCCACTTCAAGGAGCTTGCATCGTGCATCATGTGTCTGAATCTTTGGATTCAAAGCCCGCCGCCCATAGGACAGTTAGACTATTCGTAGATCAGCAGAAAAGTAACGCAAAAGAGCCACGTGTAGGTCAACCTAAAATTGTGAACTGAACCATAAACACATCCATATCAAGCGCTAATAACGTATATAAGAATTTTATTTTACCATGCTTAAGGTAGCGTATTATGTTAAATCTGTTCGGATGAATAATTGTTTGAAAGTTTACTTATCGCCAATGTTCATAAACAACCAAACCAACTATCATAGCGAGCATATGTAATGTCTTGTTTAACCTGTGTCAGGGTGACTCTTTGAGAAGACACATCCAATCTAATGTTTGCGCATTCAACCGATAACAACGGCCATTCAGATTTGTTATTAAATTTAACGAGAGGGTCTTTTAAACACGCAACCAGGTGGCGAACACGACATGTCGACGTGATGGTACACTCTGATGATGTTTCGTACTGTATTGACATCGAAGCTTACGATACACAGAAATTATATTTCCGAACCAGGAAAATTATTTCCGAATGCACTGCATTTGGGTGTAAAACACCAGATTATGCTGCAAATCGATTCAGTCAGGTTTGTTTTATAACCATGTTACTGTACTAAACGTCTCATGCACTTTATCAATACTTGGGTTCAATTATTACAGAAATAAGTGCATTACCATGCCTGTCCGTGAAATTTCCCGTAATGACAAGGTATCATTTACCCCGTGAGGCAATGTCGGAACCCTGCCACAAGCAATGAGTCGCAAGTACCCCACCTTCAGGTAGCATGTACCCCATATCGGTAGCAAATACCCCATGTCTGGGTAACAAATACCCCACATTGGGGTACTTGCTACTTTACAATGGGGTATATGCTACCTAGGAGGTAGAAAATACCCCTTCACTATGGTCATCATCATCATCATCATCATCATAATCATCATCATCATCATCATCATCATCATCATCATCATCATCATCAACATCATCATCATCATCATCATCATCATCATCATCCTTATCTTTACAATCACCATTCGTCACCATGTTGTACTTCAAAAATGAGTTTATTGGAGCTTGAAGATATGGCAGAATATAATAGCAACTCAGAGTACGATGGAATGTGTTGAATGCTAGGTGATAAATTTAAACACAAGTGACCACAAACATGTAGCATTTCTTTCATTACCAGCATTCATAACAGTGTGTCTCATATTGGAATTAAGATACGCGTAGCCGACAGTGCCATTAACGTATATGTTGTGCATTGCAACGATCTATGTCAGGAAAAAAAATATTGATTAGAAGAAGATATCATCTACACTGCTACCAATCATGATTGCAAATTTCAATCATAACTTGACTGAACCGTGAGCTGTGAAATGTCGATTTAGATGAGCGTAATTGTTTCCGATTAAAGTAGGATTAGTGAGCTCAATGCAGTCGGCAAAGGAAATATATGAGACAACTCCTTATTTAGATAACCCAAACATAGTAAACGATGGTGTTGCTTATATGTTTGATATATCATCAATCATCCTGTATCGACAGCAGCATTGGTGTCAGTTTTGGAGTATCCGGCAATGCGCGAAACAATAAACAGATGGATTTGTATGTTATTGTGCACTTTAGCAAGACATAACCAGGCAAAACAAATAGTCCACTTTGCATAACTATTACCTATCATTATTTATGATCTCTTCAGGTTATTGTTAGGGTCAACTACGTGATAAGGAGACAACAATGATTCTTTTTACGTTGCGGATAGCAAACTTTTAATGATGATTAGTGAATAATTCCCAAAGGCTTCGCAAAAAAACATATCTGGCTTCAGGACGAGCAGCATGGTCGTCACATGGTGTTTAATATTGTTTATTACGCTTTACTTCGAAAGCATATCACTTGTGTCACCGGAGCCAACTTATATATAACTGTTGACATTATACGTTGATCCCTTGAGCTATTGTGATGCTCTAGAGGTTGCTCAATGCATTACTTCATCGCCACTCAGTGTAAGCATTAATCTAGTCATAATGGTAGCGATGCAAGTTCCGGCTGCGTATTGCACATTGTGCTTTATTCGTCTGCGTGTATTGTACCATGAATTCAAACATAAAGGTATTAGGTGCAAGAATGTGTCAGCTGCACAAAGAGACATTAAACATATACGTCCTACGGCTGGAAAACGCAACCATGAAAGAAATACCCCCTTTTATTAATGGTTTAGTTTATATTAATAGATACCAATTGATGGATCACATTTATCTGTGAAGCTTTTAAAGATTATATAGCGCTAGCACAATTGGCGCTGTGGTCGTGCAGTGTTCATTGTAATTGTGTTACTTGTTGTTTTTAACCGTCTCACCCTCCTATTTATTTGGTTCTTATAAAATCATATTTAAGATATAGTATTTCCTGAGGAACGTAACATATATGCTATTGTATGTTGTGGAGATCATTCAGTACATTTGTGAATGGCATAATATGTATTTGTAAGCGCTTCTTATAGCATGAAGTATTCAATTATACACAATCGATATCTACTTGAAATCGTTATATGTGTGGTCGAATAGTAGAATATTTTGCTACTTGCATTACTGTGCACGTTTTTCTGGAATTAATCGGCACCAAAATGACGTACAAATCGCTTTATCAATTGTCCATTTACTACACATGCACGCAGTAAATCGTCTTTTTTAATTCTATTGGATGCTAGAAGTCGACCGAGCCTAAACATTCTGTTAATCTAGATACCTGCAGGTCCGAAAAACGACAAGGTTGGATTTTGCTGAAGTCCACGGATCTAAGAAGCAATTGTATTAAGCGTCATAGCATATGTTATAGCTTGACAAATTACATTGGTTAGTGCACTGATGTATTGCAATAAGGCTCCCAAAACAAAAGTTCAAATCTAAAAAGTTTCGACCTAGTCCTTCCTTTTATTTCAAAATTGGCTTGGTATGGTTCTGAAAACTATGTAAGCCAATGCAATGCGTTGTCGCTATCCAGGAAATATCCATGTTGTAACTTAACCCACATAGCGTTTGTAGTAATGGTCTCTCTCTCTCTCTCTCTCTCTCTCTCTCTCTCTCTCTCTCTCTCTCTCTCTCTCTCTCTCTCTCTCTCTCTCTCTCTCTCTCTCCACATAATGACCAAACAAATTATCTAACTGTCATGAATTACAAGTCACTCGGTTAACTTACAGTCACAATAATCAAATAGATCAGCCACGGCTTATGTGTCCTCGTTCAATTTGTCTAAGCAGACAGCAGACGTGAATCATCTAAGCGTTATAACCGTTGATGTTATAGCGTTAATGGACGTGTATCGTGTCACGTACACATATAGCCGGTCGCACTGACTTCCGCGTGGAGTGATCTCCGGGATTCGCTGAATGCACCAGGAGACTCACAATACCATATATCTATCATCAGCTATGGTTGTAGGTACATCACCTCCTGTGACAGTTATCAATTACTTATCCGCTAAGCAAATAATTGTAGCATCATTCAATCATTGCAGTCGTCTTCGATGTGCGTGATGACTTCCTATGTATTTTCGTCCTGTTTTCGCTCCTTTCATGCACTTTGCACAGCGTGAGAATACTTAGCCCACTTAATCTGAATGTCGCATTGATTTTAAGATTTTATACATTTTGGTTTGATACACGCTGCCATTACAGGTGGAGATGTGGTTGTTGTGGTTGTCACCCTATAAAACGGCTTTTGTTTTTGTTATCTGCCGTCGCCCTTTGACTGTGAATTAATTTCCTATGGCTTTATTGACCTTTAGAATGTCGAGGGCCATGTAGTAGTTGGTATGTAAGACAATCTGTTTGCAGAGCAATTGGAAGAAAAAAACGCGATGTTTATATGCTTCGCTTACCAATATGGCCCAACACGTGGATCACCTGCCTTTGGGATTAATAGTCGCACTCACTGTAATGCCCTGATTTACTGTATTTCTTGCAGTCTTGTGTAATCAAGTGGCTTATTTCGCGTATCCATAATTGGCATAATACAGTACTTTAAATCAAGGCAAAGTCGTTGACCGGTAAGTGCAATAGCTGAATTCATCAGAAGTACACTTTCCATGTACGGCCAATGAGCACTATACGAATATAGCTGATTCAAAGGCGTTAGCATTATTGTGGTCAGGGCCATCCGCCTCTAGTTACGATCGTGTTATAGGCCTGATTACCCACCGTGTTATTAGCCCGTTTGTTAACAAATGATGTCAAGGTTAAAAACGGTCGATCAAAAGGACACATACAATGGCGGTAGCGAATTAGATATCATGCGATGAATATTTGATATGCTTAATGCATAGTAGATGATTTCAATGACAAATAAGCATCTGGTGCTGTCAATTATACGTGTCCGTGTTAGTTGCATGCAGCGGGAATTGGCTGCTGGTCTTGCGTTTATCGACGTCTCCTACGAGATATAGCCATGAATAACACTGCTATCTGTGGTGGTCGTCTTAACCTCCCATATCGTCGCTGTTCGGTGTATGTCAGATTGTCTACCTCTTTAAATTGCACAAGACACTCATGCTACAAGTGAACTTATGTGTCAAATTATCATTCTTGTAGGCCATTGAATATATGCTTATATCTCAATGATTGACCTGTGAGTGTTACCAAGGGTAATGAGTATGAGCAGTAAACAGACTTTTTCAATGAACTTTCACGTAGGTTGAGTGACGACTCTTTGGAGATGTTCGTAATCATTGACGACGTCGAAGCTGCACGTGACTCATTATTAACAAGCCCCTCTCCGGATATAGCTGGCTTGGGTGCGATGATTATAGTTCTGAACATATTTCTATGGAACTTAATGGCTGTGTCAATAAATATAACTGCGCTCGAGCAATCTGATTACCTCTAAGGGATGAGTGGCTATACATGTGGTGTTAGAATGATGGATTACCCAGCCAGAGGTTAATTTCATCTGTACCGTTTGGCTTGTCGCTCTATTGCTCTGGAGATACATTCATTCCAACAAACAAATCTTCATTATAGGTAACTATGCTAACCTAGATACTTATGTCAACCAAATAAGAAATT
Organism: Urechis unicinctus; assembly: GCA_034190875.2. Lineage (NCBI taxonomy): Eukaryota > Metazoa > Annelida > Polychaeta > Xenopneusta > Urechidae > Urechis > Urechis unicinctus. The sequence continues at coordinate 31,544,711 of CM067346.1, forward strand.
ACTAAGTAGGATTTTGTGTTAGAATATACGCTACACAAAAAGACGCACAAATTGGCCGTGGAGTTGGAATTAATAACAAGTAAAAGAAAATGTGACAAACAGGAATGGAGGGACACGAAACACCTCCCTTCTCGAAATATTCTTGATTTTTTTTCTGCATATTAATTATGTTATCGACTGGCTGTTTTGAAAATTGCCTCTTAAATGGTTGAAAGCTGCTTATCGTTTGTATTCAGGTACGTAATCATTCACATTATTCGCATGTCGTTTTATATTGACTGTCTAACGATGCCTTGTGTTGTATACGTTTGGTGATTTAGAATACTTTATAGTGACAAAAGACTGTAACTGACCAATGCCACTTTGCCGGTACCATCTTCTGTTTGAAGGTCATATTAGCGTTGTATATGACTTGGCGTTATTGTTTGCATCGCATTAGTATGTTCATTAGCGTAGCTAACAAAATACACGCTGTCCTCACTTGTTTTGTAACCCTTTTGTGGCGGCGGTGAGCAACATTAATTAAATATGAAAAAAGTCACATCATATTGAGTAATCTTGGAATAGAAGGCACAGGCAGATTCGAATTGAAGATCATCCAAAAAGATTTAAGAGGTAGATTTGCGAAAGAGATCATGTGGATTATATAACATCAGGAACACTGCGAATCATATTGCAGACGCTTCATCAGCGGGACTGTGATTTAAACCACAGAGCACAAGACACGCACAAGATATTGAAGCTACATAATGAAATAAACTCCTGTCAGAGTTCTTGCACCCATTGAATGATCACTGTTCCAGTTATTAAATACTACATGTTAGTAAGATACATTGACATAGGTTTTTTTCTGGTTATAGCTTGACAACCTCACCTATTCTGAAATTATTACCTTTTGCATTATTTAGTAAGTCATATAATTCATCAAAGCATAGCTTTTTAGAGCCATCTGTAGTTCTACCCTCAGTTGCAATGATAATATTAATGTTTCTTAACTAGAACCGAATCTTTCCTATCAGCCACCAGAGAGAAGAAGCCAATGATAATGCTGCATTGTTAGTCAAAACATGGCTGCCAAAGATAGATGTGGCTCCGTGATGGCGGTTAAGGACAACGACAAACCTTTTACGTCTTAGCATATCATTGTAGATAGTAGATCAACATGAGCTTCATGATTCATTTCATACGCATTTGATTTTGCGATGCATTTATAAAGAGAGCGAATGGAAGTTATATTCCATCGATATACCAAGACCCTTAGTAATCAAAGTGGAAAAGCAATTTCTAGAATAACACTGCAATCAATAAATTAATCTAATCTGACACTTAAAGGTCCAAAGCTCTATGAAAGCAACAACATCAGCTGTCCGTCTTAAATCAAATGACTATACATAGGTCAACACACAACAATACAGCAGGGAGGGTCAGCTGCACGACAGCTGGTCAAACTGATACATGCCTGTCCACTGCTCTCCATTGTCGCAGGGTAATTATGCGTTGGCAACTTGCTAACCATCAACTTAATGAATCGAATGAGGGTCACGTGACGTCGACTTTATTGTAGATTTATGACTGAGGTGACGACTTTGTTGTATGCGTCATGTTCACCACCATTTGAAGAGCAGTCTGTTAAGTTGGGTTGGTTTCGCACAATTACGAGGTTCATGGGAACTATATATGAGCTCAGAATGCCTTAGAGGCAGCCATCTTTTTTCATTTTGATGCAGGTATGAAGTCTGTATATACTCTTGTGTGTTGTTGATGTCCTTGAGAACTGTCCCCCAAAAAATACGAAGACAGAACAGAAAGCAATTGCAGTGAACTCAAAATCAGGCCGGCCTTGTGGTGGTCCTCTAGTCGCGATTGTATTGTGGGCTTGAGCAACCACCCCTTAAGCAGCCAGTGTGTTAACTATTACAGTTTAGATTAAACACTGCATCAAAGGGATCAATACATAGTGGCAGTGAATACGATAAAAAGCGATATATATATATATATATATATATATATATATATATATATATATATATATATATATATATATATATATATATATATATATATATATATATATATATATATATATATATATATATATATATATATATATATATAAGTCTATTGTTACAGGATAAGATCAAATACGAATCTGGTGGTGTTAATTTCAGGTGCAATTTGATATTTATTAAGTTAACTGCGGTAATTGCAAGATGTATTCCGTGGCTGTTAGTCTTGAAGGTGTGGCGGTTAGTCTCGAAGGTGTGGCAGCATAACACTGCTGTCTTTCTCGCCCCTTTTAACCAGCTCAAGGACGGTCAGTGCTTCCTTCCTGCCACTCCCTTCAAATTGAGCGTAATACTCATTTTACCGTCAGCAAATTAATAAATTGAGCTGAAGGCAACAATCTCTGTTTCTGCCGTGGGTGTAAGACAATATATTGATCAAACAGAATGGTTTTAATTTATCAAATAATGCAAATAGGAAAGGTGAAGTGTGGACGATGTCCGCAATAGGTGCTTCGGCAATACGGGCACTTCACACATTTGACGGTTAAGGACGATAGGAAGCACCCAATAATATATGTCTCAGTCATACGCTTGTATCATGAAACGTATTCCTGTTAACAAATTGTTCATTGTAAAGGGAGAAATAGACAATCATTGTGCTTCGAAGCCTGTGCTTGTCAAAAGAAGACAGAATAGACACAGTACTTTCTAAAACTGTCCATATCCCCGTTGAATATCCATAGCGCCATAACGTTACACTATAAAGCTGCTATGCAGATATATTATTGTTGACGATGTCGAAATCGCATGATGTGTTTTATATCATTATCAGTTTGCGTTTATGGCAAGCAAAATTTACCGAATTAGTGGTTGATACGAAGAAATATATCAGTACTAATGAGCAGAATCGGATGTATATTCAAAAATAATTCAAACTAATTTACCTCAGCAACATTAACCGCGCACACAATCTATGTTTAGTAGCACACAGACACATTGTGTTGCACACCAACTGGCCCCAAATAAACTGGAGATGTTTTGCGTTAAAGACCAATGGGGCCAATTTAATATATAAATGACTTTGATGTTATATGCAGGTGAATGAAGAAGAGAACTGTCGCAACAAATTTGGAATATTTATATTTGATACCGAATTATTTTTCTTGTAGATGTCGATATCTGAATAACAACACGCGCCACTACACGCCACTTAACAAACCGCCATTGTTCCCTAAACCTCAAACTGACTGCATAATTCACCGAAGAACGCTTACCGTCCATAGAAAGAATGAAAACATCAACTTAGGATCGAATTTACAAGATAAGATGACGGTATTAGGGGATGGCGATTTGCGCTGACAGAACATTTATTGGGTCTACATAAAGCAGTGAATGCTCTTATGAGAATTAGTATCAGCCAGATGTTCATCAGCGACATTTTTTGCGTTAGTCAGTAAATTACGTAGAAAGCATCACTATCAGCGAGTGCTGTCTGAATCACCATTAAGTGCGATTAACTTTGGCACAACAAACTAATAATGTAATAATCCCGCCACGGCTTTCTATACCAGTCGTGACTGCCAACCCGACGTCCAATTTTAAAATGGGTCAACCCAAATTGAAATTTAAAGTTGGGTCAGGACAATTATAAAATTGGCCGGATTTCAATTTGGGTCGTGGCATTGATACTGTCAACGATAGCCACTGATAATATGCACTTGAAATCAATGTCAATCTTAGTACACAGGTTATAAAACATATCCATCAGACTATAAGGTGTGTGTTAACGATAAGTAACTAGCTTTGGGCAATTAATTTTTCTCAAGCATTACGTACATTATACCTAACGTATTGATCGGCTGAAATAATGCGCTTGTATTGTCACGTCCAACTTTACTGGGTATATGTCCTATTGACATTCACTGAGCAGCCAATCCTCTTACAAACAAACAAACGTCTTTGAGATTAATGTATAGTATGAACACAAACGATAGGCTCCATGCAAACGGCTAAACTACAATCCGTATGGTCTGTGAAGTCAAGAAAGCGGGTATGACCAGAATATAGTAAATTATGGATATAAACTCGTGAAGGGATATAATTATGTAGCATATGATCACCATAGATTATCCTTATTCTGCCGAGAGATGGAGCCTCGATGTTATTATGAGTCGCCGAAATAACACGTTTACTAGTCATAATTTTCGGTATTGCGAATAACATCGGGGTGTTTTAAAACAAAATTGCAAGATTACACTGCCATTTGTGTGATTGCAATACGCATACTACGACATAAGAACAATCACTGTTGTTGATCAGTCATTGAGACTATAAGGAACACTAAAATAATCGAAAGCAATGTTCTTAAAAGACCCTGACGTATATCGAATGAGTTGATTCATACATGACATTATTCATCATTAAAAATACGGCTTTGGTCAACTTACTATGCTTCTTCCGCAATACCAGCCAAAACTTTGACGGAATGCTCATTATCATTGTTGTATTTTTGATGCATACTCGGTTGCTGTTTAGCCACAAATGAAATGTTATTGTAAGTTCGTACACGACGTATCAAAAGATAATATGTAATTACCATGAAATAGTGGTGGGATATTAATAACTAATGAATGTCAAGACATCCTGTCAGTTGGTACATTTACCAAAGTTCAGCCACTACGATTTATCTACGAAAACTAAGTAGTTGAAGCAGTGTAAGTGTGAAGGAAGAACCAGCAGTAGTTGCTCTCTTGTGCTCTGTATATGGATGTAAGAGGCAATATAGATAAGAATATATTGAAGTAGTGATGGTGATGATGATTATAATGACGTTGATGATGGCTAAGATGGCGATATTTACTTTGCTGATAATGTGACAGAAAATGTACAGCAATACACTCTCTGATCAGATGATGGGCGATGTTTGAATGCTGATCACCCAATTTAACGATAAACAGCTCAAACCGACAAATTGCCAAGTGCTGGTAAGATGAATTGCGCAAGTGGGACTTGTCATTGTGATAATAACTACACAATAAACCTATATGTAATAGCTAAAATGAATAACCCGATCATAAATAGCAAAATATATTGCTTCGATATTATCTACTGCCACTCTCCACTCTTTCGTGCTAGGGTGAGAAGAAAATGGCAGGTCGCATACTCCATCTCCACATCGCATCATGTCTTCTCGTCAACATATTCACAATTCGGATGAATCAGAATGCAAAAAGTGTGCACTTCCATCCACCGCTGGTTCGTTCTACTTGTTTTAATGCTCCATTACCAATTACACCGTCAAATATATTTTCATTCCCTCGACAAGCAAATTGCTTTGGCGGTTTTGCATTACCAGAATCCAGTTTTGTTAAAGCATGATACAGCGTGTTGGTGCAGGTCGGAATGAAGCTTAAGGATATTGCCTGGTAAACATCAGCACTCGTATCATACAACAATCGCCAGTTCTTTTAATGGTGAGTCGGTCTATGGTATCTGCACGAGTTTATAGCGATGGCGTCCTTGGCATTATTGCTGATGTACACCACCGGGGATAGCAGAATGGTGAGTTGTTATAAGTATCTTAGGCTGATACTCAGAGCTTACACGTCTTACAATAAGCAAATAAGGAGCTTTGCAAATGTATGAATAGAAGAGAATAAAGCTGTTTAAACACCATTGTAAAGAAGAGATGCACTTGTGAAAAACTATGGTTTGTGACCTGCACAGTGTAACACCGACCAGCATTGTTGAGTGAATCAACCACCTATGTTTCAAGTGGGAGAAATGAACTGATTGCTGGAAATTAAGAATATTCGAATTTCACTTGTGTGTATAACTGATATATATTTTAATGAAAACAACATGCAATTGATTTTGTAATTTCTTTTTTCTAGAGATCAACATGGATATATGAACACAGTAATCATACAAACACACAGGATTGTGTTGATATGTATTTGAGTATTATTTAAGTAATCAACAAATGTATTGTCGGCCATTTTTATTGCCCGACCTGAGCAACGCCATCATGCGAACATCCACCAGTCCTTCTATGTATATCATTACAAGGATGACAACTATGCCGGTCACATTATGTGATATGGACAGGATAATGTGAATATAGTGCAGGAAGAGGGCGTCCATGTTCATGAATAACACGTGATTGCAGTGGGCGCACGGCGGCAGATGCTAAAATCCCGGATTAACACTTATTCATTAGTGTCACAGCATGTGATAAATTTCATGCAAATAATCGGAAACAAATATCTAATAATTTGACATGTTATTTGAAAGGGATGACAAAAATGCCTACGTAATGATTCAAATATATGAACTGATTGTGTCACCAAAGTTTGAATGTACAGTCCAATTCACTAACTGAGAAACAGAATGATAATGATATTGACAAAGAGCTGAATCATCTGATACAGTTTCAGTACTTTATTATCGCATTGTAAATCTCTAAAACTAAATGCCTGCCGAGTTTGTTGCTATCAGAGGTATCTAACCTGACACAAGCTCACCAGTCTATCTATGACGGATGGCAAATAGCGAAGGGGGAGGGTAGAAATTTCAATCTGGCTGTACAGCTTGTCTATGGCTAAGCTGCCCAGGTAAAATTGATTCAGTACGTGTTGTAAGATGGCTGGGTTATCAGTTGATCCAAGTGTGTATCCCCTCCAGACACGTTGCTATATCGTTCCATGATTTCCAATGTCTTAAAGCCCATTCTTGAAATAGCACCCCCTACCCACGGTGTGAAGATCCTATTCTTTGAACACGCCGTCATATATCCCTTGTTTCCGGAGCCTTAACCTCATTCTCTCGGCCCATTTTGATCACGAGTTTTATCTGTGAAGCAATCACATGTATCTTTACTTAAATCGCCATACATGCTTACATCATAAGTCAAATACATAGCAAGCTATTTGCAGCATTGTTAAACTAAGAGACATTTTATTGGAAAGGATGCATTTCTGAGTTCTAATTTCACATTGGCAGCTAGATAATCAAAAGCCAATCACGGGGCTAATAAAAATCCAGCTCGTGTGTGCTGCGACGTGGGACAATAAAGTTGACACGAGATTCTTTTCTAAGATGATTCTCCTCCCGAATAGTTAGACTCACGTTCTTTATAATGTACAAGTAGTGCTCGTTCGAATGTGCACCCATCAATGTGATTTATTTAGTGTCGTAATGCTTACGAATTTCCTTCCACTGCCATCTGTCTTGATGTTGTGGATGTTATGTTAAACACTGTAGTGTATGTTTTTGGTCTTTTGACATAATTCAGATCAAGGTGTGGTATTTCTGGTATCCGTATTTAATGATATAGCTAACTGACCTCAGTTGCACTTGCTCACTGTTTTAAGAGAGCGTTCCCCCATGTATGCGATATGCAGAGTTCGTACCTAAAAGTGTGGCTATTCAGCAGAAGGCAGGTAGAAATGATTTCAGAGCGTTTGAAGAGCTTGAATGCCCTAAATCCTGATACATGCTTTCATGCTGTAGTAAACGTTTGTTCGCAGCAAAAAATGTATCTCTCCTAGCGACTGGTTTATGTTTGAAGATACAGATGTTGGCATACGTATATGAATCCGAATCTTGGTTGTGAGTTCAACGATATTTGCACGCAATGGTGAGGCGTTCTTTCCGACTGAAATACATATGAACCATTCTGACCGATGTGGTAATTTGGTAGTTTGATGAACATTGTATGTATAAGCTCGCCATCATGAGTATTGTAAATTCTATTCTTCCATGATAATGAATGCCCTTACGCTAACCTACCAAGGTGATCACTCATACAAGTATGCACAGCAGGCATACTAATCTTACAGGCAATTATAACGACAGCGGGTCACTTCTGGCGCATCTCATCATGCTGAAGCATTCATCTAATTGACATGATAGCAGTAACAAGGGTTAGAAGCGAGTCAACAAAGAAGTTTCCCTGGATTACTTAGAATGACATTGTGGATCACAGTTGTTATATGACTGGTATTATCCATAGTGTAAATACACAATTCCAATTCATATACCAGCATGATTTACCTGGTTTGTGGCATATCGTAAATAACATAAACAAGCGACAGTACGTCTTATGATGCATTCCATGCTCTGTTTGATCCTCTTCGTGACATTGTACTCTACATAGCTACAATACACCATTTATTGACAATATTAAATATGATCCAGGTTTTGAATCTAATCGGAAATTGACCTTGGCATATGAGGTCACACCTAAATATTAAAGTGGCTGCTCAAACTATATTTATTCAGCTTTATTGCGCACCACGCTACATATACCCCTACACGGACACAACTGTGTTTGGTGGAGTTATTCTTTATATTCGTCCGATATTCTAATTGTCCATGAATTTAAAGAAATGTAGCTAATTTGGATGCCTTCTGCATGCTGCACGTACGCACGAACCTAAGCGCAGCACTTATCACTTTGTAGTTACTGGTACATATGGTGTATTCGCTACTGCATCTTCACTCTACGAATATTACTAAAAAGTTCTTCGGAATATGTACTGTGTTAAAGCAAGACAGAAAGTAGACTCATCACATTAGACAGTAACAGGATACTTCTGCAATTATTTAAGTGTGTGTAAACACGGCATAGCAAACATTGACGAGCCAGCATGGCTATTCTAGCCATTATCGACATCATTCGATGTTGTCGATAACGATGATGGCCAGTAAAACCTTGGTCCGCTTGAATGAATCACTAAAACCGGTTAGACATAATTGACTTTTATAGCGTTGAGATGTGATATCACCAAGGCAACAGTCGGGTGGATGCTGGCATTTCAGACGCATTGTACTAATATCGCAAACACTCTGTCCATTCCAATAGCGATATTGCCAAATGTTGGAAATTGTTACTTCCTTTGCCATCATTGCCTGAATATGCTTTTGTGTGACAACCACGACAATTCCAAACCTTAGGCGGATGGATCTGAGTTAATCTGTATGCTTGATATATCATCTATCATATAGTATCGACAGCAACTTCGGTGTCAATATCCTATTGTCGAGTATCCGGCAATGTCAGAAAAAAATAAACAGATTGGTAATTATTTTATTGTGCACGTTTATAACCGTTAGCATGACATAACCAAGCAAATCATATCATTATTTATGATCTCTTGAGGTTATTGTTATATACAGAAGGTGATAAGGAGACAACAATGATAACAAACAATGAATGATGAGCAAAACATATCTGGCTTCAGGACGAGCAGCACCGTGGTCACATGGTGTATTCCTTTGTTTAATACACTTTATTGCGAAAACATATCACTTAAGTGACCGACGCCAACTTGCAAATTAATGTTGACATTAGCTATTGTGATGCTATAGAGTTTGCTTAATGAGTCACTTTATTCCCATTCAGGGGAAACATTAATCAAGACATTATGGCAGCGACACACGTTCCGGCTACGTATTGTACATTGTGCTTTATTCGTCTGTGTGTATTGTACCATGAATTCAACCATAAAGGTATTAGATGCCAGAATCTTTATGTGCCAGCTGCACAAAGTGACTGCATAATCTGCATCAATATCAGTGCAAGTCTTAGCACTAAACATTTACGTCCAACGGCTGGAAAACGCTGCCATGAAAGAAATGCCCCCTTTTATTTATGGTTTATTTTATATTAATAGATACCAATTGATGATCCACATTATCAGTTAAGCTTTCTGAGCTTTTATAGCGCCAGCACAAGTGGTGTTGTTGTCGTGCAGTGTTCAATGAGATTGCGTCACTGGTTGTTTTTACTCTTCTATTTATTTGGTTCAAAATCACAATAAAAGGAAAAGCATTTCCTGAAGCGCTTAAAATATTTGCAGTAACTTGTATTTTATGCTATGAAGATCATTCAGAACCTTCGTAAATGACATGATATGTATTTGTACCTGCTTGTTATAGCATGAATTGTTCAATTATACGCAATCATCATCTACTTGAAATCATCATATGTCTGGCCGAATGGTATAATATGTTACTACTTACATCACTGTGCATATTTTCTGGAATTAATCGGCACCAAAATGACGTACAAATCACTTTATCAATTGTTTATTTACCCCACATAGCGTTTGAAGTAATCGTCAATGCATGCGCAATCTAATCAAACTCGGCAATGACAAACGTTGAGTTGGCTTGTGGTTTATTGCTATTCCATGAACCTGTCGTTATTGTTGATTTGGTCCTGTGAACGCATATTACTGAGCGGGTTATGTTCACAGGATACTGTTAGGAACACATGGGTTTGAAGCCGTGACATCGTGACAAACATGGCCTTAGGACGGAGCTTACAGTGTCATAAGATCCAAATGTAGCTGTTAGACAAGAAGCTAAGAAAAAGCTCATATGTTGTTGAATAATTACACTTTCTACGTTGATGGTTTGTAGCTTCAATGTGGGACTTATGCAATATAACCACGTGGACAGCGAAGTAACAGGGTCTAGTTCTATTGGCTTGGCCCCCGATATTGGTTTTTGTTTGCATTGTAATTGGCTCAATCTCTCTCTCTCCACATAACTGTCATGAATCACAAGTCTCTCGGTTAATCATGTAACTTACAATCACATTGACTTCCGCGTAGAGTGATCACCGGGATGCGCTGGATGCACCAGGAGACTCTATATCTATCATCGGCCATGGTTGTAGGTACAACACCTCCCGTGACAGTTGTCAATTAAGCAAATGATTGTATCCTCAATCAATCAATACAGTCGTCTTCGATGTGCGTGAAGACTTCTTTTGTATTTTCGTCCTGTTTTCGTTCCTTTCATGCACTTTGCTACAAATGGAGCACAGCTTGAGAATACTTAGCCGACTTTATCTGAATGCACCATCAAACAAACGTCAGCTATGTTGCGTGTTAAATGGTACACCATTTGCCGTTAACAACAAAAGGATAAATACAGACAGTCTTAAATATCAGCACATATATTTATGTCGAAGTAGTAAGCAGTAAGTGTGCTATGGTGAAATAACACGGTGCGTAGGGAGCATAGTCTCATCTATTTCAGTGTATGCAGACGGTATCCATCATCAAAGTAACTCATTCGAGTCATTCATGCAGACGAGCCATTGATTTTTAGATTTTATATATTTTGGTTTGATACACGCTGTCATTACAGGTCGAGATGTGGTTGTTGTTGTTGTCGCTTAATAAAACGGCTTTTGTTCTTGTTATCTGCCATCGCCCTTTGACTGTGAATCGATATCATGTGGCTTTTCTTGACCTTTAGAATTTTGAGGGCCATGTAACATTTGTTGTGATGGACAATCTGTTTGCAGAGCAATTGAATAGAAACAAAACAATGATTATAAGCTTCACTAGCCAATTTGGGCCAACACGTGGATCACCTGCCTTTGGGGTGCAACATATTAATCGTCGCACAAAACATACAGGGCACTCACTGTAATGCCCTGACTAACCGAGAAACCATCGTTTGAAGAGCATTCTGTAAAGTAGGGTTGGTTTCGCATAAACCCACTGTTCATTTATTTGTAATAACAGAAAACCCCAACGCCAATCTGTGAGTCATTCTATATCAAGCATATTCCGCCAACACCTAACACTGTCTAGCCATGATCTATCATGTAATATCCTAATTGGTAAGCCAAAGCATCCAGTGAAAAAATATTACCTAAACAGGATAGGTTAGTTTGAGTGAATGTTTCTCCCGGGCTTTGGATCATTTAGCCAAACAGAATAAGCTTATTTTTGGAAGGATAATCCATCATTCTGACACCCTATGGACAGCCTCTTCTCAATAACAAGTAAGTACCTTGTTTGAGTTCTGTGTTATATATTGACACATCCGATAGGCAACATGGCTACGTCCTCAGGACGTGTTCAACGCGTCAAATCATCCTGTGTACGTGCTGCAGTGGTCCGGTACTTTGTATGCATACGTTGTATAAAGCAAACAGATGACTTAGTCAAGTGGTATTTATTGCTCCGTGTCGTCTTCACCTCAACAACATTTGATTTCCCCAACTACCGAAGCATTTATTGTTGATATTCTTGTTATTTTCCCTATCTCTTTTTAATCTCGTGATTACTTGCTATTTGATCTACATATTGCCTTACAATCCCCCGTCTAAAACGAAGACGTTAGTTTGTGGCTCGATTGATCAACATACCATTTAGTTTCTAATTCAGTTCAAAGTGATTAATAAGATATAAAGCATGGGCCGCATTCGAGCTATCAGTCGTTATATTATCCACTGAACAGCCACGATACGGGAGATCGACACCAGCCCTAACAATGGCACTGTTATTGATGGTCACAGCTGGTGAAGAGTTCACGCATCGCAAACTAGCAGCCACTTCACGCATCATGCAACTGGCACAGGATGCATCATGTTGGCTGGAATGGTAAATGGTTTAAGAATTGCCATCAACATACCCCGATGACTATTTGATTATATATCAAACGATTGGAGAATGTATCATTGTCTTTAGCTTGTCTTTCCACAGAGATTGTTTGTCATATGGAATGTTCCACGACCCACGAAATTCCGACCGGCAAAAAACTACAGGATATCCTTTCATCTTCAAAAGGGCAATGCCACAAACACATGGCGATGTCGAAAGAGAAAACCACGGGAGAATATAAGCTAAGTGGCTCATTTTATAAAGTAACAGCATACATTTGACACTTCGTCATTATTCTGGCTATTTACAATGCATTTATTTAAAACCTATGATAATCGTGGGACAAAGGGAGCGTTATGGTCGAGGGGTGGCCTACTAAGCATGATATGTTGGGAATATATGTTTTGCGCCTTACTCATGAATATATCTAATGTGTACATAGCATTTAATGCGATGTTAAGTCTTCAATGCAACAAAGAGCATCACAGATCTCTAGAACCCAAGCAATGCTGCTGTTGATTGTGATGTGCCTGTCAACTAGATGTTCTCTTGTGGTTTTCAACCGTTTTTTTTGTTGACGTTGTCCATGACAATGTATGAATATTCTGTGACTTTCGTGAATAACGATCGTCGTGTAGCATTGATAGTGACAGAAAAGCTGTGCGTGAGCAATTTTGTGCTTTGCTGTCCGGTTAAAGCTACAAGCCGTAGTAACCAGCATGCAAGAAAGTAAATCATACCATGGTGTTGCTTTTCTGAATAGTACCTGACACAAAACCATGAAATAGAAGCTCGTTTTTCATACTTATCATCATCACCACCAGGTCCTCAATGAATATCATCATTCACCTTCATTCTCAATACGCATTATTTTGTTCCACATAGAATAACTCATCAGTGCCAGTTAATGCACTTAATGCAGCCAACTCCTGTGACCTAGTGGTATATTACGTCGCCCTCCGACCTGCAGTTTGTGGGTTCTATACCACGGTGTTAAAATCTGACGGTCCCATCTCTGAAAGGGGATGGAAGACCATTGCTTGAATAACGTGTTCGTAGAAGCGTGGTTGCAATCAGCTCATTTATTTACTGAATGCTTACCAGCAGCGTCGGAACGCTTGGCTAGATTCCTTACCAATCTATCATTCGTTTATCTTCATATGAACTATTTCTATGATATCTCTAGAGCGGGGTGGTTATTTGGAGCATAGCTACGAGGCTCTTCCTGTATAAACTGCATTCGCACTGATCTTGTAACATGGCAATGGAAATGAAAACGATTAATGAGGCTGTACGCGCATTAAGCACATGGCTACATATTTGCATTGCAATGCACGTGTTTAAGGATCAAGTGGATGGGGTTCATTCCAGAGTAAAACTATCACCATTGCGAGGGGATAGCAGCGGTTGAATATATCACTACTTTGCAGTTAGTCTTTACCGATGTATCATTAAAAGTAACCGAGTGTGTTATTAAAGAGAAATTGCATGGCTGTTTTAAGCTTGGTTATACTGGACAAATGTCCCTTGGGAATCTTTAACATTTATGATTGTTATGGGTCTCATTAAAACAGTTTGATAATTCATTAAAAAATGATAAAATGTTCATATGTTGAGTAGCTTGACCGTAAATCGCAGCTTCATTTAGGAGGTTTTTGGTCGAGGGGATAGCGATAGAAATGCACGACCTCTTAACGGACGGCTCCTCTGTGTTTTTAAGCTGACATACAGATGCAAGCTCCCGACAGCTCATCCGCCACTGCTTAGCTTTCCTCTGCTTTTGCAACATCCCTTGATCTCCCCAAACTTTTCTTCGCCATTCACTTGGGTTTTATTGATACATTGACAGGAACAAAACCCGGCTGTATTCCACCGTTTACATGATAATTAAGGTTATTCGCCCAGGGAGCTGGTTTTGTTAGTTGATCAATTGATTGGTGCGCAACATACATAACCGTTATCTACTCGCGAATGGCATTCTATTGAAATATACGTAGTGAAAATACATTGATCCACTCGTCTTTGATGGTCCCGTTAACCAAAAGATAGGAATTTCAGGTTCGTCTGGATCACTGTGAGTAATATAGCGATAAGGCCAATGGGAGCTACTGAACTGCTTATGAGCACCCGTGGGTATATTCGTTCGCGTGTAAGCAATGCGTACCAGAAGTGCCAGGTGTCTATGCACTACAAATACATCAGTAGCAGTGCTCATCTGTTGGAACAATAAAATTAACTTATTTCATCTAGTATTGTTATGCACACTTTCTAAAACTCGTAAAAGGTGACCTCATCCATTATACATCCCGTCTAAGGAAATGCTTAATACATCAACATTCGTTACAGAAAGGGAAATGTTTATGCACACCTTTGAACGTTTTCTCTCAACCCATACAAGAGCCAAAGATACCAGAGTCTGTGCACTGCCGATTTCCAATTTCACAATATTTGTGATTGATACCAATGTGTATCAATACGCGTGTATTATTTAATTATTAATTATTTCATATGAGATAGAGAGATATGTGTGAGCATTGATGTATATTCGGTCTTTTTATAAAAAATTCAAATGGAGGGGTACATTGTGAAGTGGATCTATACCGTAGGGGTGAATGATCTAGTGGGCATCTCTAACTGATATATAAAGCCTGCGTTCATGAGTAAAGCATGCCAGGAATATTACAAGTTTATCAACCTACTATATGTAAAGTATTTCGAGCACCATTTGCAAGAGATGCACGTGTGGAAGATATGGTTCTTATTCAGTACAGCACCAACACAAGGTAGCAACCACACTTTTAGTGAATTTACCACCTGTGCTCGGATGGCTATTTAGTGATTGCTTTGAAAGTTAGCATATATTCATGAAATGTTTTATCAACATGCATCGTACATGATTATTTCCAGCATAGGTGATAACAAAACCATTAATTTGCATTCTAATCACAAAATAACTGTCCATGATAGCTGGGGCGTTAATCGTGAATTCATAGAACGTGGTACTTTGAAGACCTAATGAGCTAATAGCCCATTGTTCTGCTCTTGCTGACAATCGATACGAACCTGGTGAAAATTATGAATACGTTTACTACTCCTTACAAATGTTTAAAAGTATACCTTCTACTTGCGTTTACATATACACATCAAAGCAATACAGCATGAAAATGATGCCGTGACAAACACAATATATTGTGCTTTTCACCTCACGTCAGTTTGTATAGGATGCATTAAACTTGATCAAGGCGCGTTAATATTTAATGTTTTAGACACCATGAATGCAAGAACGTGCAGTGGCCGTAGCGTGGGGTTTGACCGCCATGTGCTGTATCCTAATTGGTTGCCTCCTGCCTTAGTCGTAGCGCACGTTTGACGGCTACAAACACACGTATATGAAAGATTTACGTTTCATTTATTGATTGATGAACAACATAACAAGATGCCCATGAATACATTGGAGAACTTGGCGAACTGTAACAAGAAGTTCGACAAATTTCAGAAGTTTTTATAGGATTTGAATTTTTTGGCAATTCAACTTATTTTCATGACCATCGCATGTATATTGGTGATTTATATGAGCAATCAAATTTATTAGAGGAATCACATTTTCCGGGTCCATGATAGACTGACCATGATTCGGCTGACACAAATAAAAGAATATTTTATTAAATAGTACCACGGCGTGCCATTTTTTCGCGCCCCTCGAGCCGAGCGCGGAGCAGCGGCGACCTTAGTGCTGCGCGAACAGGTCGGCTGTTGTTAACAAACCAGTGAAGAGCCAGCAGAAATGACACCCACTGTGCTTCAAACTTACTTTGTGAGAAAACTGTCAGTTATTTACATCAGACATGATTAAGTCATAAGTTTAGAATTGAATGGGCTTCCTCCGAGAGTAAACCAATTCACAATACACGACGGAAAAACGAGGCGATTTCAGTCCCATTTTAACTTTGAATCGTTCGTGACCGGAAATGACGTCAGCGACTTCCCCAAATAATTATAATTCGGTTGACATTTGACCCACGTTTAATGACCGTCGAACGCATTTTATCGATTATATAAGCAATCGAAAATTTGACGAAAATTTACTAAGTGAAATCAGTTTTTCCAATTCAACGCGCTTTGAAAACGACTAATATTTTTATAGCGTATGACAATTATCATCGTTTGGTAATTGTATCAGCTTTTAGAAAATTTTACTTTTTAAACGATAGGACAGGCCAGCCTCTGACCTTGCTATGCTACCACCTATTCCCAAAAGCTGCTCGAGCATATCAATGATTTCATAATAGTATTTTTTCACAACACTTACTGCTTGTCCTCATGCACTTAATCGTTTATCAATCACTCTCTTAACACCGTGACTGATGACTTTCATAAGCATATCAAATCGATGAGCGGAAGAGGAAGACAATGTAAACAATCGTTCCATAGCTCAAAAAAATGCAACAGCAGCCGCATGGACACCTGCTAAATTAAGAGAATGGTTCGAACAAGGCACCGGCAGTGAAAGAAGCTTATGTTATCAGTCCCTTATAAACATATCCACGTTAGCCCAATGCTACTTTCGAAAATTATCACGCCGCTTGACGTTCGTTTACTCGACTGGAGGAAAAGCTGTTTAGTTGGTGCCAGAAGACGGATTACCTGAGTAGCGGTGCCGAACGACTTTCGGTCAACCACTCGAGCTGCTTGAGTAGAGAAGAATTTAGTTTTCAATTGATTTGAAAGATTTTTCTAATTAGTCGACCAACACGGTCACAGCGTTCGAGATAATTAAATAGACCAGGTCATGTAAGGTCAAGAAGTCCAGTATGTGACTGTAACGACGGCTAGCGTGTGTATGCGAAAACCTCATAATGGAATAATAGCTTTTCTGGTCATTTGCATTAGCAGCCATGGCACAGCTCATCGTGCTCATCCTGGTGGTGGTTTATCGTGGCTCGCCTCTTGTCGTTGCCTGACGCCTTTCAAACATTACTGATAACGGTCCGACCTGACTCCTTTCGCCTTTTTGCTATAACATTCTAGTCATGTCTGGGAAGCCATATCTCGATGACCGCATATAGGATATATATTAAACTTACATGGTTATTTAGATGCGGATAAATTACCTACTAGGACCAATTATAAGAAAAACATGCAAGATCAAAGGTACTTTTTTGCAAAGCAATGCAGTTAGAACCCCTTGCTGTTGGAGCGACTCGTTTGAACCATCACTTTGTAGTCCTGTTTTGTCCGATGGCTAGTCAGTGACAGCGTAAATCATACCTGATGCGACGTGTGTCTACACTCATCGAGTACAACCTCCTTGAAGTTAATTTAGCTTATCGCTATAATAGTTTGAAATGTCAAATAAACTTTGGCAGCATGGGAGAGTTTGGGTATTGTCTACAGCAGCATATTTACAGGTAGGTGACAACATACTTACCTGAAGCGAACTAATAATTCACGATAATAGTGGTCAGCTATATTTTATTTATATTTAATTACTACTGGCGAGCAATTACAATATCCGGTAAGCATGTATATAACTAATTAATTAATCTATAAGGACGTGCACATTCGTCACAACAGATGAATATATATTTACAGAAGACATATATATGTAACTTCCTCCACCACTTCACCTCACAGCATCATGCTCCTTGTCTTATGACCAAGCTGTTGTGTCTTTTATATGGAAACAATCAGAAGCTAATATCAATCTGTAATCATAGGTTGGCACTTATGTGAGCGACTGCTGAATTCCTTTTCGCCCATCCGCCAAATTAATAAATCCCCTGTAAGTGCGGCTCTTTAGAGGTTGCCAGGAAACAACCAGTTGGATCCTTATTTTTCCTTTGACTGCCACTAGATTTGCTTGTTTGTTCCCAGAGGTAAGACAGCTGCAGACGTATGTAAGGATAGGTTGTTTTGATCTACTTAACCAAACCAACACGCCAGGAAGTGTTTATATAAAACAATATCATCACATCTATGATAAATTCTTCAGCTATGCGAATATCCAATTGTTTACTGCATGAAAAAAAAGTTCGACTTTAACCTGGAGGGAGGCTTGTAATTATGGCTCAATGATGTCTGGCAGCTGAGAAAACAAGGAGAAACATACTACTGAAGCGGACTGATGTCAACATCGCCGTGGATGATGACAATATATGCTTAAACCTATCATTTACACACACACTCATGCATTATGTGAATCTTGCATTTACTCACACACACACATATGCACAATTTAATCCTTGTATTTGTACAGAGAGTGAAAAAGAGATAGATCAAAGATAGAGAGCGAGATGGAGGAAGAGATAGAGAAAGTGTATGAGAGAATTAAATTGAAAGAGATAGAGGGAGAGAGGATTAGTGAAGGTGAAAGAGAGTGTGAGAGAGTTATAGAGAGTGAGAGAGAGTAAGTGACAACGAGAGAGAGAGAAAGAGAGAGATAGATTGAAAAAAAGAGAAAGAAAGAAAGAGAGAGGGAGACAAAGAGAATAAGAGAAAGCGAGAGAAGGTGGAGAAATAGAGAATAAGAGAGAGAGTGAAAGTGAGAGAGAGCGAAAGTGAAAGAGATATGTAGAGGGAAAGCGAGAGAAAGTGACAGAGAGAGGGAGAGAGTGAGTGAGTGAGTGAGTGAGTGAGTGAGTGAGTGAGTGAGTGAGTGAGTGAGTGAGGAGTGAGTGAGTGAGTGAGTGAGTGAGTGAGTGAGTGAGTGAGTGAGTGAGTGAGTGAGTGAGTGAGTGAGTGAGTGAGTGAGTGAGTGAGTGAGTGAGTGAGTGAGTGAGTGAGTGAGTGACTGAGATGCTGAGATTATCATGGTTGAATTTTGGATGCATACTCGATTGCAGCTTAGCCACAAATGAAATGTTATTATAAGATAAGTTCCTAGACGACTTCTCAATGATAATATTCAATTAATGATTCTCCTAGATTGAGTGAAAACATCTACGGTGTGGACTTAAGTCTGGTCACTGAGAGGTTATAGATATATCATTCTAATACCAAACATAAGATAGTGGCAGGATTTTGATAGCTAATGAATGTCAAGACATCCTGTCAGTTGGTACATTTACCAAAGCACAGCCACTACGATTTATCTACAAAAACAAAGAGATGAAGCAGTTAAAGTATGAAGGAAGAACCAGCAGTAGTTGTCACTCGTAATTCTCCTGTATATTGATGTGGGACAAAAAGGGGCAATATAAATAAGAATAAATTTAAGTGAAATAAAATGCCTTTGTTTGAAATTTGTTGATGGTGATGATGATTATGATGACGACGATGATGGCTAAGATAGCGATATTTACGATGCTGATAACGCAACAGAAAATGTACGACAAACACTTTCTGATCAGATGATGGGCGATGTTTAAATGCTGATCACCCAATTTCACACGGATGGAAAAAAGAAACTTTTTAAGGAATGAATAATTAACTATAATCAGCTCAAGCCGACAAACTGCCAAATGCTGGTAAGATGAGTTGCTCAAGTGGGACTTTTTATTGTGAAGGAAAACCTAAGCAATATTCCTATATATAATAGCTAAAATTAATTACCCGATCATAAATAGCAAAACTATATTGCTTCGATATTATCAGCTGCCACTCTCCACTCTGTCGTGCTAGGATGAGAAGAAAATGTCAGGTCACATACTCCATCTCCATATCGCATCATGTCTTCTCGTCAACATATTCACAATTCGGATGAATCAGAACGCAAAGAGTGTGCACTTCCATCCACCGCTGGTTCGTCCTACTTGTTTTAATGCTCCATTACCCATTACCCCATCAAATGTGTTTTCATTCCCCCGACAGCAAATTGCCTTAGCGGTTTTGCATTACCAGAGGACTGTTCTGTTGAAGCATGATACAGCGTGTTTCAACGGGTCGGAATGAAGCTTAATGATACTGCTCGGTCTACATCAACACTCGTATCTTACAACAATCGCCAGTTCGTTTAACGGTGAGTCGGTCTATGGTATTTTTGGAAAAGACAAGACGCATCACGCTCTAGCTGGTTATCTGCACGAGTTTATATTGAAGGCTTCCTTGGCATTATTACTGATCTACACCACCAGGGAATAACAGAATGATGAGCTGTAATAAGCATCTTAGGCTGATACCAGAGCTTACGCGTCTTACAATAAGCAAGTAAGAAGCTTTGCAAATGGATGTATAGAATAGAATAAAGCTGCTCGAACACCATTGTAAAGAGATGCACTTGTGAAAAACTATGGTTTGTGACCTGCACAGTGTAAACACCGACCGGCATTGTTGAGTAAATCAACCACTTCTGCTTCAAGTGGTAGAAATGAACTGATTGCTGGAAAGAGAGAATTTTCGAATTTCACTTATGTGTATAACAGATACATTTTTAAATGCAAACAACATGTCATGGATTTTGTAGTGATCAACATAAATATATGACCACTGTAATCATAGAAACACACAAGATTGTGTTGATATAGTTAGATAATATTCAAGTAATTGACAAATGTACTGTTAGCTATGTTAATTGCCCGACCTGAACAACGCCATCTTGCGAACATCCACCAGTCCTTCTATGAGGGGATGGGGGGGGGGGGGGGGGGGGGTGGAGGGAGGAAATGTCAATCTGGCCGTTCAGCTTGTCTATGGTTACATTGATTTAGTACGTGATGCACGATGGCCAGGTTATCATTTTCCCCAAGTGTGTATCCCCACCAAACGCGCTGCTTGATCGTTCTATGGTTAACCCCTTTGTTTCCAATGTCTTAAAACCCATTCCTGAAATAACACCCCTACCCACGGAGTAAAGCTCCTTTTCTTTGTAGACGCTGTCGTATACCCCTTGCTTGTTTCCGGAGCCTTTACCTCGTTCATTTTGATCACGAGTTTTATCTGAGAAGCAATCACATTTAGCTGTACTTAAAACGCCAAACATGCTTACACCATAAGTCAAATCCAGCAGGATATTTGCAGCATTGTAAAACTAAGAGATATTTACTGGAAAGGGTGTGTGACATTTTTGAGTTCTAATTTTGTCATTGGCAGCTACATAATTACAAGCCAGTCATTGGGCTAATTAAAAACCAGCTCGTGTGTGCTGCGACGTGGGACAATATTGACACGAGATTCTTTTCTCCCGAATACGAAGATGTAATGCATATCAATTGATAATTAGACTCACGTTCTTTATAATGTGCATTTAACGCTTGTTTGAATGTGCATCCAACAATGTGGTTTATTTAATGACTTAATCCCTACGAATATTCATTCTGTCTTGATGTTGTGGATGTTGTGTTCAACACTCTAATTATGTTTTTGGTCTTTTGACATAATTCAGATCAAGGTTCGGTATTTCTGGTGTTCGTAGTTTATGATATAGCTAACTGACCTCAGTTGTACTAGCTCACTGTTGTGACAGAGCGTTTTCCCATGTAGACGATATGCAGAGTGCGTACACAACCGAAAGGTGTGGCTCTTCAGCAGAAGGCGGGTAGTAATGAGTTCAGAGCTTTTGAATAGCTTGAATGCCCTTAATCCTGATATATGCTTTCATGCTGTAGTAAACGTTATTTATATGAGTCTTCAAGCGTCTGTTCGCAGGAAAAATGTCTTTCCTAGAGGATACAGATGTTGGCGTACGTATATGAATCCGAATCTTGGTTGTGAGTTCAACGATATTTGCACGCAATGGTGATGCATTGTATCCGACTGAAATACATATGAACCTTTCTGACCGATGTGGTAATTTGATGGTTTGATGAACATTGTATCTATAAGCTCGCCATCATGAGTATTGTATATTCTATTCTTCAATGAAAATGAATGCCGGTACGCTAAACCTGCCTAGGTGTTTACACATAAAGGTGTGCACAACAAGCATGCTGATCTTACAGGCAATTATATTCTTCTGCGAGACACATATGACGACGACGACGACGACGACGACAGCGGGTCACTTATGGAGCACGTTAGCATGCTGAAGCAATCATCTAATAGACCTGATGGCAGCAACAAGGTTAAGTAGCGAGTCCACAACGTAGTTTCCCGGGATTTCTTAGCTGTTTTACGACTGGTCTCATCCATTGTGTAAAGACACACATAACCAAGACATAGGCGAACGTGACAATTGAAGAAAGTTCTTGAGTCATTCATTAACGGAAAGTCTCGAACTTATGATCTGCGTAAGGCTGATATTGGGATTCATAAGCATAAAACTGTCAAGTTGCTAACAGCTACCACATTGAGTTAACTGTTTATCCTTAATTCCAATTCATACACCAGCATGCTTTACCTGGTTTTTGGCATATCGTGAATAATTCTGGTTAACATAAACAAGCGACTTAACGTCTTATGATGCATGCATGCATTGTTTGATCCTCCTCGTGACATTGTACTCTACATAGCAACAATAAACATTTACTTAACAAGATTAAATTTGATCCTAATCGGAAATTGACCTTGACATATGAAGTCACACCTACATATTAAAGTAGCTGCTTAAACTATATTCATTCAGCTTTATTGCGCCACACGCTACACATACCCCTACACGGACACAACTGTGTTTAGTGGAGTTATTCTTTATATACGCCCGATATTCCCATTGTCCATGAATTTATAGAAGTGCAGCTAATTTGGATGCCTTCTACAGGCCGCACGTACGCCTGAACCTAAGCGCACGTATCAATTTGTAGTTACTGGTACATATGGTGTATTTGCTGCTGCATCTTCACTCTAACTAAAAATTTCTTCAGTAAATTTACTGAGTTGAAGCAAGACAGGAATAAACTCATCACATTAGACAGTAACAGTAAACACGTCATCGCAGCAGTTCAAATATACTTTCCCCGTCGCTACAAACATTGACGAGCTAATTTGGCTATTCTAGCCATTATCGACATCATTCGATGTTGTCGATAACGATGATTGCCAGTAATGCCATAGTCCGCTTGCATGAATCAATAAAACCCCTTAGACATTATTGACTTTTATGGCGTTGGGATGTGATATCACCAAGGCAACAGTCGGGTGGGTGCTGGCATTTCAGGCGCGTTTTACCAATACCGCAAACATCTTTTTCATCCCAATATCGAAATGTTAGAAATGTTTATGTTCCTTGCCATCATTGACTGAATATGATTTTGTAAGACGGTTTGATCTGAGCTAATCTTAACATTAAATTCAGACATATACATAAGTGTTCAGGAACTTTGAAGCTTAGAAATACATAGAGTAATTAATGGTTTGAAAACAGCAATATCCCAACTGTCATCATCACCATTATTCTCATTTTGCTTCTCAACATCATCGCCATGATCATCATGATCATCATGATCATCATCATCATCATCATCATCATCATCATTATCTTTTTAATAACCATTCTTCACCATGTTGTACTTCGAAAATTAGTTTATTTGAGTATGAAGGTATGGCAGAATATAAAAGCAACTGATGGAATGTGTTAAAAACAAGTGACCACAAACATGTAGCATTCCTTTCTTTACCAGCATTCATAACAGTATGTCTCATGTTGGAATTACAATACACGTAGCCGACAGTGCCATTAACATATATGTTGTGCATTGCAACTATCTATGTCAGGATATATATTGATTCTCTAGAAGAAGATATCATCTACACTGCTACAAATCATGATTGCAACTTTCAATCATAACTTGACTGAACAGTAAGCTGTGAAATGTCGGTTTAGGTGAGCGTAATTGTTTCCAATTAAAGAAGGATTAGTGAGCTCAGAGCAGTCGGCAAATGAAGTATTTGAGACAAACTCCTTCATTAGATAACCCACACATAGTATACGATGGTGTTGATTATATGTTTGATATATCATCAATCATCCTGTATAGAAAGCAGCATTGGTGTAAATTTTGGAGTATCCGGCAATGCACACAAAAATAAACAAATGGATATGAATGCTATTGTGCACGTTAGCAAGACATACCAGGCAAAACAAAGAGACCACTTTGCATAACTATTACATATCATTATTTATGATCAGGTTATTGTTAGTGTCAAGTACGTGATAAGGAGACAACAATGATTTTTTGTACGTAGTAGATAGCAAACTATTAATGATGATAAGTGAATAATTCCCAAAGGCTGCGCAAAAAACATATCTGGCTTCAGGACGAGCATCATGGTCATCACATGGTGTATACTTTTGTTTATTACACTTTATTGCGAAAACATATCACTTGTGTCACCGGAGCCAACTTACATATAACTGTTGACATTATACGATCCCTTGAGCTATTGTGATGCTCTAGAGTTTGCTTGATGAGTCACTTTATCCCCATTCAGTGTAAGCATCAATCAAGACATAATGGCAGCGACGCAAGTTCCGGTTGGGTACTGTACATTGTGCTTATTTTCGTCTTTGGGTATTGTACCATGAATTCAATAATAAAGGGATTAGATGCCAGAATGTTTTATGTGTCAGCTGCACAAAGTGACTGCATAATGTGCATCAACATCAGTGCAATTCTTAGCACTAAGCATATACATCCCACGGCTGGAAAACGCCGCCATGAAAGAAAAACCACCTTTTGTTTATGTTTTATGTTATATTGATAGATACCAATTGATGATCCACATTATCAGTTCAGCTTTCCTAGTTTATATAGCGCCAGCACAAGTGGTATTGTGGTCGTGCAGTGTTCATTGTGATTGCGTTACTTGTTGTTTTTAACCGTCTCACTCTTCTATTTATTTGGTTCTTTTAAATTCAAGGTATAGTATTTGCTGAAGCGCGTAAAATATATGCAGTAACTTCTATTGAATGTTGTGAAGATCGTTCACTACCTTTGTGAATGACATGATATGTATTTGTACCTGCTTGTTATAGCATGAATTGTTCAATTATACACAATTACCATCTACTTGAAATCGTGATATGTCTGGTCGTTATAGAATATTTTGCTAATTGCATTAATGTGCACGTTTTTCTGGAATTAATCGGCATCAAAATGACTTACAAATCACTTGTCCATTTGCTAACATGCACGCAGTTAATTGTCTTTTTTAATTTTATTGGATGCTAGAAGTCGACTGCGCCTAAAGGTTATGCTAACCTACATAATTGCAGGTCCGAACAACCACAAGGTTGGGTTTTGCTGAAGTCCACGCATCTCAGAAGATGTATTAAATATCATAATATATGTTATTGCTTGACAAATTACATTGGTGAGTGCACTTATGTAGTGCAATAAGTCTACCAAAAAATAAATTAAATTTCTAATCGCTGACACTTAACGTCTTATTCTAGTCCTTGCTTCTAATTTAAACTTGGCTTGGCATGGTTCTGCAACATATCTTAGCCAATTAAAAGCGTTGCCGCTATCCAGGAAATATCCAGTTTATAACTTCATAACACCACAAAGCGTTTGCTGTAATGGTCAATGCATGCGCAATCTAATCAAACTCGGCCATGACAAACGTTGAGATGGCTTGTGGTTTATTGCTATTTCATGAACCTTTCGTTAATGTTGATTGGTCCTGTGAACGCATATTGCTGTGTGGGTTATGTTCACAGGATACTGTTAGGAACACATGGGTTTGAAGCCGTGACATCGTGACTAACATGGCCTTAGGACGGAGCTTACAGTGTCATAAGATCCAAATGAAGCTGTTAGACACGAAGCTAAGAAAAAGCTCATATGTTGTTGCATAATTACACTTTCTACGTTGATGGTTTGTAGCTTCAATACGGGACTTATGCAATCACGTGGACAGCGTAGTAACATGGTCTAGTGTTGTTGGCAGGGCCCCCGATATTGGTTAGATAGATAGAATGATACTTTTTTGCATTGTAATTGGCTCAATTCATGCACTTTGCTACAAATGGAGCACAGCGTGAGAATTTAACCTGAATGCTGCATTAACCTGATTTTATACATTTGGTTTGATGCAAGCTGTCATTACAGGTGTAGATGTGGTTGTTATGCTTGTCGCTTTATAAAACGGGTTTTGTTTTTGTTATCTGCCGTCGCCCTTTGACTATGGATCAATATCCTGTGGCTGTTTTGACCTTTAGAATTTCGAGGGCCATGTAGCATTTGCCATGATGGACAATCTGTGCAAAGCAATTGTAAGAAAAAAAACCTAATGATTATTTGCTCCTCTTACAAATATGGCCCCACACGTGGATCACCTGATTTTTGGGTGCAACGTATTAAGCATCGCACTCACTGTTATGCCCTGACTAAATGTATTTCTTGTAGTCTTGTGTAATCAAGTGGCTTATTTCGCTTAACCATAATTGGCATAATAATGTACTTTAAATCAAGGCCAAGTAGTGGACCGCTAAGAGCAATACCTGAATTCATGTACGGCCAATGAGCACTATATGAATATAGCTAAGTCAACGGCGTTAGCATTATGGCTATCTGTGTTGGTCGTCTACACCTCCCATATCGTCGCTGTTCAGTATATGTCAGCTTGTCTACCTCTTTAAATTGCACAAGACACTCATGCTACGAGTGTCAATTGTTCATGTAGGCCACTGAACATAGGCTAAATTGTAAATGATTGACGGTCGCAGTAAACGAACTTTTTCAATGAAGTAGTTTCCATTTAGGTTGAGTGGCGGTTCCTTGGAGGTGCTCGTAATCATTGACGATGTCGAAGCTGTACGTGAATACCGTGACTTGTGACTCTTTATAAGGAAGACCCTCGCCTGATATAGCAGGCTTGGGTGCGATGATAATAGTTCTGAGCATAGTTCTATGGAGCTTATTGGCTGTATCGTTAAATAAAACTGCGCTCGAGCAATGTGATTAACTCTTAGGGACGAGTGGCTGTACATGTCGTGTTAGAATGATGGATTACCCAGCCAGAGATGAATGAATAAAAGCTGCATATCTTCCGTATTCACGTACGTACTTATTCACGCAATTCGCATGTCGTTTTCGATTGATTGTCTAATGATGCTCTCAGTTATATACGTTTGGTGATTTAGTGTACCTTATAGTGACAAAAGACTGTAACAGGCCAACGCCACTTTGCCGGTGCCATCTTCCCATTTGGAGATCACAGCAGCACTGTATATGTCTTTATTGTTTGCATTGCGTTAGTATGTCCATTAGCGTAGCCTACCAACAACACGCTATTCTCGCATGTTTTGTAACCCTTATGTGGTGGCGGTGAACAGCATTTATCTAAAATGAAAAAAGTCACATCATTTTGAGCAATTATTGAATGGAAGGTACATGCAGAATCAAATTCAAGATCATTCAAAAAGATTTACCAGGTAGATTTGAGAAATTATGTGGATTATATTACACCAAGAACACTGCGAATCATATTGCAGACGCTTTATCAGAGGGACTGTGATTTAAACCTCAGAGGACAAGACACGCACAAGATAATAATGCTAAATAATGAAATAAACTCCTCTCGCCCATTGACTGACCACTGTTGCTGTTAGTAGGATACATTGACCCATCGGGACAGGGACAAAACAAAGGCGATATGTTTTTTTCTTGTTATAGCTTGAAAACTAAGCTATTCTGACATTATTACCTTTTGCATTATTTCTGATCTTGTCTTATCTTATATAATTCATGAAGGCCTAGCTTTTTAGAGCCGGCTGTAGTTTTATCCTTAGGTAATATAAATGTTTCTTAACTAGAACCGAATCTTTCCCTATAAGACACCAGGAAGAAAATGACATTTATAAAGCTGCATTGTTTGTCAAAACATGGCCAGCAAAAGTGGCTCCGTGATGGCGGTTAAGTACAACGACAACCCTTTTACGTCTTTGCATACCATTGTAGATCAACAAGACGGTAATCCATTATTCTGACACCCTATGGATAGTCTCTTCTCCCTAACAGGTAAACAGCTTACTTGAGCTCTGTGTTATATATTGACATAGCTTGCGAACTCTGTGATATATATTGGCACATCCGGTAGACAACATGGCTATATGTTCATCGCGTCAAATCCTCCCGTGTATGTGCTTCAGTGGTGCGATACTTTGTATAAGCAAAACATTCGTTTTATAAAGCAGACAGATGACTTAGTCAAATGGTATCTATCGCTTTGTGTCGTTTCCACCTCAAATACCGAAGCATTTATCGCTGACGTTCTTTTTACTTTCCCTATCCCTTTTAAAACTCGTGATTACTTTCGATTTGATCTACATATTGCCTTACGACCCCTCGTCTAATACAAAGACGTTAGTTTGGTGCTCGATTTATCAACTGGTTGACGTAAGAATCAATTTCGAATACAGTTCAAGATGGCTAGCCGCATTCGAGCTATCAGTTGTTCTATCATCCACTGAACAGCCTTGATACGGGAGACCGATACGAGCCCTAGCAATAGCACTCTTATTTATGGCCACAGCTGGTGAAGAGTTCACGCATCGCAAAACTAGCAGCCACTTTACGCCTTATGCAACTGGTGAAGTTTGCATCATGTTGGCATGAATGGTAAATGGTTGTAGAATTACCATCAATATACTCACATGAGAATTTGATCACGGTTGGAGAATTAATCATTGTCTTTCACTAGCCTTAGCTCAGAGATAGTTTGTCATATGGAATGCTACACAAACCACGAAATTCCGAAGGACACGAAAACTAGAAGAAATCCGTTCACATTCAAAGGGCAATGCCACAAACACACGGCCATTGTTAAAGGGGAAAACCACGGAACAATATTAACTAAGTGGCATTGAAAATGTAGATCATTTTAAAAGTATAAAAAAGAAGTTAACAGCATATATTTTACACTTCTTTTAACCATTGTTCTGGCTGTTAACAATGTATTTATTCAAAACCTATGGTAATCGGGGGACAAGGGGATCATTATTGTCGAAGGGCGGCCTACTAAGCGTGATGTGTTGGAAATATATGTCTTGCGCCTTACTCATGAATATATCTAATTTGTACATAGTATTCGATGCGATGGTAAGTCTTAAATGCTGCAAAAGACATTACATATCGCTAGAACCCCAGCAATTCTGCTGCTGATTGTAAGGTACCTGTCATCTAGCAGCCTATTGCAGTGGACCAACTCTGAGTATATATCAGCAATACCTACTGACCAGCTGTAGCACATGAAATAGAATGTACCAGTTGCATCCATACCTTCTCTATTCCCGGCCATCCTAATAGAAATACATAATAACATGTTGATACACAACTTAATTTATGATTTTCTGCATCAAGAGTCAACTCACAAATCAACATTAGACAACATATATAAGCGGGTAGTAAAGATAATCGCCATGGGCTATCTAAAGGGAGACTGAAACATTCGTGAGGGGTGAGGGCCTATTGTCTGCAATAGTACAGAGTACTTATGAAGCATCTCTCTTTTTTGTCTGGGGAGTATAGGAATCATGTTCGGCTAACTATAATGATCACTATACACAAGAGTAAATGGAATAATCATTTACCTGGGGATTCAGGAGCATTGATGAGAGAAGCCACATGACGAACGAGGAAGCCCACCAGAATGCAAATATAATTGAAGGCTCTTTAAATACAACCCCATCAAATATTCTCATGAACTGCCCTACCAATGAAACCGTCTCCAGTCACCACGTGGCTAGACTGCTTGTATCTCATCCCTTATCGAAACATTAAATTATCACCGGCGAGAATGTTATTACGAACAATTGCTACAACCACATACCAGATTTACCGTGGCATCAAAACTGATTTTTGCAATTGGATCAGTCAGCGATAAATTGATACTGTATGCCGTGTCGTGAGGCAATGTAAGCCACGATGTCAACGGAACACGATCTTGAACCACGTCCACGTGCAGAATATACTGTCAACACTCCTCCTCACCGCAAGATTCCTCATACACGATTACCTGGGTTATGGGTTCGGTATAGAATATGGACGAGGCTGTACTCGTAATGTGGGATGAATACGACAGGTCGACAGGTCCTGCTTAGAGTTTTATTAATGCCACAGTATATACATAATTGTACTAATTATGTGCGATGGTGAGAGATTGGGATGGTAGCATTTTTATTTACATCTCATAAGAAATGTAGGCGACGCCTCGCAAATATCCAATAAACAACACTGCTGACTGAAGCAGGCGCCAAAGCATGATACCTGGACCACTAATTAGCTGACTGCTGTGAGGCAGGCAGCGTCTAAGTAGGTGTCACGCAGCGT
Source organism: Urechis unicinctus (assembly GCA_034190875.2). Classification (NCBI taxonomy): domain Eukaryota; kingdom Metazoa; phylum Annelida; class Polychaeta; order Xenopneusta; family Urechidae; genus Urechis; species Urechis unicinctus. Next base: position 31,575,272 of record CM067346.1, read on the forward strand.
GAATATGTGATCAAAGGGGCGGCGTTAACAGCATGAGTTATTTGTACTCGCCAGGGTTTCTACACTGATGCTAATAAGCGTATAATTTACCATATCGGGACGCCAGATACCAGGTTCACAAAGATACAAAGATTTGCAATTATAATAATTCTTCAAACAGATCGAATCAATGGGTATATAGTGACGGTAAAATATAACTACAGCTACGAGCGGGATCATTGCGTTGCCACTACATCGCTAGGACTGCGGCCGTTTTTCTGACAGCAGAGATATACAAACCTGCTTTCCATTAACGCACTGACAGTGTTGCAATAAAGAAGATGATTAGTACATTCAGGGGATATTTTAGTAGAGCCAGCACGTAACATTAATCCATTCTCCATCTGATTGGGTTAATAATTGGATTTGTTAATGATTGTAACGCATGGTCAGTAGTAAATATGGATATTCATGTCTAATTAGTTCTCTGTCAGCATGCCAACTTTGATTGTGAGACACGGCCAGGCATGATAGACGCCTTTAAAAGACAGGGTGATGTGTGCAAAACGAGAGGGCAGGACTACACTAGGCCCAAGTTTCCACCAGTAATATGATTAGCAAGACCTCGAACATGCTCATCATCGTATCTGCTATGGTACCGTTGTCATGCTGCACTTACTGGATATATTTGGGTAAACGCAAGAGAGTGTATACTACTAAACCATAATGAGGCCTATTAACTGCAATCCTCCGAATCTATAACCAGGTGCTTGTCGCGTGGCAACAAGAACAGGGAAATGGGTCGTCAGCCCATTAAGTTATCAAAGGAACTGGATTATATCAAATACAAAGCGCAGATAAATTGTGTCATGATTTCCCGACCAATGCCGTGTTGTCCGTGAGGGGAGGAGAGAAAACGCAGCATATCGATAAGATGACAACACTGCAACTGCTCATATGCGCATGTAGTTGTGCATACATGTCCTTAATGATAATGATAATCCCACAGGCTAGTGTGTAAATCAAAACCATGACAAAAACATAGCCCATGGATGCCATGCTATTATTGTTTCATTTTCTTTTCTCCGACTTTCATAACAGGCTTTAACCTTTGGCACTAATGGTGAATTCGCAGAACAGGTATGTGTTTCTATACCCTGTCCTCGTCTAATCCTGCGAGTTTCCATGACAACATAATGGGTAGGTAATCCATGGCCCTGTTCTCTTTGACGAACGACATCATGATTTGCATTAATATGCCTTATCATAATCGCTTATGAGTGCTGACGATGTTCGTGAAAACGCATTTGTCAAACAATAAGTGGTGCACCCACTTAACAGTTTGTCAATACAGCAAATGCGCTGACGGGGAAATGTTTATCAGGGGTTAATAGCATCAGCTGCCATGCTCCCACTGCGTCAGAAATAGTTCCATTATATTGTTGGCACGACGCTTCAGATCTCACGAATAAATTGGATTGCTTCTAAATAAGAATATTAACCATCTTTTATGAAAAACTTGGGTCTTAACAATTACAGCTTTATATGTTTGATAAATTTTACACGCTGGGATTTATGTGACAAGAAAGTGTTTACGTTTTAGATAAGTCGATATTGAAAACATGTTTATTTTGCATAAGAGCTTGTCGCTTTCTTGCACCACTTATTATCTGTCAAGTTCGTTTTCATGATAAGACATTATAATGCAAATCATGGTTATTAGATGTCGTTCGTCAAAGAGAACAGGGCGATGGATTACCTACCCATTATGTTGTCATGGTAACTCGCGTTATTAGGCGAGGTATAGAAACACGCACCTGTTTCACTATAAATGCCACAGGACATAGCCTGTTATCATTCCTCGAAGAAAAAAAGTGATAACTATAATAGCATGGCATCTATGGGATATGTGTTAGTTATCGCATGGTAACGTGGGTGATATGGGGATATCATCCGCGTGACCATGCGATAACATACTTATCGCGATGGCACCTACACGCGATAATCAAGCACGACGCTGTGTCCTAATAATGATTATTAGCTTGAACCTATGTTATATAAGGTATCTGCCTGGGACCTGTCAATACGAGAGGTAGCCCCTTTATCCAACATTCGGCCTCAGCTGCCTGCCAAGATGGTTTCACCGAAAGAGCGTTCAAACTCCACTTCAACTGTTTCAAATAAATTGTCCATTCAAGTACCTTACGGAGTGGCTAGCGTGTGGTCGGAGCGTGGCTGCAAACGAATCAAGGTTAATTTTGTCTTTTAGGTAGCAGGGTTTTTCTGTATTGTTGCTATCTTTGGATTAGCTAGTATCGACTAGTGACTGTAGTGTTATAGTGATGATTAGATAAATATTTTTGTTTCTGTATTTGCCTGGTTATTTGAATAGAATATGCTTCGAAAATTTGTTGTGTGAGATTTGCAGAAATCTCATAACTCCGGTAATCAGAGCTCCGCCGACTTCGCCGTTGCTGATGTTAGCAACACTGTAGCGCAGTAGACACAGCTCGGCAGGTGTTACAATTTCGCGCCTCAGCATGATTTCATGGAGATGGGATAATACCGTGACTTCCCGATGAGCGCTACGCAACCAGATAAGTGGCTGGCAAGCAAATGACACTTGAGAAAACCTTCGTTATTAGACTTGTAAAGTGTGCGTGATATTAAGAACCTTCTTAGTGTTGCCATGCTAGAGCAGCGGTGCTCTGTGAGGGACCATCTCAAGTGAAGTTGTTTATCGGTGATATATCGACACGGTTGCAGTTATCGCATGGCAAACTGTGCATTTGAGGTGATATGGGAAAAAGACCGAGCTTTTTCTCGAGCTCTGATTGGCTGATAGGAGGGTGCCATGCGATAAGTTTTGTAATGATTTTGATTAACAAGCTAGCCTGCGGTATCATTCACTGCATTTAGACACAAATACATGGGCAGATGAGTAGTTGCAACGTAATAAATACGGTATAAAACATCAATCCGGCAAATATATTCACCGTTCAACGGATTGGTGAGTGTGGCAAGACAGCAGTATAATGCCTCAGTCACATTTGCCACGGTGGCCGTACGGTCTAAAATTTCTACGGCCAATAGCAGTTTTACGGCGGTGCAGCATTTCCACGGTCACATACTGTAGCAGTCATAAATATTACGGTTGCCGCACGGCCGTACTTCTACAATCTGAGACACGAGAGGTTGTCGCAGTGGCCCAGGGGGACACACCACAAGAGCTAGGGCTTCACCCTTTGCTATAACTAGAAAGCGCCTACATTTTGAATGACTGCAAACCGAGGCTCTTGAGCGGTAAGCCAAAAGAAAGAGCCCAAACGTATTACTTGGATGGGTAATCCATCATTGTGGCATCCAATGAACAGCCACTCGTCCCTAACGGGTGATGAGATTGCTTGAGCTCAATATCATTTATTGACACGGCCGATAGACTTTATGGAGTTAACATCGCGTCCAATTCAGCTATATCAGTGTTAAAGTTATGAGGGCATATGAATAGGTATGTTTTGTCATCTTTACATATCCTCGCATATGCTTCCGGAGTTGAGAATATCAACAATATGAGCATCCTCACTATCAACTGACAGGATCAGTTTTTTCGGGTTTTGCCCTTGAGCAACGCAATCTGCCTGTATGTTATTGAATAAATAGTTTGTGCGTCGGTTATGTTTCCGGTGACTGAATTCTTCTGAGTATCATTGCTATTGTTAAATGCATCGCCTAGGACAATGGGTAATCATGGCATGACAAAAATGCTAACTACTAAACGTATCACCGTGGACAATGGTTAATTAGGGCATGACAAAATTGCTAACTACAAATGGTCGGAAAAACCCTATTTGTAATCGAATAGTAGAGCAGCTTTATTGTGGAACGATATTGTATTATGTTCAATTTATGAGGAACTGGTCTGTGTGAGGAAGGGTTTTATAAATGCAGTCACATTTTTGACAATTGTTCGCTCCTAAGCTCTAGGCCTGCCTTACCCGAATCACATAATGGCATATCTGTAAATACACATAGGTCTCGTGATATCGACGGGTGACTGATACATATATCACTGAACAGCCACTTCCCACATCATTGCAAGCAGTTTTTGATAACATATTATGTTATAATGTATTTTTTGCCGTCTGGGTCCTGATCATTAAAATTGAAATAGAGACAACTGAATGCATCAAGTTGTCTGTAATCATGAATGATACATCCAATTAACATCAATATATTTGTGTTTGATCATGTGCGTTTGCAATTATTTGCCTAGCATTTAGTATAGGTTATATTTGTGTTATGGTATCTTATTCACTACCGCCAATTGTTGGAGGGTTTTGATACCAAGGTCGGTGACTGCGTGAGTGGTGACCAATAATGCAGCATTATACTAATGATGGCAAATCCGTATAATCCCTTGGTTCACATAATGGCAAAATCAACCATTTGTCAGTGAATTACAGTGAGTGTCAACTATGTCTTTATGACGTGAACCGATGGTGATAAGTTTCATCACAAAAGCATCATTCGTTATGCCGACAACTGCAACAACGAGCTTTGTGCCTTCCTCTATGGCTGATGATAGGTTTATTGTATTGTAGGTTCCCTGAACGCACCGAGGAGATAAGTAAACGCGAGTAAATACGCCAGGCAACTTGCCTGCATGACACGACTCACGCCAGGACGTCAACGGCTATGAAAGCGCAAACACGCACACATACACTGCAATCGAAAATATAATAACCTGCTGCTTTGTGATCGTTGAGTGACGTCGTCCGGTTATAACATTGCGAAGGATGAAAGCTCTACAAATGCAACCCCTTACAAAAGCCCATCCAATATTTTCATCAGCTACCCCGTGGCCGTACCTGGATCGCTAATTAGCTACCAGCTGAGCTACCAACTAGTTGAATCACTAGTGCAATAGGAACGATAGTTGAGAGTATAAAGCTGTATATAAAGCTACCAACGGGAT
>CM067346.1:31582725-31612725 GCA_034190875.2 Urechis unicinctus
ATTACCAATATCATAAGTACAGTCCGACACTTTTCATACACATCAATGCGCCCAATTTTTCTTCACAAATATCATTAAATGATTTCCTTTTTGAATAGCTTCTCATACACACGCCATATATCTTTTATGTGCAAAAAGAGCAGCAATAGAGACGTCTGTCATGATATATGAATTCTGTGTGTAAAAAGAGGGCATTGTTTTTGGCACCGTACACTTATCAGCTGTGCCTGGTTGTTCATCCTGGGTAGTCTGATGAACATGTACGTGTATGGGTGTGTGAATAGATTCTTTCGATGTACTTAACCCCGCAATACCTATAACATGAATCAGACAGGTGGTGATATGTTCGATAAAAAGGTATCATCATATCTTTACTGATTACGTAACATACGGTGTGATCTAAACAACGGCTGCTACCAAACACTATATGTCTACGTTTTCCGGGAAGAAGCTTATCATTCCGGTTCATCCGTGTGTGTGTGTGTATATTCAATGTCATATATAAGCAAGACAAGTTGGTAGTTGTGTGCCATGTCTAAAGCAAACAGCATAATATTTAATTGCAAATAGATATGTGGCACTACAAACAGTTATCAAAATAGAGACTCTTTTACAGCAACTGCAGTGTTGCGGATAACAATCACATGTAGCGATCGATTAAGTCACAACACTTCTATTGTTAATATATTGTTGCAAATACGGATGGCAACTTACCGTCTGTTTAACGGTCTGGGGTGGCCAAATGTATATTTGTATAACATTCACTGCTGACGTTATAGCCGCATCATTGCATCACCAGGTGGTGCGCGAGCATTGATTACTGATTTAAGGCAATAGACCAAAAAATTTACTCCATCAGTCTGGTTTCGACCTTTACTATGGCCATGTTTTAAAGATTTCTGTATATGATTCCTACAAAATACACGATGGTCGAATGCCGATCAATAGACAAGGGTTTAATTTACAGCGTACGTGCCAATGCCTACCAATCTACCCTCACCGCCTCTAAATCATATATTAGAAAATAATAGACTCCTGTTTGTTAGTGGAACACACCCATAGAACAGGCACAGAGTTTTACATTATCGGGTCTTTGAAAGCGTAAAACACATAAAGCGTGCTTTTAGATGATAGGCCCCAAGTGAAGTGATGCTGGCCACTATAAACACCATCACTGCTGTCTGTCAACATACACCGATTCCTAGGATGTGTATGCCGTATATTCGTTTAAAAACCAGATATATTACGTTCAAACTGGTTATTTGCTCATGTTTCTACCTCAGTTGTCCGAGGCAAGTATATATGAAAATGATACAATAATTCGTGGTAACGCGAATAGTACTCACCTATTCAAAAAAACTTTCTTGTAGGACGTACCTCACAAATCACAGCAATTCGCTGTGTACCTGGGTTATCTGAAAAAGCCACGGCAATTTTTAGGCGTTCATCACTCATATAATTCAGTGGCATCTTAATGGGCATGTAGTCCGGTAGATCATTTCCTCATTTACTTTACATCGAACACGTATTGATGATGCTTCTGAAAACAAACCTCTTAACTGCCCTCGCATTCACGCTCTCTTAACCAAAAAGCAAACTCCCTATACTTTGTTTGGTTTGGACAGCAAACCATGAATATGGTGCAAGGAAGTTGTTGTTTGTTATGCAAAATCAACATGCTGTCAATAACGACTAGCCTCATTCGAAGACGCCTCCGTGTTATACCAAATCTCTATGCCAATGGTATATGATTCCACCTCCCTATCTAAACAAGAGGGATCCCATGAGATGACGCATCCGGTAGCATCTCGTGCGTAGGCTTTTCTGAAGGCGTCGGACTGACAGTTTCTAGCTCGTGTTGCTTTCGATTTTCGGAAAAAGTGCAATGATGAACTTGAATGGACTTTGAATCAAGACATTTTTAATGTTATTGATAAAGTTTTAGGACCTATTAGTGTGGACTTATTTTCTTCAAGAATCAATAAGAATAGTCCGTGTTATGTATCATGGAATCCTGGCCCCAAGGAATAGCCACTGATGCCTTTTCTTTGAACTGGTCAGATTTAAAATGCCATATTTTTTTCTACCTTTAAGTCTGCTGGGGCGAATACTTCAAAAGGTGGAGCAAAATCAGGCAAAAGTACTGCTTGTAGCTCTTGTTTGGACGACCCAACATTGGTTCCCAAAACATCTGAAATTTACAACAGCAATACCCATGATTCTACCTCAAGTACCCAATCTCCTCAGTTTACCCCACAACACAGAAATTTCACCCACTTCGCAGGAAATTAATATTGCCGAAACCAAGGCATTTCGTTACATTCTACCTCCCTACTTATGTGTTCGTGGAGGAAATCAACTCAAAAACAATACAGAACTTACGTTGACAAGTGGGTTAAATTTTGCGGTGTCAGGCAAAAAGATGCAATTTGTACCTTTGTGTCGTACTTGATTTTTTGGCCCAACTTTTTCATCAAGGATTAAGCTACAGTGCTCTGAACTCTACCAGATCAGCCATTTCTTCTTTTGTCTCCCTGCCAGATAATGTACCTACTGGGGCACACCAATTAGTGAAACGGTTACTACGGGGGGCATTTCTGGGAAGACCAATGTAACTTGGGATGTTTCAGAAGTGTTGACCTAATTGATTTCTCTGGGTCCTCCAGATAAGATGTCCCTTCTGGATTTAAGGAAGAACCTTTCCATGCTGTAAGCTCTATTGACGGGACAACGAGGTCAAACCTTACATTTGATAGATGTTCGTAATATAACTTTGACTGATGAGTTTGTAAAATTTAGGTTTGGTGATCTTCTGAAGCATTCTCGACCTAGTGTCCAGAGATAACGCTTAATCGTTACTTTCATAAACCTGCACTCTGTGTGGTTACCTTGATGAAAATGTACCTCCGTAGTACTTTACAATTAAGAGGATCAGAATGCAAATTATTCATTTCTAGTATAGCTCCACATAAAGCAATTTCAAGGGATACTTTGTCTAGATATGTTTTGAAAAAATCTCACATTGACCCTTCAGTATTTAGCCCTCATAGTACAAGAGCAGCCTCCTCATATGCTGCTTTTTTGTAAAATGTTCCTTTGCAGAGTATTTTGAGAATAGTTGGTTGGAAATCGGATTGTACGTTTAGAAAATTTTATAACAAGCCTGTTATATCTCACTCTACTGATTTTGCTGATATCATTCTGCACCAGGCTACTTAGATTATTTTTACTATCATGCACTAATGTATGTACCTTCAGATATAAGTCTGTTCATTTTCTATCTTTTTATTGTTGGTAATCGATAGTTTTTCAACACATATCGTTGATCTTTTTTTCAGTTATTACCATCAAGACTTTCCATTCTCAGGGGATCCCTCTTGTTATCCCTCATTGTTTAGATATCTCGGTGGAATTATCATCAAACTTCAACTTACAGGTAAGTCTCGTTTAATTCTAAATTAACCAGTATCTTAATCATGACAGGTTATTAAGTGAGCACAGTGGACGGGATGCGATGAGGTAATACTATTCCGTGTAACTCTTCAGCCAAGCCAGTAACTTACCAGTAAGTGTTGCAATTCGGAGATATCCAGGCAGCAACGTGCTTGATGCCTATGTTTTTTCATGACTTTTCCTAGTCCTGATGTATGCACTTAATGTGCACTAAACCGGATTTTCTTTTGCCACTAAACACCTGTTAGCAGTGAGCATATGCTCATCCCGTCTTAACTGATGGAGATTTATCCGTATGCATGTACTACTTAACTATGAATGCGTGTTCAACCACATTAATTCAGTAAGTCAGGTTGTTCTTGTGTATTTGAGAGATCTGCAGCCACATGCCCCAATACATAACAAACAGAGGCATCTCATTTTTAGCTGCTTATTTACACCATAAGTTATTTTAAAAGACTTCAACTTATGCCCGGTGGAAATATGGCTTATGTTTTATCTGATGTAGGTTAGCAAGTTCGAACCATTTATCTGCGTACGAATGTATCGAATATAATATGAAGCTAGGCAATCGGATAGTCAGCCACTATGCAATAAACGTCTACATAATGTTGTTGCGCAAATAAATCTGTGGCACCTCAAATAGTGCTCTTTGTTGTGGCAACTCATTAGCAGCTCACCACGTGCCAAGGTTATGTGAATAACAAAAACACATAACGGTCGATAACCTGTGAAATCTATATTTACAATATATCCTGTTGTTACGAACGCAAATATGATCGCGACATTAAACCGGAAAGTAATTAATTCCATTACATCATGGTATATGAAACTACACTTTTATTTTACAAACAATGATGATACTTAAGTTATTCAGCGACGTTGCACACAAAGCAACTCATGTCAATGCATATGCAGCTAAATATTGGTGCGATTCGATAAGTCCATGCCATATATCTGATCATAACGAATGTCGACATTATCTATCCACATACAATGCTATCGCCTTCTCTGTAATAGGTTTTTTCCCTGTGGATCCGGGGTTGAATAGGCCCACAATATCCTCCTGCCAGGACCATCGCAACGATGCAAGCATAATCGTTCGCATTTTCTTACAAAATCTTGTTTATTAGTCATCCACGTAAATTCCCCTCGTTTTATGTTTATATAAATATATATATATATATATATATATATATATATATATATATCTATATATATAGATATATATATACATATATATATATACATATATATATATATACATATATATATACATATATATACTTATATATATATATGTATATATATTTATATATATATACATATATATATATATATATATATATATATATATATATATATATATATATATATATATATATATATATATATATATATATATATATAGGATATAAATTAGCGTTCATGTGGTTGAAACATGTGGCACGTTAATGCCTTTCCCTGCATACTCAAGTCCACGACGCCTGTACATTGAGCACGAGATATGAGATAAGATTGATGTCTATGTTGATTAGCTATCGCGTGGCAGACATTAAAATGAAATGGAAGTAGGTCTGCAAAAGCACCATTATTATAGATCCCTGAGCCTCATTAGCTAAGCTAGCACATTAGATATCTATCAGTGATAATTATGTCATATATTAGGAGCCCATGCAAACTCTGTACGCTCCGCAAGCATTGCTGTATGTTGCAATCATTTGTTGTCAAAGGTGCTTATAATAAAGCTACATTAGCTTCTGGTGGCTGCTTATCATATTAACGATAATACATCACATTCAAAGACCCATTGTAACCCTTATTAATGACTGTATTGATTTCTATAATGTATTCATTTATATCTGCAGGAGGCTCGTGCCTCCGAGTGTTGATTACGATTGCCATCATTAACACGTTATTGTCGGTTACATTATAATACCATTGTTATCAGCATCATTTTCGTCATTATCATGATTTTCACCATAATCATTCTTATATATTCAACAAAAACAACAACAATATCATCTCTACCATCATTAAACTCTTTATGGTAATATTCAAATTCATTATTGACGTTATCATCCTTTGTTAAACATTTTGAATCATAGTATTCACCAATGTTTCCAATGTGTAGCGTATAAGCGTTGTATCCACAAAAGACGTCGTGGATATTTGTTTTCAGACTATGAAAGAGCTAGTCACTTCAAATACAGAAAGTCAATATTGGTCATTCGCTAATTGTTGTGACATAATGTACTTTTCGATTTAAAACAATCTGCGAATGCGTTCATATGAATACGGCAACTGCGAAAGGTCAACAACTATGACCCTTTAACCATTGGGCCTAATGATACATAAAGTTGACTGTCCCTCATGATTGATGATGTTTGGTGACATTAAGGGATATATTGACCCCAAATAAGTGATTCTGATTTTTATTACAATTTCTATCCTTAAACGTATTCTTCGTTATAGTTTAATTGGCACAGTTTGACAAAGGATGGCCTTTAGGGTTAAAGGCCTACGCATAGCAATATGAATAATGTCTAATGTGCCGACAGATGACTCCGAGGTATACTATCCTGTTTTAAGGGTCTTCGTTACCTTGAACAACACTTGCAGTATCATCCGAAAAAAATATCGCTGACATCGATACGATACAGGCGCAAAGTTAGATCGTGATAAATAGGTTGGTATTATGATCAACTAGCCGCCCGTATATTTTGATTAGGGAAAAGTGTCACATAAAATAACAAATAATGATTCGCACAACTTATGATGCTCATTTTGCGTCATGTGCAGATATTGATTGGTTATTTTGCAAAGGTATGCTAGAACGACAATGTTGAAATAACATGATGCCATGCTGTAGATATGAAGATTGCTGACAGCAGTATGTCTGATGCAAGTAGGAAAGCATCGATCACAATTCAACTATCAGTCATGCTGACTTCTACTGAGAGCTAAGGCACAGGAGGCAAAGGCAACCTCTTAGGCATCTTGCAACTGATTCAGCTAGCATCTTGTTGGCTCAAATAAATTCAATTAACAGCAAAACATCTGTATTTGATCATGTGTTATACCAATCGCTTGTTGTGAATTTTGCACAGCAAATATTTGTGGTATGATATCTTGTGCACTAGCGCCATTTTGATCCTGCGTTTTACTGTTACTACAGTTGTTTACGAAGAGGCTGACAAAGCGGTAACGAGCAGTTGGTGCAGATGACACTCATGAAGTAGGTGACTCAACAGCAACATTACATCATAAAGCGCCCATTTATAGCAACTAATACTCACACACGACGACGAGCCCTGCAAACTATGGCCTTGCATTCATATTCCAGATCATGCCAGGTATGCAAATGATGTTTTCATCAGGATTTCTACAAAATTTGGAAATAAATTTGACGGGCACCTGAAAACAAGTCGGAGTAATGCCCTTTGTTTCTCATACTCTTATCATATATGCCTTCAGAGTGGCACTCTTGCGCAAACATTTACGAAATAAATATTGTCAAACACCAAAGAATATTTCGTTGACTCATAAGGCACGATTTACACTCACGAAGCACCTGTCATTCACGACGAATAGAACAAGACATTTATATCAATTCAACCTCTCTCTAAGTTAGCTTGTTGCTACGATCATCTCCCACCATAAGTCAATGGCGCCAGCTCATTAAATAGAATGGCAAAGTTGCCTTCATTTTGGATACCTATTATTCATCCTGCAAAAGTAATTGCAATTTGTATAACCATACTGTTGTACACACACGTACGTACGAAGGAAGCATTGTTCTAGGTGTCTGTGTGGGAGCTGAGAATATAAATGTCCGTGCCTGTCTAATGACAGGGTATTTATGTCGAAACTCCTCACTCCGAATACGGATCAAAAAAGCATTTAGATGTTGCAGCGTATCTGTTTGCCCATAGTGATTAATATCTGCTAAATTTATTTAGCTTTAAAGTGCTTATCGCACGGTTATAGGTACTTCGCTGAAATCAAATCATAGTGTTATCAATAAACTCAAACCGGTCCAATAACCGTCGCATCTGATCAGTTAAGGCCAAAATTTGATAAAATGTCAGTTCGAAATAGCGCGCCCGACAAAACGTTGCGGCAGCCATTATCTAGGTCAACCATGCGTGTGACGTCAGGTAAGGGAGGCCGTTCTCAGAGACGCACGGAATTTCCCCGTTGTTTACATTGTCGGAGTTCGTCTCTCGTGTTTGGGATTTTGGATCGTTTTTAGCCATCTTGTGACCGCCTGAACGCGATGGTTAATGGTTGTTGTGTTAGGGGCTGCTCGCGTACCAGTCGGGACGTCGTGAGCTTGTTCAGGTTTTCTGGTAAGGACGATTTTAAAAAAAACCAATGGATTGGCCAGGTACTACGATCGCGAGACAAATGGCTGGGCCTGGGCAAGTACTCGTTTGTGTGCTCGGTTCATTTCACCGAGGAATGTTTTGAGGTGGCACCAAAACTCAAAGAAGAGTTTGGTTGGATACCACCATGTAAGAGGGTTATGAAGGAAGCTGCTGTGCCTACTCCTTTTGCGAAGGCCTCTGCTGTCAAGCAATCAAGAAAGGATGGTGGGGCAAGTGAACACCTCCCACCCCAGCCCAAGAAAAGCAGACCTGCCTTTATCAAGAGAGAGAAGCACAGGGTGAGATTTGATGACTTTCTTGTTGTATTAGTATTGAATAAATAGTCCATTATCTTGTTAAGTTGACGGTTTGGTTGCCAGGCAAGTATCATTCTTATATTATAATATGTTGCTTTTTACATTGCTCCTTCATGACGGTGTTTGTTTTTAAATTTGCGAGTCATTAAATTTGTTTGCATGTGCTGATATGCCAAATATATGTAGGTCACGTATAATTGGTTCATTGTATCACATATATCAGAGAACAGGCGACAACAGAAGCTGGGGATCCAGTCTTCAAGCTAAGATACCCCAAGTTTAAGCAGGGGCATGTTGTCACTGGAGTAGCAACAAAGGCAATATTTGGGGAATATCTTTACTGATATATAAAATGTAAACAACAACAAATTCAATTACCTGGGTATAAGGTTATAAGCAACAGTCTGATGTGCAAGCTGTGACTTGATTCCTGTTATGTTTCAAAGTATGTCAAGTGCCTGATGGCTGAGTTCTTGCTGGTTTGCTATGAGCCAACCCTGCCCAAGACAGAAGCACCACCTCCAATGTGTGCAGATGCGATGAGACCAGATCCACGACAAGCCATTGAGGCACAACAGAGTAGGTTCTGCATGTATCAGGGTAGAGGAATCCTTGATAGTCTGGTGCTGGGAAGTTATCTCGTATTGTTGTAACAGGCTGGTAACGAAACTCGTATCTTTTGTCCAAGATGTCCCCAGCCCAAGGATGCTGGGTAATGCCACCAATGGGAATGTGGCTGTTCTCTATTGAGGTCATGACTCAAGGAATTTCTACACAGCACACAGATTCTTCCACCTCTGCCATTGGTTGACAGTAGCCACACAAACACCTGTAACATGATATAATGATGGGAATATTAATGTATTTAGTAAAGGATGACATATTGTATGGCAAATATGTTTTAGCCTCTGCATTCATAGAAACTCTGATGTAACACTGACCACGATGATAATATAATACCATAAACTTTACCTCCTTAAGTCCAGTTATACATTCATTTATGGGCTAATTGACAATCCTATGAGAAAAACAGCTATGGTACTTGCTATCCTATATATATTCTACATCAGAATCAATCTACATCAACTTTTAAAAATATTGTAATCAGCCTTTGATAAGGCCTACTTTAAATAAAAGAGGATCTCTATTTATTAACAGCAGCTAGTCCGAAATTAGTTTGTTTGCAATTCGTGTGGAGGAGCATTTACATTTACATGGTACAACTTTGTAAACATGAACCCTTGCAACCACTTAATTTGATAAACACTTTGTGGTATCTCATGTCTGCTGTCTGATATGGAGGAATTATTTGCTGCAAAGCTCTGTTGCATAGTCTACAGTTAGGAAAAGAGCTTACATATTTTGTTGGTGAAATTTATGGATTAACTTCGTTACACGCCAACACATACACGATTAACTGGTGCACAAGCAGAATCAGATATAGCTTACCAAGCATTGTTCTGTAGCAGCCCTATGTCCTGGGCAGGATGACCCGCGTGAGACCCAGACGCAGCAGTGACACCGCCAGTGTCTATTTTCTCTCATCGGTAACGTCGGATTCGCTAATTTCTGGTTCGAATCTGTAAAGCAAAACTTGCTCTGCCGAAGCAACGATAGTTTGCGAATGACCTGTGCCATACAATGTCTCTTCGTCGCTCGATACGCCGAATTCATCTTTAAAGTCGAATTTCGATCAGAAAGCGCTCACTTTGACAATTGGCACATAGACAGAATAGGTACTTCTGTGTTATATTTCCGTTATCTGGCGAAAAAAATTACATGCTTTTTCGTGCGATAGGCACTTTAATCCATAAAAGTTTATATCATTTATTATATTGTGGGAAGAATTACAAGCAATTTATAGTATTGGCGAACCGTGTTTGTCCAGCTCTAGTATTGTTGACATTCTCGCGCCAATGTAAGCACAGTGAGCGCTGATGTGTTCTTGATACATTTATTATAGAGCGGTCCTTTGTTTAAAGCACAAAAATGTGTAACAACATACACAGGCGATGAAAGAGACAACTTTAGTGCAGAGTTAAGTATCCGTCGGATAAACCGTCGATACCCGGGGGTGTGTGGGTTGGGTTGGAAGCTAAGCGATATTACACGATCTGAGCAGATCACCAAGGCAGCTGTTTGACGCTAAATAATCGTCCAATTATTGATCAGTATAGTGAAATACCTGAGGCCAATCGATTAGGCAAGGCAAGATGCAAACAACAAATGTAATGATAATGCAAGCTTTTGTGTCTCTAACTATGATTCTACTCAGCAACAGCTGCTGGCGTTCTCAAGACCAATCATCAATACCGACCAGATTATGATATGAGGGATAATCCACATTGAAACGCACTAAATTAAATCCGCATGTCGCACCTCCGTTTAATTGGCTAACGACTCGCGTCTTCCATTACTGCAGATGGTAACATACAAATTAAATTGTATTGATATTGGCAACATTAATGATTAAAGCCAACGCTATCTACGGTGATTTTCATATCTTTGAAAAACACATCGGCCGTGTATTCGTCGTGCTACTAGAGTTTGATCTGAACTTGATGATCAAAACACACGAATATCAACCATGCGTTATGTGATGATGACCTAAAAGAATACGGTAGTAGCCATAGTGACTGAAATTGCGTACTTCCTGTAGGACCGATAGAAAAACTAAAGGATGCGATAGGCATGTTGATGTAAATGCAACCAAAGGCAAAAACTGCACTATCATATTGCTAATATATTGGATTAGCCGGTAAACGATTAAATAATATACCCAATATTTGATCTTTATAGACGCAAATACGTAAATATTATGCGATTATGGTGATGCCACTAACTATAACACGACTATGACCACCCATTTTTTTGGTGTGATGGATTACATCATAATAATGCGCCATTGCAACCCTGAGTAACCCCAATCCCATATTTACTTAAAGGGTTTTTAGAATTAACCCTTTTCAATTGTTCGTGTTCCACATTAGACGTGAGGCATTGTGCTGAGCGGTGATGTTCGATCTACAATACACGAGGCTGACTTAGGATACGCACACGCAAACAAATGATGATTATGGCGATGCCGTTCACTCCCTTTCTCTGTTTCTTGGCCATACATTCAGTTACGCACAATTTCACTCACTTACCTTCATACAGTGTGGGGGGGGGGGGGGGGGGGGGGGGGGGTAGAGGGGTGGTGGTTGCTTTTTCTACGGGTCCATCAAATGACGAGCAAACATGGGCCTATTATATTATCATGCATACTGTTCTCCTGAAATCGAAGTCAATTATAACAACATTATCAAAATCTATTTATATTTACCTTTTTAAGAAACAAAACAATAATACATTTCAAAATTAATTTCATTCAAACGATTGTGAGGTATTGTCAATTTCTCGTGAAGTATGGCAAAGTAACAGCAAATCCTTGAATGGCTTCTTCAGTTTCAACATCTTGGTGATATTGTACGGGTAACGAATATGAATGACTGTGATGCTTGCATAAAACCTACGACGTGTCACTACCCACCTCACTGTTCCCATGGTAACATCACATCTCGCCGCCTCAATAGTCGAGTTGTTATTGATTGATGCAGACAAAGCATAACATTACCACCATGTGCCGCTATAAAGACTCATACATTGGAGCCTTGCAAAACAGCACATGATGATGCGTGAGTTTGCATATTTACAACCACACCAAGTGATAAGTAGTTGCTCTCCTGTCATTCCTAAATATTGCTTGCAGCATGTCTTACTCAGATAGCGAGGATGAGTTATTGGGTAAGCACTTATTGCTGAGCCCTGCACTAGGGTCAATGAACAATTGCTGAACCATACGGATCATAGCTGCACATATATATAAATAGACTGTTATAATATATAATATATAATCTTTTTTGAGGACATTTTATTTATAGCATTCAACGTTGCGAGCTAGCTAGCTCACTACTTTGCATGATTACGGAATTATATATAAATTGTTCCCCACGACTTGTAATTTGTCGAAAATGCGGTTTATTTATAGTCGATTTCTCACTAGCGCTTTTTATGTTCCGTCGGTAGTGACAAAGCAGTTCTGCATTTCTTGAAGAAACAAACACGAACAAATATCTTTTCAGGTCCCAGTGGATATTTCGCTTTTAAAGATACAAAATCAACCTCAAATCGTGCAAAAGCAATTTCGTGAGGTGCGTACTAGCTGCTGCTGTATCCCCATTGGCAATAATGTAAATGTGGGACTCGTCGGAGATTGTCAGGAAGCAACCAGGTTTTTGTTAATGGCTTGTTTGATTACCCCCAGTCCTGATATAAGTATGCTTTATGTACTATGCGGCACTTGCTTTCGGTACCAAACACCTGTTAGCGATGCCTGATTGGTCGCACAGGGTAGATTAACGAAGAAGAATGGGTATGTGTGAGAACATATTCTTTCGATCTACTTGACCCAGGATACGGTCATTTCAATAAGCTAGACAATTGTGATATACATGATAAAAATAAAATCACATCTGTATTGATTGCTTAACATATGGTCCTATTAATGGCTTAAACCTAACACTATAAATTGACTTCCATGGAAGAGGATTGGTATTTCGGTTTACCCACAAGTGTATGTATATAATGTTACACTGGGTAGGACAAGGTGGCAGGAGAACCATCTGCTAAGCCGATGGTATAATATGCACAGCTAAGAACATGATATTTCTTTAAAAATAATGTTCACAATAGAGACAATCCTAATCTTGTCCATGGACATTTATAACCAAGAATAACAGGCGCATATACAGAACTTATATTATAACCATATACTCGTTTGCAACAAATGTAAATATGACACCGAATGTATTCCCAATTGGGACAAACAATAACGACATATCATTGCAAGTTAATATACACTAAAGTATTGTATAGCTATTGTTGGGTGAATGGCATTGTTGATGACGACGTATTTGTTTAACTGACAATGATAAGTATGCTGACGATGTAACAGCCAATGTGTTAATACAATCAACAGTGCTGATATGTGGCTATGATTTAATGCTGATTATTCAGCTTTCTTAAGAAGTTAGCAATTTACTTAACTAAGTATGAAACGACCAATTGCAGATCCGTGGTTGCATGAATAACTTCTATTGTGGATTGTACTTATATTTATTAAGTGGTTACTAATGAGGCTGATGATATTGTACCTACTAAAGTCGAATCTTCGCGTCACATCATGTATTCTCGTATACAAGGTTGCTATTTGCATAAATCATAATGTAACGAGCACCAAACATGCTCTGGTTTGCCTTCATTAAGCAAAGGTGCATTTTTTCAAAAAAATCGAATCGAAAAAAAAAGTTGCTAACTGCAAGAGTACCCTAAATGGTGCTGATATCCGGATTCCAAAGTTGGAATGGCCGTATATATTTCTTGTTGTTCGTGAATAAACCTTCAATTCCTTATTTTTCACTTCCAGCCAAGAATAGACCATATTTGGAAGCTCATGTATTATTAATTCCGGAAGCGCAGAAACGTCATCACTCTGTGCCGATTGCCGCCGGCGGGTGTTTAGTTTGCGCTATTTTCATTGCGATAAAGGACGATCAAACCAAGAAACGAAGAAAAGGTGGAGGGAGAAAGAAGCTGTTTATAGATTCAACAACTAAGAGAAGGAAGCGGGAGCTAGACCAGCTGCGGTCTAACACGAGGGTGTCTTAAGATAGGCATTCAGGGAAGTGAGGAGTGTGACCAACGAAGAAGCTGCAAAGTTTTGCTGGACATGTAAGTAATCTCGTAGCCCTACAAGACGTCTGCGTATAAATTCATGTTACCGTTATGACCGGAGCTAGTAATCTCGTTGTATTATGAATACCCTGCTATCGAATCGGTCTCTATTGAATCGACTTGTGTAAATGTCACCGATTAAATAAAATCTAAGGGCCTATTGTGAGTCCATTGCACCATTTAGATTTGTAAATTGTTGTTGCAAACATACCTTACTTAATTTGTAAATTTCAGGTAGAGAAATTATTGCATCCTCTTGACCCTAATTCAATGGCTGGTGATCAAGTTTTCGTCTAACCTTGCCTGCAGTCAAGTTGTGACAATGGACCACAACAGGCATATGCACTCAAGTAGGGTTGGTCAGCCAATGTAAGTCTGACCACTCAACTACACACTGACTAAATGTCCTATCAGAAAACAAAATACTGATGCTGCACATGTAATGTGTTCTAGCTATTTGGCCATATAATGCCATTTGTTGTGTTACAGGTCCAGCAATCACTTCAACAAGCAGTCAAAGACGTGGTCATCGGTTTAGAGGCCAAGACTTGCGCCCATATACCAGATATGATGACAGAAATCTTTAGGCCCAAGCAATGCGACAGCAATCACAACAACACCCACAATGCTCTGCTGATGACCCCGCAAAATCAGTTTGAACATTGCTCCTGTGCCAGGCCATCTACCCAAGAAACAGTTGCAGGAGTCTCATTTTGATTAAAAATATGATTTGGAAATTTGTTTTTGTTGAAATGTACAAATATTTTATTAGTCACATTCTTTTGTCTGTTAATCCAAACTGTAATAGAAGAACTCATGTAATTGGCAAATAAATAATACATGAACTCATTTTAATGTCACTTCTTTTTTTATCAGGGCTAGAATTATGAACATAAAAAGTCAAATCTGAAGATAAGTGTCATGACTAATTGACAAAATAATGTGTGCATAATTCTTTTCTTCTGTGTTTGAGAGACGAAAAAATTACTAATATATGAATGCTCATTCCATAAAACATATAGACAATAAGTTATCAGATTGTTGAAGCAAAAATGTTCAGAACAAATAATACCACATGTTTTGTAAGACTAAGCAATTTATAATCTACACAAAAATACCAATCAGAACAATGTGATATTTCCGGATTAAAATTAAAACATTTAGGCTTAGTATATTACCAAAACCTATTTTGTATTAAGCCTGTATACTGTCAATACTTGTTACGGAAGAGGTCTCTGATCTTCCTTACACAACCGGAGTTACCCTCCTGTTGCACTCCTCCAAAAATACATGAATCCACTGAACCAATTGCTGATAGGCGCCGTGTCTAAGCATCTTTTTTTTTGTCCTCGACAACCGCATCCCATAGCAAGTCCACCCGGTACCTGTTAATAACCTCAATGACCATCGGGTCAAGCACAACTCCTTCCATCTGAGGTAGTGCATATGTGCAAAAGTCTGGGCTGTTAGTGCACCATTGCCGCTCCACAGGGGGAGGCATTTCCCTACATTGAAGGCAGATGCAACAGTCTGGGGAAGTGGTAGTTGATGGAGGGTGGAATCCTTCTTTCGGCGGTGTGGGTTGTCGGGTGATTGTAAGCGCAAACTGTGGCTGTCTTTCTAACCAGCAACTGACCCACCCCATCCAAATCCAGCCACAGCACTAAATTCTGAAAATATGAGTAATCAAAAGTCTTCTTTTTGATGGATTGAATATCTCTCCAATACAAATCTCTCTCTGTGACCAAAATTGCAAGAAGGTTTTTGGAGCAGCTTTAGAGTGCTAAATGCTGAGTTGTACAATACCTTCATTTTCTCCTTCTGTGACAGCTCTAAAGATTTAGCAGTCACTCTACTCTGCTGTAGGGTCTGGTTAGTTATTGGTGTGTTGCAAAGGTAGCCACTGCAAACAAGATTGACTCGCTTTCGGCCTGTCGAGAAATGAGAACCAATGGAAATTTATGGTTCGATAGTTCAACATTGGACCTATTTACTGACAAAGTGATTCAATTAGGTAAGGCAAGCCCAAAAGTACCTTGTTTGAAGAAGGTGGGGCTCCTCTGCCACCTCTTCAGGCTTGTCTGCAACCTCCACCAACTTGGACACCTGTGTCATGGTGAACAATTTCAAACCATTAAACACATCCTTCCCAGTCATAATGGGTGTATTGAGTTCAATAAAATACCCTTGATAAGAATCAAATAATAAAGGAATCAACCTCAATTCCACCCATGTTGTCAGAATCTGTACCATGACCCCTTCCACTGCCTCTTCTTGTATGTGATCCCCTCCTTGGCATTTTGATTTCCTTTAAATTTGAAAGTGGGTTGGTTCAATTTAATCAATGAATGAACATGACAAGAATAATTCAATCAATAATGTTACAGTGTTTGAGCCAAAAGCCTGCAAAAGTCAGCCAAACCCATACGATGATACATACCACCCCAAACTCCTAGCATTGACGTTTCAGTACACAGGGATTTGCATTGGCTGGCCGTTATCTTCTCTGTAGGGTTTATGTATGCATAGAAGATAGCGACCCGCCAGCCAATTCAAATCCATGTTTCAGTTCACTATAACCAGATAAAGTAGACGTCATGAGGGAGACCCCAGTCCCTTGATTTATAATACAATTTATGAGTTCATTCAGGAATACTCCAATAGTTTGCTATGAAAAAGCACCGATAATTGCATAAGAAATAATCAAACTTCGAACAAGAGTCACGGCTTTACACTCCAAAACGTAAAAAACTAGTCAAGAATATCGTTTTTATTACGCTTGAACATGCGCAGCCTCAGTATAAATATACTAAGTCTAAGGGCTACCTCAGGGTTCGTTCGCAGGCTATCTGTTGTTAAATTTACGGTAATCTATTGTACTGATAGTGTTCACTTAATTGAGGCGGGTTCTTTTTTATATACAACATTCGAAAACTCCAATCAAAGAAGAAGAAAGAAGAGAAATGTAGGAATCAAAACACTCACCATTTCGGTTGCATGCGTTTCCACCTTCTATCGAATCTCCGCTGCGCGTGACGTCACGACTATGTGTTGTCAACAAATGACCCTTCAATACGCATGCGTCATT
Source organism: Urechis unicinctus (assembly GCA_034190875.2). Lineage (NCBI taxonomy): Eukaryota > Metazoa > Annelida > Polychaeta > Xenopneusta > Urechidae > Urechis > Urechis unicinctus. Next base: position 31,599,729 of record CM067346.1, read on the forward strand.
TTCCCATCGACATGTGCTCATGTTTGTAAACATGGGTGTGGCCGACAGATTTCGATACGGTGTAATCGACGATATAGCGTTGAACTAGTCCGCAAAATGGTTTATATGGGGTTCCAAAAGAGTTGTTGTTCTAGTAAATGGAGCAAAAAAAACCGCATAAATGGAGCAAAAAAAGCTAACAGAAGTAAATATAACCGCATGTCATTTTTTATTCTTTGATAAAAAAATATTAGACATTTAGGTTCGCTGAGTGCCAGCGGCTGCTGTTAGGGAACACTCTTCCTTGTAGCCCCATCAGCTAAGCCAGTAGTCATGTTATATGCACTGAGCATGCACTAAATAGACGATTGGGCGAGAAAAAAGGATAGGGTGTGAAAAACATCACTATAATCATCGACTTGCTTGCGTGTGCGTATCCAAAGTCAGCTTCGTGCATTGTAGATCACTGCCTAGCACATTACATCACGTCTAATGTGGAACACGAACATTTGCAAAGGATTAATTCAACAAACCCTTCAAGTAATAATGGGATCAGGGTTACTCGGGGTTGCAAAGGCGTGTTATTATAATGTACTCCTTCATACCAGAACAGCTGGCTGGTCATAGTCGTGTTATAGTTAGTGGCATCACCATAATCGAATAATATTCACGCATTTAGGTAAATATTTTAGTAGATATTGGGTATTATATTTAATCGTGTACTTGCTCCTCGAATTGAATAGCAGTATAATTGTGCAGTTGTTCATTTGGCTGCATTGACATGAACATGCCTTCGCAGTATTCTTGTCTGTCTAGTTGTTCTATCGGTCCCACAGGAAATACGGTGAGACCTTGACAGTCTTCTTAATGTCCCAGAGTACTCATTGGTTAGATCTGCCCTTTGCCCACATCGCACCCATTTGGGTCATATTGATCGAGAGAGAAGCGTGTTGGTTCTCTTGATGAATACATTCACCGCAATGTTAAGAAGTCGCTTGTTGACGAACCGAGGGATATATGCATACGTTTGATTGAAACAGTATGTGAAGTGACTATTCTGACAAATGGCGTGATTTCGTGATGTTCATGATTTCGGTCGGTGTCATGCTGCATGGCGCATGTCCCTAGTGTAATTGCAAACACGGATTAGGAATGAAGGTCCATAAGGCGATGAAAACTTGTGCAAATAGTGCCCCTTTGTTCGCTGATTTTGCCATTGTTGTTGAATCTACGTAATGGCCTGTTTCATATTAATGTGGTACGAATGCCTGTTTCTCGCTATTTATGGATTGTTTGCATAATATGTGCTACACTGCCTTTATCGCCGCATGGTGCTAATTGTTTCGACTGCTACCGTAATGCTATCATGTTAATATATTTCTGGCGATAAGAACACTGAGGCATGAAAAGCAGTTAACGCAAATAGCAAAACATGACTAATTAACAGTGCTGATAGGGTATTGATTCTCTGTTATATTCTTTTGGGTTATCAATACATAACGCATGGTTGATATTCGTGCGTTTTGATCATCAGGTCCAGATCAAACTCTGCTAGCATGGCGAATACCCGGCCGATGTTTTTTTAAAGATATGAAAATCACCGTAGATTGCATTGGCTCTAATCAATAACGTTGCCAATATCTATACAATTTAATTTGCATGTTAACATCAGCAGTAACGGAAGACGCGTGTCATTAGCTAATTAAACGGAAATGCAGATTTCATCTTGTGCGTTTTAATGTGGATTATCAATTATATCATAATAGGGTCGGTATTGATGATTGGTCCTGAGAATGCCAGCAGCTGTTGCTGAGCAGAATCATATAACGGGACACAATAACTTGGATTATCGAATGCACCGACACTGCATTAATGCACACGATGTTGTCAGGTATGACCTTATGCGGCTAAAAGGTAGGATCTAATCAGAAATGGACATTCTTCAAACATATTAATATTTCATCACATGAATAGCATGGGCATGGGTATGTAACGGGACTTTGATCAGAATGCCATACACATTTAATACCATACCGCAACCTAACTTAATATGTGATGTACTCTTGGTTTGCATTCTTTACAGGTATCCAGGTTCGTCAAAATTATTCAATAATCACGGACTGGGCATTAAGCAATAAAACATATGTATGTATGTATGTATGTATGTATGTATGTATGTATGTATGTATGTATGTATGTATGTATGTATGTATGTATGTATATGTATGTATGTATGTATGTATGTATGTGTGTGTGTGTGTGTGTGTGTGTGTGTGTGTGTGTGTGTGTGTGTGTGTGTGTGTGTGTGTGTGTGTGTGTGGTGTGTGTGTGTGTGTGTGTGTGTGTGTGTGTGTGTGTGTGTGTGTGTGTGTGTGTGTGTGTGTGTGTGTGTGTGTGTGTGTGTGTGTGTGTGTGTGTGTGTGTGTGTGTGTGTGTGTGTGTGTGTGTGTGTGTGTGTGTGTGTGTGTGTGTGTGTGTGTGTGTGTGTGTGTGTGTGTGTTGTGTGTGTGTGTGTGTGTGTGTGTGTGTGTGTGTGTGTGTGCGTGCGTGCGTGCGTGCGTGCGTGCGTGCGTGCGTGCGTGCGTGCGTGCGTGCGTGCGTGCGTGCGTGCGTGCGTGCGTGCGTGCGTGCGTGCGTGCGTGCGTGCGTGCGTGCGTGCGTGTATGTATGTATGTATGTATGTATGTATGTATGTATGTATGTATGTATGTATGTATGTATGTATGTATGTATGTATGTATGTATGTATATTTATATATATGACGGTTAATGATCATATTCGCTGGACTTTTGGGTGGGTTTGTAAGTGTAGAACATGGTATTATTTTGCTTTCAGGGGAGCTCACTCGCAAGATATCCGAATGACTCCTACTAGCATTTGCAACAGCATTTCGTTACTGATGTTGTCATTAAATTTTAAAAAACAGATACGCCGCTGCGTTTACATGGTTTCTTTATCTGCAAGGAGAGTGAAGAGTTTCTACATAAATACCCTTTCGCTAGACTGGCGCGGACATTTATCGTGTTCGGTAGTGCTTTGCAAAATTCACAACAAGCGATTTGCATGACACAAAATAAAATATAGATATATTGCTGTTAATAGGATTTACCATTAATTATTCGAGCAAATATTGTGCTAGCTGAGTCAGTTGCAAGATGCATGTATGTGGCCATGAATAACATTGCTATCTTTAGTGCTTGCATTTGCCTCCTGTACCTAAGCTCTCAGTAGATGTCAGAATGCCTGACAGCTGAATTATGCTTGATGCTTTCCTTCTTGCATCAGACATTCTGCTGTCAACAATCGTCAAATCTACAGCATGCTATCATGTAATTTCAACATAGTTGTTCTCGCATACCTTTGACAAATAACCAATCAATATCTGTACATGACGCAAAATACGTTGTTGCGCGACTCTTTATTTGTTGGTTAAATTATATCGTGTGACACTTTTCATTAATCAAAATATATGGGCGGCTAGTTGATCATAATACCAACCTATTAATTATGATGTAATTTTGCGCCCGTATCTTATCGATATCAGTAATAAATTCTTTGGATAATGGATATACTGCAAGTGTTGTTCAAGGTAGCGGAGACTTGGAACACAAGAAAGTTAACCTCGGAGTCATCTGTTTGTATTTTTATCGCTATGGAAAGGCTTTGCGCCAAAAAGCCATCCTTTGTCAAACTGTGCCAATTTAACTATACCGAAGAATACGTTTAAGGATAGAAATTGTAATAAGAATCTGAATCACTTATTTGGGGTCAATAGATCCCAAAATATCACCAAACATGATCCATCATGAGGGACAGTCAATTTTGTGTATCATGAGGCCCAAAGGCTGCAGGGTCATAGTGGTTGACCTTTCGCAATTTCGGTATTCATATGAAATCATTCACAGCTTGTTTTAAGCCAAATCGGAACGTACATTATGTCACCAAACTTAGCGAATGACCAATATTGACTTTCTGCATTTGAAGTGACTAGTTTGTTCATAGTCTGATAACAAATATGCATTTATTTGCCGTTTTTGGATACAACGCTTACGCGCTACACATTGGTCACATTGGTGAATACTATGATATCGTTAATAATGAATTTGATTATTACCATGAAGAGTATAATGTTGGCAGAGATATCATTGATGTTGTTGTTGAATATGTAAGAATGATTATGGTGAAAATCATGATGATGACGAACATGATGCTGATAACAATGGTATTATAATGTAACCGACAATAACGTGCTATTGATGGCAATCGTAATCAACACTCGGAGACATGAGTCTCCTTAAGATATAAATGAATAAACTATAGATATCAATACAGTCATTAATAAGGGTTACAATGGGTCTTTGAATGTGATGCATTATCGTTAATATGATGAGCAGCCACCAGAAGCTAATGTAGCTTTATTATAAGCACCTTTGACAACAAATGATTGCAACATACAGCAATGCTTGCGGAGCGTGCAGAGTTTGCATGGGCTCCTAATATATGACATAATTATCACTGATAGATATCTAATGTGCTAGCTTAGCTAATAAAGATCAGGGGCACAATTTGATCCAAATTAATGGCGACTTTGCGGACCTACTTCCATTTCAAATCAATGTCTGCCACGCGATCAACATCGACATCAATCTTATCTCATATCTCGAGCTCAATTTATAGGCGTCTTGGACTTGAGTAGCAGGGAAAGGCAATAACGTGCCATTTTATGAATTGTATATACATATATATATATATATAAATATATATATATGTATATATATATTTATTTATATATATATATATTTGTATGTATATGTATATATATATGTATATATATACATATACATATACATACATTGTATATATATATATTTATATATATACATATATATATATATATATATATATATATATATATATATATATATATATATATATATATATATATATATATATATATATATATATATATATATGTGTATAGATATATAACATCTTCTGCGTGACACTGCCATACGATGCAAATTCATTATGTGGTTATTCGCTGTCCTACTGTGGTGTGGAAGTCCTTATCGTCATCGCTGTCCCTTCTCATCGGAAAATGTAGACCTGTAGTGTTTGGTAGCAGCCGTAAATGGGTTAACACTATATGTTACGTAATCAGTAAAGATATGATGATACATTTTTTATCAAATATATCCCACTGTCTGATTCATGTTATAGGTATTGCGGGGTTAGGTACTTCGAAAGAATCTACTCACACACACATACGCGTACATGTTCACCAAACTACTCTGGATGTACAGCCAGGCACGGCTGATATGCTTTGATAGGTTTTGAATCCCATTTAGGGGAAATGCCTGATGCGTGCTAAAATGTCTCTTGTTACTACCTACGAAACATAAAAATCACTCGATGCTGCATACATTGAACAACGTAGCGAGATAGCTGGCTCAAATTGGATGAAAAACCTCTAAACTGAACTACAATATTGAGATAAATAATCACTCGCTTCAGGCAAGTACGCTAGTCAGCTACTGCAGCGGAACTGTACACATAATTAGCTCTGATAGCATTGTATTTCTGATACATCTTGAATCGTATATAGAGACAGAGTTAATGTCCCTTCAGAGGGTTTTTTTGAATGGAGCTGTTGTGGATGACTTGGCGTGTTGATATCATTTAGCAATTGGGCGTCCGGGAATGGGACATTGTCGACCAATAAAAACAAACAACATACATGATTAACATGAAAAATAGGGATCATTAAAGTTTAAAAAAAGTATTGGAATGTACTTATGATATTGGTAATGAAGTCGATGCTTATGCTGACAGCTTATGTGGATCATGGCAGTAACGGTGCTGCCTGTGATGATAATGAGATGAAGATTCTGAAGATGGCGATGAATATGATGACGTCGACAATGATTATGCTACTAAAGCGGATTATCAATATATTTATATGACTGAAACAAATAGAACATTGCATTCTTTATTTATAAGCATATACTTTCTTGAGTATTTGTTATTGTCGCAAACGTCATAGGTAATTTAATATGACATATAAAACAGACAGACAAATACGAAAATAGTATGCAGGTTTGCAAACAATCATGTCCACGTGATATATATATATATATATATATATATATATATATATATATATATATATATATATATATATATATATATATATATATCTCTCTCTCTCTCTCTCTCTCTCTCTCTATATATATATATATATATATATATATATATATATTTATATATATACATAAATATATATATACATAAATACATTATATTTGCTGGCGTGTTTAAATTTCCTTTAATTAGGTACTACATTGCCCCATTCTATCATGCCTTTATGGCCATTATAGAAGCGTAGTTATATTCAGGAATTTGTTGTGTGTCCGTTCAATAGTGGGACATTTTACCTATTGTATTGCTGAGCACGTTTTCTAACTGATAGTCGATAATTTTGAAGATTTATCAGCTGATGACGAGTGCGATTACAATGAAAATGACAGTTATTTTACACACCCGTGGTACACGTGAGCTGCAGTGCTATTGGCTTCAGCGTGTTGATCGTCGATGCAATAAGTATTATGTCATGCTTGTTCATTACTGTGCGGTCAATTTCCTTTGTGCTGCTTTCACAATACAATCAAGTTGCAATATCATTTAACAAGTATTGAATGACAAGTAATTAGCGGAAATAAAAGAACATGGGTAATTGATTGTGCCGGTTTGAAGGCACTATTGCTCGAAGAATAATAAAAAACGAACCTTGTATTGCCTGCAATGATTCATTTCGGTTATAAAGTGCCCTAACCTGCACGTGCTATGTACCATTGTTTCGGGTTTTTGCCAAATGGCAAAATGAACCATGGGGGTTAGTCCGAGAGTTCCAATGATTCTCGCCAAATGCCATCGCGGTATCATCTTGTTGATCATCATGACTGTAATGCGCTACTTAACCACGCGCATAATGCAAATATTTAATTCTTGTTCGATACGATTTACAGCATCCTCCATCAACGTGCATACTCATGTTGAAACGTGTAGCTGATAATGGCTCCACTATACACAAACACAAATCCTGAACCACAAATATGAAACCCATATTACCAAATTCCAATCCTACAATTTACGTGTGAGGATGGCGTATGTAAAATGGCCATACTACAACGTGCCTTAAATCTATGAATCATCTGCATAATATTGACACTATCACTGATGAATGATGTAACGGAAAGTAGATCGGTATATCTCTTCTTTCAACCAAACGCCCTTAGTCTTAGCAATATAGTGGTAGCACAGTGATCCTGTTGGAAGCTTAATACACAGCTTTATATTAATAACTGATTTACCGTTCCTATTTCACGAGTGATTGAACTAACTGGTAGCTCAGCTGGTATCTCCAACTGTGGGTATCATGGCGAGCGCCTCCTGGTGTATTTTGATGACATCCATATAAAATCTGTAGTCGCGATAGAGCAGTTTTTGCAGTAAGCATTAACAGTGCTGAAACCTTGGCGAGTACAATCGTCATTAACGCTGTTTACACAGCCCCTCTATTCACATGCCTCAAACAGACAGCTAATTAGCGATCAAGGTACGGCCACGGGGTGCGTGATGAGAATATTGGATAGGCTTTTAAAAGGGGTTGCCTTCATCCTTCTCCATGTAATAACCGGACGCCGTCCTTCAAGGATCACGAAGCAGCAGGTTTTTCTATTTTCGTGTCATGCAGGCAATTTACCTGAACTATTAACTCGCGTTTATCTCCTCGGTGCCTTCAGGAAACCTACAATACAATAAACCTGTCCACTTCCATAGTGGTAGGTGCAAAACATGTTGCTGCAGTTGTCGGCATAACGAATGATGCTCTTGTGATGAACCTTATCACCATCGGTTCACGTCATAGAAACATATTAGACACTCACTGTAATTTACTGACACGCATGTCGATCATTATGTGAATCAGTGGATTATATAGATTAGCCACCTTGACAAATGATGTCTATGGCACATGATCAAACACAAATATATTGATGTTAATTGGATGTATCATTTATGATTACAGACAATTTGGTGCATGTAGTTGTCTCTATTATATTTTGAATGATCAGGACCTAGACGACAAACGATACATAACAGCATAATATGTTATTAAAAACTCGATGAGAGCTTAAAAATATAAAGCAGACAGACAATCCATAATGTATTTAAATACAATGGCCTAACCAATTTTGGGCGTTCGATATAACAGGTTCATGATGTATATCAGTTGATCTACACAACAGGAAAATACTAACAACATTATGACAAAAGCGATATCATGAAACAACTTGAGTCACTCGAATCAATAAATACAATGGCACGAAAACCTGACACCTATCGACCATGATTTATCCAACATAACTCTTATGACATAACCCGCCAAACAATCTTCGCGGGTGTGGCACTCACAAAGCGTCCTTGGTCAGTTGCATGAGTTGGGAAGTGACGGTTTAGTGATTTATTCAGGCCATAAATAACAACGATATCTGTATGGCTCGTTTCAACCTCAGGCATCGTGGCTATTCAGTAGATGTCATCATGACTGATAGCTCGAGCGCAGCTGGTGCTTAACTTTCCGTGCATCTTTATAAACTGCCCTAGACACTGATGCTTCTAGAATTGTGTAACTTCAAACATTGGTTGTGTTGAAATGACAATAATATATGTCTCAGTCATCCGTCGATGTCACGAGGCATATGTGTATTTACAGATATGTCATCATGTGATTCGTGTAAGACAGGCCTAGAGCTTAGAAGCAAACAATTGTCTTAATGTGACTGCATTCTTATAACTTTTCCTCACACAGACCAGTTCCTCATAAATTGCACATAATACAAGATCGTTTCACAATTAAGCTGCTTGCTATATGGTTACAAATAGGTGTTTCCGACCATTAGTAGTTTGCAATTTTGTCACGACATAATTACCCATTGTCCTACGATGTATTTAACAATAGCAATGATGCTCTGAAAAATTAGCCCCTAAAAGATGTCAAAGTGAGCAAGTTAGCTGCATATCTTCTGAATTGCGCATACGTCATCATTCGCGCATTTCATGTCTATCTTTTCTTTTTTTATTTTGGTTTAAAGGTGATATACTGTTGGTGATTTAGAACTCCTGATAGCGACAGCAGACCAAACAAGGTTAATGCCGCAAAGTACAGACAGACAGATTGTGCTTGAAGTCAAACGCTCTGGCCAAAACTGTTCATCAAGATTAGTGTCCATGGGCCGACATTTACAAATCCCCAGTAATAAATAGGTCCATGATGGTCGGATCGAATACTGGAATACTGTAAAGATATTGCTGTTTTGCCTAATATGGAGGATATTTACTTGAGAAAACAGTTTAACGAAGTGGTTGTCCAGGTTGATGTTGCTCTGGCGACAAAATAATTTGTGTCGAGTGGGTTGGTAATGATGATGCAGTACGACGGGGAAGACGTCTGTGATAAATAATTGTGAACTGACATGCTATGTAACATAGTTACTGGAGTAGGAGACCAAATGGTACTTTTAAGGAAAGAGCATATTCATTATGCAAGTTCCAATGACTAGTATTGCATATTGCAATGTAGAATTATAAGCCCAAAACTGTTATGTATAACCTGTTCATATTCTGGTACCGAGATATGTATGTGTGAGTAACAAGGACTATTTTGTGTACTACTTTGTATAAGAAAGGTACACGTTTGCAATTGCTACAGCAGGTGATGCTACCAGTTGAATCGACGATTAACGCCCAGTGTGGGATATTTATCAAACCACTGCTCTACTTTCTATACATAAGTGATTGATCACTAGACCATAAGCTGGATAACCATTGGACAAAGGCACTTTATTTTTCCGATCATTCCGCCAAAGATGACCGTATCTTGGACCAACATTAAAATGTAAGAACGCAAGGAAGTACGGTGAAATATGGTAATAAAGGTGATCTCTATCGTAATATCCGGAATGTGTGAGAATTTGGAGACTACATTAAAAAAATTAAACACGTTTTCAATATGGCTTATAATTTTCCAAAAGGTTTCTTTGGGCTTCGATGTGTGGAGAAATGGAAGTGTGTTTAGAAGTTGTCAGATCCGTCAGAAACGCAACAATAACATGTGATAATTTAACTTCATACGTGTATCCAAAGACATATCGCAGTTTATCACTTTCCTCTTTCTGGAAAGGTTTGTAAATTTCATTGAACATGTTAAATGATAAATAAAATTTCACAGCATTAAATGTGCACACTCGCTTAGGTTTATCAGAAGATCACTGTATTGCATGCATAGTAGGTGTAGTTGTCACTGTGGAGTACATACGTCACCGTGGAGTATATACGTCTGTTCGTTTCGTTGAACAGGAATTCGAGATCCAATTTGAAGACCGTGTCCGGTTTTGAGTTTGATTTTGGGTGGTATATCTGTCGAAAGTAACGCAGATGTTAGAAACATCGCGTAAAGCAAAAGCGGAATAGTTAGCTGGAGTTCTAATTTCAGTACGAATACAGACAATAAAAACTTGTCCCCTAAAGTAGAACAGTTGCACGGGGATAATTGTCTTTAGGAAGCCAAGTTATGGTAACCTTATGGTTGACATGATTGTTCTATGGTAATCCTGCTCTGTACATGCATTTGGTATATTAACTTAGCTTATGAGTGAGTGGTGCAAGACTACAATCTTAGGTATAATGACTATAAGCCGCTTAAGCAATTAGCCATATGTTTGGCGCCCAGCATGGTAGGCAGAGGTTTACGCGGGTCCACCTCGCCAACGTCACGGCAACTTTGAATAGCCAGTTAATGATTATAGTACGGGCGCCGTAAACAATTACCCATCCTACGGACTGTTGAGTCGCTAAGTCTCAGACGACTTAGTGTTCGGCACCGACTGACTGGTTAATGCCGGCTATATTATCTGTACATCGCAAACCATAAAGCGGGTATAGAATGAAGGATGTATGTTGTCTTGCTAACCCCCAATGCAATGCCGTAAAAGGGTTAATCGTTGTCCTTGACTACCTTCACAGAGCCCCATTTATCTATGGCAACAACGGCCTTCCCTTGACAGCCAATGCGATAATATCACAGTCCTTTCCCACTGATGCGTAACAAGTAAAGTGATTCGATTCAAGTAAAGAAAATTGATTTCATGAAGGTAGTTGGTTTAATAGGGAAAGATATGTTGTCTTTCATATCTTGTCGTCCTCTGTAATATAATTCACAATCGTTTGACTACCCATCGGTTGTAATATAATTTGCAATGCTCTGGCTAAAATATAACCCACTGTTTATTAACGATCAAATAGGATTGAACAAGCCGTCGATGGTCATGTAAATATCTCACAGTGGGTGCGATATGTAACCTTTCAAGGTCAGTTCTTGAAAATCGTATCAATTTTTCTTTGATGCAATAGTGATGTATGAGGTATTGTTCCAGAAACAGATCGAACATGGTTCAGTTCAGATAACGCAATTCATTAGTAATGGCCGCCCGTAATCGATCTTTTTTGTTGTTATTTGCATGCAGAAAAACATCCTTAATATTCATGTGGTAAATTAGTTGGCGACTCTAATTCGTTATCATCATATGACTTAACCTATGTTAACCTACCAGGAGACTTGTAATCAAATGGAACAAAGACGGCCAGCTACTAGGCATAGCGCAGCGACGACAAACTCTTATGTCTATTGTTGTGAAACACTTATCGACTAACATATTTATTTAATTGAATGGACACGTGGGACGTGAAGCGGTTGGTCTGATGGCAGGGAACAACTACAATGTTTACTTGGTAGTTTATCATCCTGACATCCACTGTACAGCTACTACGGGGAGAAGGTTTCTTTATTCCAGAGGATGCTATTTATAACCAAGTTGAGTTGGTAGTACGCCAACCTGTCCAGCAGTCCAAAAGTGTTCAACCGATACGTCGAAGCGAGTATGTGTATCCTAAGCTGCGTAATATTAAGACATCATTAAACATTAACCCTGGATTCCTAAACTGTGAGTGAGATAAGACGCTGATATGATTGTATATTGCTTGCCTTAAATGTTCGATGCCCAAATGTTATTGTCTAGTCTATAACCAACAAGAAAACTTCGAGACATGTTTCATACTGCCATTGGAGGAAAAGTGGGATGGGCCCTCAAATTCTCATACTTTTCTCAAATCGCCCTCAATCTATACTTAACGATGCGAGTATTAGAAGTACATTAAGCTTAACTTACTATTTAAGTTTTGTGGTTAGCTGTAATTAAGAATTCAAGCAATTGGCAACTCCTTAGTACCAGCGCCCTCGTCTGATAAATAACCCTAATCATGGTGCAATTATCAAGGACAGATGCTAAGCATCCAGCGCGTTGGTTTGATGAATATCCAACACTCTGTGCTGATTCAACTTTATATCACTTGAATTGTGTGTAATTAGCTTGTCTGCTGGCGGCTGTACGGTATTGAATAACATGTAATAATCTTCTACAACACAAATGGGCTATATCCGAACAAACAAAAAGATGGTGATTGAAAATAATGTGGTGAGGGCTCGGGGAGATAGTGACTTATAATGCCCATTTACAGCAACTCACAACGTGGATACGTGTGCATCTATAGGTCAATAACGTTAAGGCACTTACATTGTTACCATATACTATTTGCAATAAATATAAATACGATACCGAGTGTATTTCCAATTTGTACCAATACTGTAGCACAATTTGGAACGAAGTCAGTGTTTGGAATCTACTGCTATCAATCCTTAATAAACATATAGGTGTCGAAAGATTTGATTGATTTTTCAACAACTTAGCCCGCATTCCAGGCTACTATAAAGGAACATAAAAGCGACTATTTGACTGACGAACGTACCTGAGTTACTGTTCCTCTGAATGTGATGGCAAAGGTTAACCATGCTCTATATAAGTAAAGTACTTTTGAATGAAAAACAGAGAAGATGTATATATA